>CM035414.1:70799630-71244630 GCA_020310875.1 Ceratopteris richardii | reverse complement strand
TACAATGATGAGACAAAATAGAGAGAGATTAGACAACATGTTCAAAGTGCTATGTAAGCCACTGCTTACACTATCATATATACAAATGTCAATTTACAATGTGGGAGTCAAAATCTCAACCACTCTATGTGAACAGAAATAGATGGAAGAGTGTATGTACATAATTTACAAGAATATTCAGATGTAGTGACAGAAATCTGAATATGTATGAGATGTAGGACCTGATAGGTTGTAGAAGAGTGTATATGAGTGACAGAAAGAGGAAAGATCAGTTTGGAACTGATATTCAGCAAACCCTAATCTGAATTTAGGCTATGGAAGACCCTAAATCAGATGTGTGTGTGAAAGATCACATACTTATAGAATTAGCATAGAATGCTAACATGTTGCTGATAGAAATCCTCATACTCATACTCATGTGGAAACACTTTCTCTAACATCTGATCTGAATGCATGTATCATGCATGTACTGATTCTCCTTTATGTACGCCGAATAGGATTCCTCGAGATATGGATGCCACCGCCTCCATAAGCTCCAAGTAGTACCTGTGTGCATAAAGAGAATATGTACCTGAATAGTTAACATAAGATGCAATTTTATGTGAAGCTCCATCCAATGTCTTTGAAGTACTCCATAATCTTCATGTAGAAGACAATCTTCAAATACATCATGTGCATGGTTGATCCAAACCACCAAGCTGCTGAAGTGTAAGTCTTCTCTACAAACAAGAGTGTGAGCACACTCTTCTCCAAGAAGAACTCCATGGCTGCTCCTCAACATAGCTTCACAAAGTTACTCCTGGAGTGCACCATGGCTGCCCCATGAGTGCTAGAGCACTACCTCCTCAAGAGAGGCTTCAAACCTAGCGTTAGGTAGCATTGGATGTATATAAAAGTGACCTCAAGCCATACTTATATAGCCTTCAAGATTCTAGCGTCCAATTTCCAATAAAGCAGCTTTTTTAACGTAAAAATTGCTAATCGTTGAACTTTAAAAACTCATCGCTTGTTTTAAAGTTGCTTTTGCTTTATTCACTCCAGATAGTAATGCTTCAACCATTTCAATTTGTAAATGTGCGTTTATTTTGATAAATACTTACCAAATCGCTAAAAGTGCTTTTTGACCTGCTTTTTCCACTATTTGACCACCTTATGAATGATCTGACAACATTTTATGACAACATTTTTATGATCTCCAAGCTGAGAGCTATCAAATGAGGTAAAAACCCCAAATGAGCAGAAAGTTAGGGTTAGGGTTTTCTCCCAGATCTGATCTCTGATGACTGCATGTCATATACCATTAGAAAGCTCTCATCAAGCTCTACAAGATATGCTCATAAAAGTTTTACCCAAATTTTGTGCCAAAAATGACAAGTACCAAAATTAGGGTTTCTGCCCTAATAGGATTTTGGATTGATGTGACATTGTTTTCCAACATTCCCCCTACAATGTCATATTGGTACAAACTGAACTGGATATGTAACTTCATTCATTTGCAAACTGACATAAGCTTCAAACTTGTCCTCCAGAATTGACCTTCAAACTTTATCTTCAAAAGTCTTCTTCAAAACTGAATTTGAACTTCAAACTTCAAAAAATCTGAATTTGCTGAATATGAACCATAGTACCATAATACCTGAGAAAATATGCAAACTAGATATCCAATAGTGTTAGCATACATCAAGCAATCACTACTTGACAACATATGTAGCATGACTTGACTCTAAATCTGCTATCTCCTGTCTTCTCAAACCTGTAAGCATACAGTAGGATCCACATATTTGCATTTACCTTACGAAAGGTTTCTCAACGTACTTCTGCTGTGTCATGTAAATACACTAAACAGAAAAAATTGAATCCTGGGACTTGTGATTGACAACTCACAACTTAGTGTATTATGAACACTAGCTGGTTCATCTCTGACTGTACTCAACTCAACTCATGAGAGTCTCACCAAAATTTCATATCTATGATGTCATCATGTCTTCATTCTTGTTCTATCTATAAGTACTTCATACCTCTTTCCTTCAAAGTCTGGTATAAACATATATGTGCGCACCTTATAAGTAACATACCTCTCTGAAATATCATGTTTCTGTGTAAAAGAACTCTGGAGCTTTCTCCCAAACAGGAACACCTAAGAGGAACTTTCTCCATACAATCTCCTTCTTCCTTCTTCTTTCAAAGCTGGAACATAAAGAGAAACTGACAAAGGAAATATAGGAATACCTGTAGGTATGAATCTGCATTCTTTCACATATGGCTGAAAATAAGTCTGATTTAACATTAGTATCCAAATTCCTTTAAAGTAAATCAGATTTTATGAAATCTGTGACGTCTTTCTTCTTTCAATAAATCTGATCTTCAGTGATTTAGTATTGCTACCATAACATCGATACCGGTGTCTGAAACAAATAATTTGAATCCTTTTTATTAGCACTGCAGTTGCCAATAGCTTCTACTATTTACTTCTAAGCTTCCCATAAGGTTAGCTGATCCTATCATAACAAAAACCTTGCTGAAAGCACTTTAGGATTCATAATCTTCTGCAACATAAAAGTATCTTCTTCTATTTCTCTGCAACACTAATCTAATAGAATCTGAATTTTTGACTTACTTCTTCCAATGTTAAGAACTTGACAAACAAAGGATAGACAACGGACTCATAAATACTCAAGATCTTCAAGATCATACAAGATCTATCATCTCTGCAATAAAATACCTGTGTAGAATTTGCTTTTATCAAACCTTCATGACTGAATGTTTGATTTGCTACCTGAATGTCTTTAAGTGTCCATGCTTCTTATATAAAGCTCTACAAGATAGGCTCATAAAAATTTTACCCGAATTTTGTGTCGAAAATGACTAAGTACCAAAATTAGAGTTTCTGCCCTAATAGGATCTTGTACTGATGTGACATTGTTTTTCAACAAGCTTCTTGTGTCTTTGTAACCTGCCTAATCAAAATTTGCAAATCGTTGAAGTATAAAATGTGAAGACTTTGAAAGAACCATAGCATGATTCATAGTTTTTTTCGAATATCTGAAATTTCTCGTATGATCGTAGCCACTAATGGTTATATCTTAGAATGCCATTAAATAAGATATTCTCCAACAAAGAAATAATAGCCGCTAGTAGATCTTCTTGTGTTCGTGACGTGCCCAATCAGAATCTGCAAATGCTTGAGGTATAAAAATATGAAGACTTTGAAAAAACCATAGCATGAATCATAGTTCCTATTGAATATTTGAAATTTCTCTTAATTGCTTTTTAATGAATTTTTAGAGGTTTGTGTTTAAACCTTGACACTTAAGAAACAAATTGAATGTTAGAAAGAAGGTGTATTATATAAATAAATCAAGCATCAAACTCTTTGACTATAAAGAGTAACATCAAAAGGTTCTGACTCTCCTTCTTCTTGTAATGACACATCAATATCCATAGATGTTTGCATAAGTTTAGAATCTAACATTTCAAAAGCTTTCTAAAAGTTTCTCAATATACTTTTGCTATGTCATATAGATAAAATCATTCCTATATATGAACTCAATGCCAAGATAATATTGTAAAAATCCAAGATTATTAACATCAAAAAGTGACTTAAGCTCTGGCTTAAAAAATTATAGATCTGAATATGTAAGACTTGTCATGATCATATCTTCATCGTAAATGATGATTATAATCAAGACATCGACTTTTGTCTTAACATAGAGTGTAGGAGAAGCTTTTGAGTTTTTAAAATCAATGGAAATAAGATACAAATGAATCTTTTCGTACGAAACTCTTTGTGCTTTCTTCAAACCATAGAAAGCTTAATAAGTTTGCAAACTAGATGTCCTTTATTTCTTTCTCTTCAAAACCCTTTGATTATTGAATATAAATATCTTCATGTAGATTATCATTAAGAAAAATAGTAGAAATTTCATTTGAAGAGTTGTGGTTCCTATTACTTCAAGATGAAGATCAACAAAAGAGTATGGAAGAGAATGATGAAGCCATGTTATCATTATTAAAGGGTAAGAAGAAGAAGGAGATAACAAAGAAGGAGAAGGAGATAACAAAGAAGGAGAAGAAGAGTCCGCAAAGTAAGAGGAAAGTAAGTTTTCCACTTCATCTTCTACCACATCTATCTCTACTACTTCTTTCAAAAAGAGAAGGCTATTTCCACTAGATCTACTTCAAAGAAAGGAATTTGCCACTACTGCAAGAAACCCGATCATTTTATAGCAGAATGTAGAAAAAAGGATTGATAATGAGAAAAAAAAAGCGTAAGGTAATAATGTTGAAGATAATTCAAAACCTAAGTCTTCAAAGGAAGAATCTTATGCATGTGCCAATATTGAAGAGTCTTTTAATCAAGAAGCATTAAATGCAATCTTTGATAATCCTTGGATTTTTGATTTTGGAGCTACTAAGCATATGACTGGTTGCAGGGAGGTATTTGCTTCACTTTCTAACTCTTCAAGTAGAAGAGTGACCGTTGTAAATGGTCATGATTTGGATGTTGTAGGTGTTGGAGAAGTAAACCTAAAGTCAAGAGAAGGTGGAAATTTCACAATTTCTAATGTTCTTTATGTTTCAGAAATGAAGAAGAATTTTCTCTTAATATCACTTTCTTTACAAATGAGTATAAAGTTTGTTTTTAAGAAAGATTCATGTCATATCCTCTCACCTAATAAGGAGCATTGTCTATTTCAAGGTGAAAACAAAAGTGGCATGTTTGTATTGCCAATTATTTGTCATGCTAATGTTGCCAGGTCTTCTACATCTAAGCAAAACAGGAAGCTATGGCATGTTAGGTTTGGTCATATCAGTTACACAACTCTCAAGCACATCAAAGATCAAGGTATGGTGGAGTGTTTGCCTACTTTTGCTTTAATAGACAATGCAGAATCTTGTGGAGGATGTCTTGAAGGAAAGCTCACAAATTTCCTTTCAAGAAACATGGATACATCACGGCCACAAGGAAGTTGCAAATCATACATTCAGATGTGAATGGTCCTATGAGAACAGATTCCATTCACGGTTACAAGTATTTCGTCACGTTTATTGATGATTTTTCGAGATATTCATGGATTTATGGTCTTTAAGCAAAGTCAGAGGTCTTTCCTACTTTCAAGTTTTTAGCTATGGTTGAAAATGAAAGTCAAACAAAAATTCAGATTTTGCGAAGTGATGGAGGAGGAGAGTACATGTCAAAGGACTCCAAATCTTTTCTTGAAGACAAAGGTATCTCTCATCAACTCAACACTCCAGAACAGAATGGTGTTGGAGAGAGAAAGAATAGTATACTTATTGGGTCATCCACAAAAGTTTTAAAAGTCATGACACCTCATGAAGCTTATTATGCTAAGAAACCCAATGTGAGTTACTTCAAAGTATTTTATTCTCAAGCTTATGTTAACATTGAGATAAAAGATCGTGGTAAGCTTGAAGTAAAAGCCATCAAAGCTGTTTTTATTGGTTATGCAATTGAAAGCAAAGGATACATATTCTATATTCCAAAAACAGGTAATATCCTACTCTCATGCAATGCATATATTTGAGAAAGTCAGATTTATGATAAGAAGGCAGAGATTCTAGATTTCATAAAGGAAGATGACTATGCATTTTTTAGAAGGAATTCGGAGTATATTCAGCCGTAGGGGGGTGATGAAGCTTCTCAAACCCGAAAAGTTGCACTTGATAAAGATAAAGAAAAAGTTTCATTTCCTACATTTATATCTAGTCCATCATTAGTACCTCTTGAAGTTCCAACTTATGAAGTTGGAGAAAGTTTGAGAATTCCAGAAGAAAGAGATATTGAAAAACAAAAAGACATTTCACTAGTTTTCAAGAATACTCTGATACAAAAAGACATTGCATTAATTTTCAAGAATACTTCGAGGTGGTTATATCAAACTTGGAAGGAAAATCATATAAAAAACTTCACAGGTAGAACAAGAAGTCAGACAAAGAAAGAACAAGCAGATGAAATAAATTACGCAGAACATTTTGAGATTCATAACATTTTAGTACTAACTTGAGTTGAGAATGAATCAACTAATATTAAAGATGCACTACAAAGTCCTATTTGGAAGAAAACTATGCAAGTAAGAGATTGATTCTATTCATAAGAATCAAACATAGAAGCTTTATGAGTTATCAAAATATAAAAAAGCAATTGGTCTTAAGTGGATCTTCAAATACATACCCAGACATTTAGCTTGCAGTTTCTCATTTATCTAGGTTCATGCACAATCCACTCAAGATTCATTGGTATGTAGTTAAGAGAAGTTTCTGATGTTTAAAGGGAACTTTAAATTATGCAATGATATTTCCAAAATAACCATAATTTTTACTTAAAGGTTTTTCAGATTTTGATTGGGAAGGTGATAAAGACTCAAGACAAAGCACAAATGGCTATTGTTTTTATCTAGGAGATTGTCTTATCTCATGGTTATCAAAGAAACAACCTACAATGGCTACATCTTCAAGTGAAGCGGAGTACAAGGCTGCCTTTACAACTATAGTTGAAGCTATTTGGTTGGAGATAATTCTTAGTTATCTTGATGTACAAGTTTATCTTCTTACACAGATATTTTCAGACAATCAAAGTGCTATTGCGATTGCAAAAAATCCTCTTCATCATGCAAGGACAAAGCATATTGAAGTACACTACCACTACATTCGGGACCAGGTATCCAAGAAGCACATTGAACTAGTTTACATACCTGCAAGGGAAAATATTATAGATTTTTTTACCAAGAATTATCTAGAGACATACATCAAAAGTTAATCATATTATTAAAACTTATGCCATTATGATATCGAAGGGGGGATTGTAGGAAACAATGTCAAAATAACACAAAAACCCTAATATCCAACAACCCTAATGTTTGGTACTTAGTCAAATTTTGGTCACAGAAGGTAAAAAATTTTTATTGGCTCATCATATAGTACTTAAGGAGAGCTTTCATTTGGTATATAACATTATGTCATTAGATGCCCAAAAATGCAAGAAAAGCCTAACTCTAATTTTTGTAGAAAATGTTTTTTTTTGCATATACCTCATCCTTAGGTTATGAGAATTAAGAAAAGATACTTTTTATAATTTCTCCACTTCCAGATTATGAGATTGTAGCCATTTTATCTTTGAAAAGCGGATCACTTTTTAAATTGATGAAATTGCTTTTTGGAGCTTTTCATGAGATTTTTCGCTAAAGAAGCTACAAACCTATATAAGAAGGCGTTAGGGGTCACTCTTGGTATCTTCCAAGATCAGCTTCTATCATACTCAAGAAGTGTTGATTGCTCTACCACTTGGAGGAGACATTCCCAACTTTTGGTGCATATTTGGAGGAGATTTTGGAAGCCAACCATCAGCTTTTGCTGAGTTTTGTAAATAGCAAGTTCCAATTTCAGTTTTTCTTCTATTGTTGCTGCTGTCCCAAGGCTTTTTCTTTCTATATCAACACAAGGAGGAGACTATCTTGCTATTTAGGTCAATTTCTGATTTAAGGTTTCTAAAACCCTAATTTCAGAATTAAGGTTTGCTGTAAAACAATTTAAACTGTTTCTATTCACTTCAATCGCACATACGTACACTCTTCATACCTCTTAGGCACTTTATGCACAATTTCTTGTATCTAGAACCCTCCAGGGCAAATAATCTGGAATTGTTTGGGGAGTTTCTACAAGATCTTTGTCCGTAAACGAATCTTGATGAATATTGCATGTCTAGCTCAGTATCATGATTCATGATTGACATGTGTAGACCAGTGTTTGTAATTTGCATATTCGTATTTTAATAATTCAGGTTTCCCTGTATACTCAGTGCTCACATAGGTAGTCTGTAGACATATTGCACTTGTAATTTTTGCCTCTGATAATTAACTGCTTAAAGCTGTTTTGTAACAGGAACATGGATTGGGCACAGATGTGTCATTCAAAAATCCTGATCGATCAGTCTCATCTTTTGCAGCTCAGTTCTACTTTGGAAAAGACCAGCGTCATGCCCATTGTTCTCAGATTATGGAATCAGAGGGTGCAAATAGTAGATCGAATGATTGGAAAATGAAAGAGGATGTGGAGGATTTTCACAATGAACTTCATCAGCTTGGTTCTATTTACAAACGATTGGGCAAGTCAATGGTGGATGTGGGTTTATTGGTAGCAAGAATATGTGACATGGCTATACCAGGGGTTCAATTAGAGGAAACTATTCTCGAGGCCTGTACTGCTAAAGGGCGTCTTATACACTACCATTCTTTGGTAGATAGGTTATTCCTCAAGGCCTTCTCATCCTCTAACATCTGTAAACCAAACAGAAGGAAAAAAGTGAATCAAGTTACTGGAGGTCCAACATCTGTAGTAACTGAAGCAAGTGTATGCAAAGATATGTGGCAAGATTGGCATTTTGATTATGGAATTTTCACAGTGTTGACTGTCCCTATGTTTTTGAATCCGTTAGATATAGATTTGAACAGAGTAGATGCAGCATCTATTGACTTGAAGAAGTCTCGGGTAGAAACATCAGATTCTGTGCGTGGTTTGGAGCCCAATGCCTTCCATAAACATATAGGCCTGAAGGTGTTGATTCCTCTGGATGGCTGCATGGCATTTGTAAATGTTCCACCAGATTGTTTGATCGTGCAAGTAGGTGAATGTGCACAAATACTAACAGGTGGGAAGCTCCAAGCAATTGCTCATTGTGTATGCCGACCTCCCAATATGTCTGATATAAGCAGAGAAACATTTGTAGTATTTTTGCAACCAGCTTGGCACAAACAGCTGTATTGGTCTGGTTCTTCTGTGGATCAAAGCACAAGCAGCCATTCAGCTAAGGACTTTAATTCAAGTGAACAGAACAGTCTTGAAAGCAAAATACCTGCTTTAGATTCTCGTTGGAAAAATGGCTGTACTTTTGCTGATTTTGCAAAAGAAACTACAAAACAGTACTATGGAACCAGTGGTATACAATCAACAAAGTAAACTTCTTGTAAAGGTTAAGCTACATTAGTCAGTCTGAGCTAGTATTCCACCATAAAACCATTATCGATGATGTGACAGGTTTGTAGATCATCTTTTCTACAGCTAACTAGGAGCATTTTGGATCTCTTTAACCATGACATCCATTGGTCAACCATAGTAGGAATTGATGAATTTTCAAATTTTCAGCTTTTCTTTTTTGTGAGTACAAGTATTTCAATTGAGTTTTTTTTTAATCATGAAAGAAGGATATAGTTATTGGTTTGCTGACACTTAAGTTTATTGAAAAGCATGGGTGTTAAGGTTGTATATTTGGAAAAATGCATTGTGCTTCTTTTCTCAAAGATGGTGCTACACATGCTACATAAAAATTGCAACTTGTTCATGTTCATGTCTGAGGTCCAATTGAGATACCATCTTTTGGCAAGCTTGTATACTTTGTTACCTTCATTGATGATGAATATGCCATACTTGGGTGTATCCTATGAAAGAAAAGAATGAGGTTTTCTCTTTAAAATATTTTTACCTATGGCTAAAAATTTGAAGCAATAAGCCTTTGACATTTTGAACGGATTGTGGTGATGAATACATGTCACTTTTTTTTTCTTCTTTTTTTTCTTTTTTGTGAAAGAAGTATTGCTCACCAATGTACAATGCTAACAAAATGGTGTTAGGAAGTGTAAGAATAAAAGACTTTTGGAAATGGAACGATGTATGGTTTAAGGAAAGCACCTTTAAGATAAGTTTTGGATGCAAACTATGTATTGAAACTCATTACGTTTTATGAGGTTTGGAATGGGTGGAAGTCAATGGTTAATCATGCACATAATTGGTTGTTTTGCATATGCTCTTTGCAATCACAACAAAGGCACAAATTTGATGACGGGAAAAGAAATATATATTTGTTGGATATAGTAGTGAGAGTACAGGTGATTGATTTATACCATTCATTGATGGATAAAATAAAATTATTTTAAATCGACATGTATTTGTTGAAAATTCAGCTTTTCCTTTACTTGAATGTAAATTTCAGCCAACGATTAGTTCACAGGATGTGTTTGATACACTCATGCATTTGTTTCAAAGTGGTGCAGTTGACTATGGCCATGTATGAGATTTTAAGAGCTGAAATTTTCAACTAAATATGGTTGAAAAACTTCAGCCAAACATGGTCGAAATTTCTCAAAATTGCAGAGAAACATCCTTGAAATTTTTCAATAAGATAATTGAAAATTTTCAAAATTTGTAGGGAAACATGGGTGAAAAATTAGAGCTAAACATGGTTGAAAAAATCTTAAAATTTGCAAAGAATCATGGCTGAAAAGTCTCAGCCAAAGATGATTGAAAATGTCTAGCGAAACATGATTGAAAAGTTGCAAAATTTGTAGTAATCCATGGTTGAAAATCAACATGATATTCAACCCACTTTGGATCTGTATTTTGATGATGTATTACATGAGGAATGTATGTCTATCAAATATGCACAATCTATGCTAAAATGGTTGCAAAAGACATTGCAAGATAGAAAGTTGAGTGCTCCTTTACTTTGTAAAACAAGGTCAAACTCTTTCCATGCATCAAGTGACTTTCTGGATGTATCTCCCATTGTGTACTTTGGAAGTTATGTGAATTGCCAAAAGGTAAAAATGCCATTGGGATTAAGTGGGTTTACATGATAAAGAAAGTTGGATGGTAGCATTGATTGCTACAAAGCAAGATTAGTTGCAAAAAGTTATGCATAAGAATATGGTATTGATAATGAGAAGAATTTTGCACTTACTTCGTGCACAACTATCATTCAATCTATGATTGCATTGGATACCCATCGTGGTTGGAAAGTACATCAATTGGATGTAAAAACTTATTTATGCAATCTTATTTATACCATGGACGAATGTCTCAAGAAAGTGTTTCATGATTGTTTTATTAGTATTTTTATATGGCTTGTAGAATGATTGGAATATCACTTCATAATTTGATATGTTGAAGTTTGGAATGTAGGAATATGTATGAACAACCTGAGGAACAATAAGAAGCTTAGGATCACAAAAACAATGAATTGCTAAGTGTAAAATGCACAAAGATAAGAATACCATTAAGCTTATGGGCATATATCCAAGCGAGGGCAAGGGGAGAATTCTAAAGAGAGAAAAAAATACCTTGGTAATCTTAAGCATGTTCATATACATAACGATCAAAATATGCTAACAAGTGCTTCCTAAATGATAGAGGGAAGGAGGAGTTGATACTTGTAAAAGTAAGTGCCAAGCAATGTGGATTAAGAGCGATCCACAAAAAAGAGTAAGCCTAAAGATTTGCAAAAGCCTTTGAACTTCTCATGAGATATAGCCTTTGTCAAAAGGACTCCAATGTTATCCTTTCTAGACACATGGGCCTAATTGATATCTGGAGCAGAGAAACTATACTTGATATAATGATAGTGGAGTTCAATGTGCTTATTGTGAGTGTGGCACATTGGGCCTCTCATAATTTTCAATGTGCTTTGATTATTGGTAAATATGCTGGTGGCAAAATTTTGATAAACATCTTAAACATCCATAAAATGTTTGAGCCACCGACACCCAATACTAGATGTAAAAACTTTCCTATACTTAGCCTCACAATTAGAGGTGGCTACAATAGTTTTAGTTTGCTCAACCAAGATATACATGAGCTACGAAGCATGAAGCAAAGGCCACTTGTGGATAAATGACTGTCATAACAACTAGTCTAATTAGAGTATTGAAAAGTATGTAAATTTGGTGGTATTGGTTCTTGCTTCGGATAAAACAAACCCAAGTTTTCGTATACTAAATTATTAGTAAGATAGAAACTTTATTGCCTATTAATGTTCGTCACTTGGGCTATGTATAAGTTTGCTAATCCAAGAGAAAAAAAATTGAATGTTAGGCCCAATAATGTGTAGATAATTAAGACATCGAAAAACTTGTATAGAGACCAGCACCAAATGCATCTCCATCTAAGTCTTTATTCTATACTTGTCTCCATTGTCCATTTTTGGCGCAAATGGTTTACAATCTTGGAGATCTAAATCATCAATCTATTTTGTTTAACATTAAAGAAATTCTTCTATCAACTTGCATAAATTGAATGTCCAAATAATGCTGCAAATACCTCAAATTAGACATCTAAGAGAGGCAAACAAATCATCCTCAAACTAAAAAATATGCATTTTGTTAGGATAGTGAGCAACACATAATCAATATAAATAACAATTGTTAGAAGTAGATCATAAATAATAATTTTTAGAAGCATACCATTTGCATGCTTTACATACAAGTTTGTTTCAATTAGACTATTCCAAAATCAATGTGTTAATTAGTATGCATGTCTTTTTGGTCATACTAACCTCATGGTGATTGCTTTAATTCATACAATACTTTGTTTGATGTTCATGCTTTATTTTCATTCCCTTTCTTCCTAAAAACATAGGTTGAGGAGCATATACATGTTCATGCAAGTCCCCATTCAAAATTATAATTTCAATGATACATAGTATACATCCTAACCATTATGAGTTGCAAGTGCATAAATGTTTTGAATGGTTATCATATGACACATAGAAGCAAATATTTCTTAAAAATCAATGCTTTTTTCTTGAGCATAATCGTTAGCGACAAGCCTAGCATTATGGTGGTCAACACTATTATCAGGCTTGCATTTCAACTTATAGAACAATTTATTGTTGATGGCGGTCTTGTCAAGAGGCAACTTACACAAAGGGAAAGCACCACATTAGGGAAAAAAATGAACCCGGTCTGGGCCTTGTAAGGATCCCTAATTTTCAGGGATTAAAATTAATCTTGTACAAGATTAAGGGGACATGGAAAACCACCGATGGTTTTGTACATTAAAATATTGATGAATAAATCCTTCAAATTCAGTGCGCATGGGGAAGATATTGTAGCCTTTGGATTTCATATACGGATGGTGAGGATTTAAAGAGATGGGGGGACAAGAATATACAAGAACTGCCAAGACCATCATTAGATGGGAAGTTGGATGATGATAGTAGTGAGAGAAGGAGTTGGCGCAGTCATCTATGACCCTTGATGTACTATGCATCCAAAGGTGAGCATCTAAAGGCACTTTCTTGATCTTTGGGATCAATTGCAGCCATCAGATCATGCTTCAATCTAACGATTGACAAAACATGGTGCATTTTTGAAAATCTAGCTCCATCTCCATCGTCAGATTGCGCAAAGATTGAGCAGATGATAGCTAAAGGCACCCACGCATTTAATGCACAATTTGTAGCCATTCGGTCCCTCTCCAATCCAAGGGCTTGCATTTGAATGGGCCCTTCCCATACGGATGTCCCACACCCAAATAGTAGAAGTTGCATTTAAAGTTTCTTGGTGAGTTTCCAAAAGTTGACTCAACAATTAGCTTTGCAGAAATGCTCTAATTTCACATCCTCTTAACATGATCACTAGACATATTATTCTATGTGGATGTATTCGATGAAGCATCAGAGACATTAGAGAACCTTCCCAAAAGGCCTTAATCTTCTTGCCCACTTGTTTCCCAGACTGTTGCCTTGACTTGTTTTCTTATCCTTATTCATATGAACTTGGTCCTCAATCTTGAGTAGAAGCTTGTTTTTAAAAGGCTTTGTAGTTACACACATCAAATACTCACTTGAAAAGGGCTACTCGAGCCACTCCCTCAACTTTTTCAGGGATAAAATGTAGCCATTTTATCTTTGAAAAATCATCACTTTTTAAATTAAAAAAATTACCTTTAGAGATTTTCATGAGATTTTTCACTAAAGAAGCTACAAACCTATATAAGAAGGTGTTAGGGGTCACTCTTGGTATCTTCCAAGATCAACTTCTATCATAATCAAGAAGTGTTGATTGCTCTACCACTTGGAGGAGATGTTCCCAAATTTTGGTGCATATTTGGAGGAGATTTCAGCAGCCAACCATCAACTTTTGCTGAGTTTTGTAAGTAGCAAGTTGCAGTTTTAGTTCTTTTTCTATTGTTGCTATTTTTCTAAGGATTTTTCCTTCTATATCAACACAAGGAGGAGACTATCTTGCTGTTTAGGTCCATTTTTGATTTAAGGTTTTGAAAACCCTAATTTTAGAATTAAGGTTTGCTGTAAAACAAGGTAAACTATCTCTATTCACTTCAATCGCACATATACACACTCTTCATACCTCTTAGGCCCTTCTATGCACAATTTCTTGTATCTAGAACCCTAAATGCATCCTAGATTTAATTTTGTATTAGCATACATTTAATTTTGTATCATTACACACATTGTAATTTGACATTCATGTTAGATAGCGTGTGTAAGAAAGCATTCAACTTACTTTGACACTTTAATAAATTGTGTATTCTCTCTATTTCTCATTCATCTAATTTTGATTCTTAAGGTGTGTATGCTAAGGTTCATGTGTTGGAAGATCCTGTAAACTTGCATCAACAACCAACATATGGAATATATTACCTTTCAGCAATGGAAACTAACTAAATACGTTGATTCAAAAAAATGATTGTATCTCAAAAAGTTGAATAGAACCACTCTATTGAACTCTATTAAACCTGTAGCAGACTTTGAGACGCTTGTACTGGCAAATGAAAATTGTATATATGTTTGGCACAAAAGGATCAGACTGTCTGCATAGGCATTGTGATAGTACATTCAGAGGCTGAAACGAGCTCATATCAAAATTTTGATGCCACAAACCGAAGATGTTTTGAATTCCTAATTGCCCTAAGTATGCTCACCAGTTTTTGTGTGATTCTGAGATTATGACTAGAGGGGTGTTAATGATGCCTTAGATGAAGTAGCAACCTCCTTTGATACCAATTGTTGGAGTTTTAGGTCTTCAAAAGCACATGAACAACACAAGGAAGAAGAAGAAGCTTGGAGGAAAACACAACACTAAATGAATTACCAAGTGAATATACAAAGATAAGTGACCCGATAGGGTTTTAGGCATATATATAAGCCGGGGAAACAAACCTCCTAAAGAGGGGAAAAAGTTCCTTGGTGATCGTAAGTGTGTTCACACACATCAATACTAAAATATATCAGCAAGATTCTACAATGGTGTGATGACAAGTTGGCCTTTCGAGTCTTCATCTTCATTTGAAGGTGTTTCCTCTTTTGGTAGAGGGATAGTGCTTAGATCATGATAAAAAAGGAAAATACATGTTTTATGAGGAAGAAGACTAGGACCACCATGGGTTAGAGAGATTACTCTCCTCCCAACCTTATGCCTCTATACCCAAGGGATTTCCCTCTCATGTATTTTGATATTATCCATCCAAGTGTCAACCATATAACTAAATGTGCTCCAAGTGTCCCATATTAACTAGAGTCAACTCATTTGGATGCTTCTAGAAGGCTCTAGAGCTCTTGGGGCAAAATACTCTCCCAAGAATCTAATAAAATAGGACTTGAACCCAATACCTCCTCCTTCCCATCCATTTGACTTAACCACTAGACCAAGTTTCTTGTTTGTCTTAGGGAGCACATGAGCCTATAGTTAAGTCTAATATTGAGGCTTTGAGCTAACAATAGACCTACCAAATGATGTCTTATCTCGAATATATCTTTGATTGGATACTCAAGTCATAAACTTATTTTATGACATTTTTCTCCCCTTGGAAAATGTTTTTGTCCTAAAAAATAGAGCTAAAAACCTATAGGCATATCCTCAAGCCTCATGTTCTAGTCTAGAATAACATGTATTCATTTCTATGGTCGGACTCACCACGTATTCCAAATGCATAGAGGGGAATCTCTTATTTGATCCTTGTCCAAATGATTCAAAACAACATCTCCCTTTATAGTTGATAAGATGAGCCGAGTGTAAAGTAGGGAATGAATGACAAGGATGGATGAGAAAACATCCCCGCCCAATTGAGTGTTTTCACTTTGTATTTGTTGTGCATTGACAAGTGAACTGGGTGGATTCAAGCTATTGCTAGCAAAATTGCAATATTGACATGTATATGGGAAGCACTAGTGCATGGACCTAGGAATTGGGATGAGATTCCTTGAATTCAAGAATTTGATAACTTAGTTTATTTTCTCTTGAATTTGGTTTGGAAAATAAATTAGAGCTTTAGGTTGACCCAAACTTATAACTTAAACGTTTATACCATGATCCACTTCCAACCAACATTTAGTTAATTTATTAATTAGTTGGAGGACCAATTTGTCCAAGTGGGCTTGAAAATCCTAGATAGAATATTGGGTGAAGTTTTCCATACACCTTTGGTCAACTATTAATTGAACTAGATCAAAAAAAGTTCCAAATGAATTTAGCTTGACTCAAGGCACTTTTCTCAAAGGCTTAGCTTAACTTCTTGGAAATCATCAAATCTATGAATAATTCCTAACTATTTTCTCTTTAAGATGTTCTTGAATCTTTTTATAGTACTGTGAAATCTTTCTTTATCCATTTGAGAGGTGCTACTTTGCTTGAAGCAAACCCATATGGATTATTCAACTTAAACTTAACATCTTTGAAGATTGAATGGTTTCTGCATGAAACATCCATCTATGATGTTTAATTCAGTTACCTATTATAATTGGCTAATGTTGACCTTTTACTGGAATGAGTTAGATACTCTATTGTGTCAATTCCAAAGGTTTTGGAAAGCAAGAAGTAAGAATAAAAACTCTCTATAATCAAATTCAAACATCTAAGACACTTAACATGATTTGAGCCAAACAATATATGACTCAAATAATTTAAGTTTTTCAAAGATTTGTTCCAAACAAAGTTATGAAGCATTTCATATATCTTTAAGAGAATTAAATTGGATTCCTAAAAAGATTTTTAAAGTAAAACTTAAAACATCATTCAAACACTAGTCAATAGCATGGTATCAAACATCAGTGTGTCAACATTTTATTGATGGCATTTCTCCTTTACTCAAAACAATAATGATTCAACTAGGACTAAGTTAATATTTCCTTTTCACAATCTCTTGAGACTCAATTGAACTGCAATTCTTATGCACAAATTTGAGTCAATAGATCAATTTCACTATGTTTTAGGATGCACTGCAAGATTCTTGTTATTTACTGGAATTGTTACAAACATCAATGTATATGATAGCCTTTGGAGTTAATATCAAAACTAGGTTACAACAACAATTACTGTATCGTAAACATCACATAGAGTACTCTACTTCTTATCTTCATTTTTAATACAACACTACTGTTGGAAGCAGCCAGAGGCACAAACGACACGGAAGCATGTAACGACAAAGCAGGGAGCCAGTCGGATCAATTTCTCAAACAAATATGTTTTTTATCACTTTTCAAAACATTCAACAGTGATTTTTATCACTAATTGTAACATATGTATCATAGAAAACCCCATTTTGTAATCCATAGCTCCATTTTGTGCAAGCCAAGGAGTCCTCGAGCTTGAGGAGCTTAGGTAGAATGCGCGTATCAATTTTTGTTATTTTTAGATACCGTTTACCCTTCCAAATAGCATCTAGGACCTAATTTTTAACTATGCCGGTCACTAGATGTGAAACCGGTCAAAACTAGTCTAGAAACTATAAAAAGAGCTAGAGAGCTCATTTTTGAGGTTGGTTAGTGTTGGCTAGTGTGAGCTTAGAGTTCTTTTGAGCTTGTAATAGTGTTCTTGAGTAATAGAGTTGATTTCTCACCTTCCATTGTGTCTTGCTTGTCTCTTCGTAGTGTGTGTGTATGTGTGTGTGTATTTCTATGCTTCTCACCTTCACTCTCACTTCATCTCACATTCACGATCTTCATATCACTCCTATCTCTTCCGCGGATTGACATTAAGGAGGTGAAGCTTCTTAACGTGGTTCTCACCATTGTGCTAGAGCAACACCAAATTTGGCGCCGTTGCCGGGGATCGAGTCTAGGACGAATGTGTGATGGTAAGAGTATAGCAAGAAGTGGCGTTGGAAGGTAAAAATTTCAGTTTTTGTTGTTGTTTTTACTTAGTTTTTAGTGTTTTTCACCTCCCCCACACTCCATCTTCATCACCGCATCATCATCTTCATCTCCAAAAAATCAGAAAATTCACCATATCCACCCATTCTCCTCATTTCCCCTCATTTGTGCATGCAAGAGAGTGAGAGAGAGCTTTTGTGCTTGTGTGTACTTTGGTTTTCTTGAGTTTTCTTGCAGGTACAGAGCTCCAGTGCATCAGGAAGGCTGCAAAAAGGTAAAAACTTCAGTTTTTGTCAGAAACTTCCGTCTGTGTCAGACCATCGCGATGGTCTACAAAGTTCGGAATTTGGAGAAGGCGACCACACCAGCGTGAAGAGCACACCTGTGCCTACAGGAATCCATAGCTGCATTCACAAAATTTGCATTTTGGTGGACCATCGCGACGGTCTCTGACCATCGCGATTGTGTCACACCATCGCGATTGGCTCACGCCATCGCGACGCCTTGGCCGGACCATCGCGACGGTCTTTGACCATCGCGATTGTGTCACGCCATCACGATTGGCTCACGCCATCGCGCCGACGGTGCCACGTGGCAATCTAGACCATCGCGACAGTGCACTTCAGACCATCGCGACGACACCCTCACACCATCGCGACACTTCAAAAATTCAGACCATCGCGATTGGCTCACGCCATTGCGCCCAGACCATCGCGATTGGCTCACGCCATCGCGCTCAGACCATCGCGATGGTTCATTTTAGACCATCGCGATTGTGCACGTTGACCGTTGACTGACGCCATCGCGATTGTCCAATTTCACGCCATCGCGACAGTGCACTTCAGACCATCGCGACGGTGCACTTTCAGGCCATCGCGACGGTGCACTTTCACGCCATCGCGATTGTCCAATTTCACGCCATCGCGACGGTGCACCCTCACGCCATCGCGACGGTCCCAGACCATCGCGATTGTGCACCCCCATCGCAAATTTTAGGGTTTCATTTTTTGGCCAATTTTGGGGCTATTTTTGGGACATTTTTGGGTGATTAGACTCATAGGAGACCCCTTAGCTCATCTATGGAGAAAAACCTGTTTGCCAATTTTTACCCCCCAAGGCCTGAACGGTCATAACTTTTTCATCCGAAGTCCGTTTTTTGAGCTTAATAGCTCGTTAGAAAGCTCTCTACGAGTACTACGTGACCTCAACTGTTTTTTCTTAAAGGATACGTCTATTTTTAGATAAGCTATTTTGAGGTTGACCTAGTTTGGGACTAGAAAGCCAGGGGCAAGCATTGAAAAGTTGGGCAAAAGGGAAGGGACTTAAAAGGTGTATATACTCAAGTGCTTGATCATCCAACTGTGAATTGGTCTAATATTGGATTTGTCCAGGTCTAGCAAGGGCAATCAAAGGCAACCAAGGCAAGGCAGTGAAGGGCATAAAGCTTGGGAAGCGCGGCTTCTTGGGCATCAGAGCAACCAGAAAAGCTGACTCGAGGTTGGAAGATTACTCAACCCCCTCAGTCAATTCTTAGCTTAGGCTAAACGGTAGCGTTGTGGATTAAAGACGATAGGAACGCCTCAAGTTCAAGATATTTAATTCCTTCAAGTCTAAGACTACAGATAAAGGTGTGTGTGACAAGAACCTAAAGGAAAGAACATAAGTCTGACGGAACGAGAACTCAAAGTACCACGGAAAGTCGAATTCCTGACGCATACATTAAGACAAGAATCTAAAGAAATCTAAAAAGAATCAAGACAGTAATAACAAAGAATCATTGACGATCTGAGCGAGTACCGAGTGTGCAAGGAAGAAAATTAATGAACCTTAGATCGGGCAAACATATAGGTAAGTCAGACCGGCGAAGCCTTAAATCATCAGAGGCAAGTGTAAGAACTACTGCACGATCGTGGGCTCAACAATTGAACACTAGTTATCCCTGTGAGAGCTCAGACACTAGTGAATCAGAAATGGCATTTAGCACAGAAAGACCAGAAGGAGGGTCAAATGTAGCATACTTAGAAAGACCAGAAGGACCCTATAGAACGCAACTAGAGTTTCTCCGAACCAACCGCTTAGGTGCTCGCATCTATGAGGATGGTTTGCGAAGGCAAGTGGTGCAAATGCACAACCCCGATCAACCCATTGGATTGGAACGTCCAGTGGTGAAATTTGAGAGAGACGCGTACATAGACAAGGAAGGAACGATGTACATCTTAAGTACGCAGCCAAACAATACCAACGAGTTTGGCTTGATTCAACCAGAGACGGAAGCAAAAATCTCAAGGAAAAGAACCATTAGAAGAGCCTAGAACACCTAGAGGGAAATCTGTACTAACACGAGTACTAATCCCAGACTGGATCCCTCAGGACAACAGAAGCATAGAGTTGTTTGTAAATAAAGAAACCGATGAAGCCTTTTGGAGATACAAGACCGAAATACTTAGTGAGGTAGGTATCATCACTATATACGAGTTCAAGGACCCGGATACACCTGGAAAGGTTGTATACCTGGATGAGACTTCAGAAAGAGTCTTTGTGGTACCCGACCGCGCTAAAAACACATACACATGGAGAGGTGAATTGGTATTCCCTCCATCTAGAACAAACATGAATACAAGTCAACAAGGGGCGGGAACATCATCAGCCCATGGAAATCAAAGAAAGGGAAATAAAGAGAGACTGGAAGTAAGCTTTAATCACCCCATAGGGAGAGATAGAACAACCACGAACACTAATAGAGCGGATAGACAAAGAGATCATGGAATACCAGGTGGTAGAGATGATTTTCCTCTACCTAGACCACGTGAACACGCAAGAATATTGAGACCCACTCAGTTAGTGAAATCCATGAAAAATTATTTTGATGGGACAGGAGATCCCTATGACCACGTCGCAGAATTCAAGCAAGTGCTAAGAGCCGAACAAGTTGAAGACATGTTCACGCAATATAATGCATTTGGACTAACGTTAAAGAATACCGCTTTAACTTGGTTCCAACCTTTGCAACAAAGGCAATTTAGAGACATCCATCACTTTTTAGAGTCATTCATCACTGAATTCTCTAAAAGTGGGATTAGACATGACACGTCTTCGTTGATCCATAGCTTTAAACAGACCCCTCAAGAAACAGTAAGACTGGCAGGACGTAGGTTTAGACAATATGTTGAACGATGTCCAATGCAAGAGCTACCCTCACAAGCCAAGCAAGTGTCATTGTTTTTAGATGGCTTGTTGAGCACTAAACTACGCTCCTATGTGTACCTAAAAGAACCCAGAACGCTAGAGCAATGTGTAAGAATTTGTATAGACATTGAGGACAACTTAGGAGACGAGTTGGAACTCTCCAAGGTCTATAAGGACTCAGACTGTTCATCTCTAGCATCCACAAAATTGTCTAACTCGATAGAAGACCTAGCAGAAAAAGTGGCCCAGAAACTAGGAGTTTCTAGCAAACCTAGGGTACTAATGAACAAGCGTTGTTACACCTGTGGTGGTGATCATATGGCAAATGTGTGTCCCAATGCACCACAACCTCAAGCCAACCCTAGTGGCCAATACTGTACAATTGAGAGAAGATACACGAATCATACGGCTCAGGACTGCCCATACAACAAACAATCCGTGAGATAGAACTACTCGCAAGCATACCAGCAGCCAGGTAGGTATCAAGGTCATTTCAATGCTCAGCCTTATTACTATAGGCCTCCTCAGAACTACCCATACCAGGCTCAACAGAGACCTCAACCTGTCTTAGCTCAGCAGCCACCCCCACCAGCGAATGTCATCTCAGTCAAATACGCTGCTGCAGAAGAGAACCTAAGTAGGGCTTTAGTGCCTTCTTCACCTTTGATCACAGAGAGTGACCCGAACTCAAACAGTTTTGACTCTACACATGTAGATAGTCCACCCGCATATTACACAGAGTCACCAGAACACGTAGAAACATATCATTATGATAGCCCACCAATGGAACCTAGTTGGGAGCCCGACTATGCTAATGTGATGTACACAAACCCAAATCCACGGCCCCAAGTAAGACAACAGAGACCACAGGGCCCTAGAGGACCATGCTTTAGGTGCCAAGGAGACCATTTCATAAAGGATTGTCCACATCCTCCGATAGCAGGACAATCACAGTACTATAACATACAAGGCTTTTGTGCTGATTGTGGCAAGGAGCACATAATCAAAGATTGTCCTAAGAATCCTGTTAATGCTTCGAATGTGACACCGATCAACGTGATAGGTATTGTAAACAACGCAGATGGATCCAACCCTACATACGTGCCTATCCAAGCTATCACAAGAGCCCAGGCGCTCTTACAGAACCAACGGCTTAATCAGGAGAAAGTAGCCGGAAGTAGTGAAGTTGCAGAATCTAGTAGTAAAAAGACAAAATCTTGGAAAGATTCTAGAGAAAGAATAAAGAGAAAGTGGAGTAAAAAGATAACGGAGTTGGAAGGAAGTTTGAAGGAATCTAGAGCCAAAATCCAAGAATTGACTTCACAAGAATTGAATCAAGAAAATCCAGCTCAAAAATCAAGATCAGTTTTAGTAGAACCCATACCAGAAAATCTAGACATGATGTTTCGTGCATATCAGGCTAGATTAAAAGAGGGACCTCAGGTAGCTGAAATGAGCAAAAACTACCCTCGAGCTGATCTAGAAATTGAGAGAACTAAACTGTGCATGAAGATGGTAGAACTAGCACAAGCTTTGTTCGAAGCCTCTAGATATCTTAATTGGAATAACATGGCAAAACCTGAATTACACTTTCAAGGGCTAATGGAGAGGCTAGAATACTTGATAGAGAGCAAAGAGAAAAAGGATCAGCCTAGGAACCCTATTGTCCCAGAGACACAGGAAAATAACGCACCATCCCTGTCTCAAGTACCCAACTCAGAAAGTCAAGACAACCTGCCTTCCATACATAAATATTCACATGAATTTTTGAGAGAGATCCAAGAAGAGAAATGGAGAAAGGAACAAGGGACCCATCCTCCTATTCAAGAAATAGACGACTTGCAAGAACAATTTCCCCAAGACATTCCCTCTATATACGATGATGTAGAGGAAGAACAACTGAGTGAACACACAGGATTTGAATCTAATTCGTTACAAGAATTACCTCAGTTCACAGGACCTTGGGAAGCAAAGTCTATTAGTATGAGAGCACCCACGATAATAGTGAGGAATGAAGAATCTGTAATCCCTAGAAACACGGAAGTGATCAAGAATACTAAAGTACAATGTAACTTCACTCTAGAGGAGTTGCTGAAGATAAAACCAGAATTGTGGAAACATGTAGCAAATCAATTCCCCGAGCTTGCTACTACTCCCTCACGAATAGGATCACATAAGAAGGTACCAGAGATACCCGTAGAAAAGATTGGAGATGTAAGCGAAGGAGAGGAAGGTAACACTTATCTTCCGATAACCCATCAGGGCTACACCACGAAAGCCATCTTAGATTCAGGAGCCGGAGTAGCCATAGCTACCACCGCTTTATGGAAACGTTGGGGTAAGCTAGCATTAAGACCCACCAGGATGTAGCTACAAATGGCTGATGGACACATAGAAAAACCATTAGGCTTACTAGAAGGAATATCACTCACCACTTGTGGTGTAGAATTTGAGCATACCTTTGCCATTTGTGATTTTAGTAAAAACCATGCATATGAGATGATATTGGGACGACCATTCATGCGTCAGTTGCAAATTGTACAAGATTGGGGAACTAATTCTTTGTACTTGCAACATTTAGGAGTGACTACCAAAGTCAATCTTAAAGACTATTCACATCGAGATGTACCCCCAATACAATGGAATACCATCCATAAGACACCAGTAGAGACAGAATCTGTGCACTCATTAGAATCAGATCCTTCTTGGTTGCATGAGGATACTCATTTATGGATGTGTAAAGTAGCCAAACAAGAGGAAGAAAGGTTAGAAGCCAGGACCTTAGGTGTAGAACAACATCCACGAACCCTTCAAGACCCAGCTTATGCACCTGTAGTATTCCCTGACGAAGAGTTTGAACCCCATGGTTGGGCAGAAATCCTAGCAACCATGTACGTAGCCATCAATGAAGAACAATGGACACCCCACTGTGACGAGGATGGCTATGATATCTCAGTTTTCACGATAGAGCCAATCATGTGCGATGCAATTTTAGAAGAATGTGAACCTAACACTGATGCATTTGAGGATGCAAGCGATTTTGATTTAGAATCAATTATCATGGACCCACCGTTTGCATCAGAGGAAGAATATTTCTACGAAGTAGACACTCACACTCAGAGACACGAGGAAATTACGAATGAGGTGAGGTTAGCCACGGAAGTGACTACTAAGAGTGAAGGCAAGAAAAGAAAGAAGAAAGAAACCATGTCAGAAAAAGAAGAATCTTTATTTGAAGTACCCGAGAATTTCAAGAAATATGAAATCGAAGATAGAAGAATCATGGTACGAATGCCCAATAGAAAAGCGAATGACGGACAAGTATATGATAACCGAGAGAAAACCAAAAGAATAATAGTTGCTATAGAAGGAGAAGAAGAAAAATGTACATACATAGGGCATGATTTGACGAAGGAAGAAGAAGAAGAGCTAGTTGCCCTATTGCGCGAATATAGAGATGTTTTTGCTTGGAGTTACAAAGATTTGAAAGGAGTAGATCCAGATATATGCTCTCATAGAATCCCTATGACTCCAGATGCAAAACCTACGAAACAGAAACCGTACACGTACAATGATAACTACGCTGCGAAGATTAAAGAGGAGATAGATCGATTGATAGAAGCAGGATTCATTTACGAAATTGAGCATACCGAATGGGTATCCCCCATTGTGGTTGTGCCCAAGAAGAATGGAAAATTGCGTGTGTGTATTAACCTTAAAAAAGTTAATGCCGCCACGATTAGAGATAGTTATCCTCTTCCTATCACAGAACATCTATTGGAAAGAGTTGCGGGCAAGGAAGTTTACAGCTTTCTTGATGGATTCTCAGGTTATAATCAAGTAGCCATTGCTCCAGAAGATCAACACAAGACAGCATTTGCCACTGAATGGGGCATATTTGCGTTTCGTGTGATGCCATTTGGCTTAACAAATGCACCCGCCACTTTCCAGCGACTCATGTGTCATGTTTTTAAGGAATTCTTACGCAAGAATTTGGAAGTATATGTCGATGACTTATGTGCTCATTCAAATGTAAGACAGACACATATCCCAGAGTTAAGACAAATATTTGACAAATGTCGAGAATATCAGGTTTGTTTGAACCCAGAAAAATACGTTTTCATGGTCAGACAAGGCAAAATTCTAGGACACATTGTGTCAAAAAATGGAATCTCTACGGATGAAGAAAAGGTGAAGGTAATTGCAGATTTACCTAGACCAACTAATGTGAAAGAGGTACAGGCATTTATGGGCCATTGCGGATATTATAGAAGATTCATACACATGTATGCAATCATAGCCAAGCCTTTGTACTCTCTTTTAACCAACTTTGAATGGACAGATGAATGTGAAAATTCATTCAATGAACTTAAACGACGCTTGTGCTCATCACCTATATTGACTACCCCAGATTGGAGTAAGCCATTCCATGTACATGTGGATGCATCCAATTATGCCATAGGATGTGTGTTAGCACAACCCACGAATGAAGGTAACATAGATCTCCCCATAGCTTACGCTAGTAGACAATTGAACGCAGCAGAAAGAAATTACACCACGACGGAACGAGAAGGATTAGGGATGATCTACGCAGTAAAGAAGTTTAGGCACTACTTGTTGGCCAACAAATTCAAGTTCTTTACAGATCATCAAGCCCTATTATACTTAGTCAACAAACCATGTAACACAGGACGATTGATACGTTGGTTTCTATTACTCATGGAGTATGATTTTGAAGTCGTAGTCAGGAAAGGAAAGACACATCTTAGAGCTGACCACCTTTCGAGATTAACCTCAGGAGAAGCTCCTCAAGGAGTAGCGGATGATCTACCAGATGCATACTTGTTTAACCTTGAGATAGCACCAGAATGGACTAAGTCTATAGTCCCTATTCTCACATATGGACCAAAGAATCCTAGGATAAAGATCAAAGAAGGAGAGATTACCAGGTCTCAGAGATACCAAATAATGGCAGGAAGCATATATAAATAGGATAATCAAAAGATTCTTGCTTGTTGTAATTAGCACACATAGGTGCACTACAGCAACATCATTCAAAACA
Source organism: Ceratopteris richardii (assembly GCA_020310875.1). Taxonomy (NCBI): domain Eukaryota; kingdom Viridiplantae; phylum Streptophyta; class Polypodiopsida; order Polypodiales; family Pteridaceae; genus Ceratopteris; species Ceratopteris richardii. Next base: position 71,218,486 of record CM035414.1, on the reverse strand, counting down.
TCGAACATTACAGACTCTGCATAGATTAGGAGTATATTGGCCTTCGATGGAAGCAGATGTCTACAGGTTGTGTAAGGAATGCAATGTTTGTTGTGAAAGACCACCAGTAGAGCATGCTACATTGTATCATGTGTCTCTCACACCAGACTGGAGTGAACAGTTAGTGACATATTTGAGGACGAACACATTCCCTCAAGGAATGACTTTAGCATGACAACGCAGTCTAGAGCAGGAAGCTCACGACTATTCACTTATTGGCGATAACCTATACAAAAGAGGACGAGATGGATATCTAAGACAATGTGTTCATGAGAGCGATTATCTGAGCATACTAGAGACTACACACCAAGGTGTTGCAGGAGGTCATTTTGGACCCGATAGGATAATCAAAGCCATCCTCTTTGCAGGATTATGGTGGCCCACTCTTCACATGGATGCTCATACCTATGTTAAGAGATGTGATGTGTGCCAAAGAACTCAGTTTCCTACTCGCAGAGATGAAATGCCATTGAAACCCATGATGGGAGGACGTGCATTTTCTAAGTGGGGTATAGACTTTGTAGGACCCATTAACCCCCCTGCAAAAGGTACACGTGCTGAATACATTATTGTTGCCACATATTATCTTACGAAATGGGTAGAGGCAAAAGCCACAAAAAAGAATGATGCACACACAACTGCAAAATTCTTATTTGAAAATGTCTTTACAAGATATGGACTGCCTATAGAGTTAGTGAGCGATCGAGGCACTCACTTTCTAAACCAAGTCATTGAATATTTGTTACAGGATTTTATGGTGATTCACAAGAAATCCGCACCATATCATCCTCAGGCCAATGGTCAGGCTGAAAGCACTAATAAGATCCTTTGTAACGTACTGACGAAACTCGTGAACAACAAACGTTCAGATTGGGACAAACAGTTACACCACGCTGTTTGGGCATATCGAGTGGCCTACAAGACCGTACTCAATGCAACTCCCTTTCAGATGGTTTTTGGTCAGAATGCTGTGCTTCCTTTGGACTTCTTGATACCGACCCTTAAGGTTGCACAAGAACATCAGTGGACCGGCCATGAATTATCAGCGAGGATAATGGACTTGGAACGATTAGGAGAAACCAGGCTAAAGGCAGCAGCAGGAATATATGCAGCGAAGAAGCGACAGAAAGCATATTTTGATGCACATGTGAAAGATAAAGGCCTAAAAGAAGGAGATTTAGTTCTAGTATATACGCTAAAGCAACACGCACGTAAGTTAGAAAAGCGAGGTTATGGACCTATGATCATTAACAGACTCTCAACAAGTGGAGCAGTACAATTAGCCACCTTAGAAGGAGATATAATGCCTAATTACATTAGTGGCTGTAGAGTCAAGCTATATCAGGAACCTCTTACTGAGGATATGCTTAGACGACTCACGTTGGCAAAGAAGCGTAAGGAGGAAGAAAATAGAATATGAGCGGAAGCTCAGGCAGAAGCAATAGAACGCATTAAACGCATGAAGTTAAGAAGACAAGGACTAGGGAGAGAACATTATAACCATCTGGAAACTACACCCAGATACCCCATGGCCATGTGTCAAGTAAAGTCAACCACTCATCCTAGTATAGTGGACAGGAGACCATTCATTACAGTCAGGCTAGAGCACGACAACCCTTGTCAAGAGCTCAGGGCTTTAATTGACTCAGGTGCTGCGACTAGTGCTATTAGATGGTCCCACTATAAGGATTCAGGAATAGAAATGCGGCCAATTGAGGCATACCTCATAGGCCTAGGAGGCATGGAAACCCCTTGCATGGGTGAGGTGGACCTTCCTATCCTCATTAAGGAAGTGACCATTACTTTCGTGTACTAAGGAGACATATGTTAGCTCCAAAGACATGTATGACACTTTGTTGCCTCTTTTTATAGGTGGATAGTCTAGTGATGGTCCTAATGAGGAAACTTCTCAACCTTTATAGGTTTCATGTGATGATGCAGATCATTCCATTTTTTATGTAGATTTAAATGATGCATTTGTTGATGAGAGAGCTGATAGTGAAGAGGCAAAAACTATGCCAAAATGGCTGGTGTAGACTTTGTGTGATAGAAAATTAGATGCACCTCTGTCATATCATACTCGTTCAAGCTCTCAAAGTGCCTCTTTTCCATCACATTGCAATGTTATTGCTACCTCTAGTCTCTGTCATGACAATGAGCCTGTTTCATTTGATGAAGCATAAAATTCTCAAAATTTGATGGCTACTATGCAATTAGAATATGATGCTATAATGAAGAATGGTACTTGGTCTTTGTGTGACTTGCCTCCTAGGAAGAAGGCCATTGGCACTAAGTGGGTATACAAGCTGAAGCATAAGCCTAATGGAATAGCTGATAGGTATAAGGCTAGGCTTGTTGCAAAGGGTTATGTGCAGGAAAGACACATTGATTTTGATGAGACCTTTGCACCTACATGACAAATGACTACTGTTCATAGCATATGTGCACTTGTAGCTCATCCTGATTGGAATGTACATCAGTTGGACATTAAAACTGCATTTCTGAATGATGATTTGCATGAAGAAGTGTATGTTTTTCAGCCCCATGGCTTTGTGCAAAAAGGGCATGACAACTAGGTGTTCAGGTTGAAAAAGCCAGTCATTGCTTCTTGAGGGATCCTTGCTCACTTTCTTGGATCACTTAAAACTTGGTTAGGATTGTCAAGGGGATACATACTACACAATGACTTGAAGAAATCTGTGCAAGTTAAAATTTTATTTGAGCTTCTTTTAGCCTCCAAAACACTATTATAATGATGAATCATTAAAATCTCTCCTTTTGTGCTAATTTTTCTTAGCTTTCTTGTTGTCTAGTACAAGCGTCCCAAAATTTGCTAAACATAAAGAAAAGCTCCATAGGGTACTTCTATCCAACTTTTCTAAGAATAGTCAATTGTTTTGCATCAATATACAACCAAAAAGCATGGATTACAATAATGATATATTCCACATGTTGAACGTTAAGGATAAGTTGGATGGTTCCAACTACCCCTTGTGGAAATACATGATGCACCATGTATTGGTTGCAACCTCATTATGAAATTTTTGAAAGGTTTCAAACTATTACAACTAGAAATGGTCAAAAATTAGTTGATGCTCAAAATTTAGTTGATGTTGGAAGTTCTACCTCTAGTATATTTTTTATTATGAAGCAAGAGCATTAAGACCACAACATTCTAGAGAGATGGCTCTCAACCCAAACTTATGCCTTTATATATATCTTCTTGAATCAACAATGACCTCTAGTTTAATTGTATTACATATATGCATGTGCAATCTCCACCACTACTTTAGCATCTTCCACTAGAGTCCACTAGTAGTAGATGTACTTTCCACTTGAGTTAAGTATCTCTCGATTCAAGTTAACTCACATTAACTTGACTTAGAAGACTCCAAACCTCTTTTGAAAAAACTCTCTTTGCATGCTCTCCACAGAGATTGAACCCCCACCTCCTCCTTTTCAACCATGATACACAACCACTAGGCTAAGTGGATTACTTGTTTTAGAGAGAACCTGAGCCTATGCTTAAGTCTAATCTTGAGATCTTTGGCCTTATAGGAGAATGAAAAAATGATTTTTTATTTCATTTCTTTCTAAACTACTCAGACACTCAAGTCATAAACTTGCTTTATAACATTACCTCCTTGGCAAACAATTTTTTCCTTGTAAATAGAGCTATATAAAATAAATTGTAGGTATACCCCCAAGCCTCATGTTCTAGTCTAGAAGAGCATGTTTTCATCCCTACGGTGGGATTCACCTCATACTATAAACGAATAGAGGACAATCTATTGATTGACCCATGCCCTAATGATTCAAAACACCATTCTAGCTTTGCACTTGACAAACCATACCTAATGCCTAGGAAATGAATAATAAGAGTGGATTAAAAAACATCCCTAGCCAATTTAATGTTTTTGTTATGTGCTATCTGGGCATCAACATGTGAAATGGGTGGATTCAAGATACTAGTCCATTATTGTGCATCACTAGTGCATGAATCTAGCAATCGATGTGGGATTTTTATCCCTATGAAGACTTTGATAACTTCTATTTCCTTTGAATTTAGTTTCAATATAACTTGAGGTTCATTGAAACATCTAACCTAGATATCTTTTCTTAACTTTGAACCAAAATTTGCTTTGACTTATTACCTAACAGGACTACTTTTTCCAATTGGCTTCAAAAATCTTGAACAAATGATAGGTTGAAGTGTTCCATTTACTTTTGGTCAACCGCACTTTAACTTTACCAAAGAAAGTTAAAAAATGAGCTTTGTCTGATTTAGGACACCTTTCTCAAAGAATTCAGCTTTAAGCACTTGGGAATTGTCAATCCTTTGATCAATTCCTAAATATTTTCTCTTTAAGAGTTTTCTAAACTCTTTCAGAGAACGATAAGATCCTTTTTTTTATCTAGTGTTACTTCTTGATGAAAAGCTTAGATGAATGAATCAAATTAGACTAAGCATCTTTGAAGATTGAATGTGTTCTATACAAAACATCTATCTGCTATGTTTAAGCTGGTTACCTTCTCCCATTGGTTATCATGACTTTTAAAATGAGTTACATACTATATTTAAGTCAATTCCAAAAGTTTTGGAAAGCAAGACGTAAGAACCAAAACTTTATATAAATAATTCAAACTTGAAAGTACTTAAACTTGATGTGAGCAAAACTCTATGTGACCCAAGACTTCAACTTTCGATAGATCTATTTCAATAAGTTTTTGAAGCATTTTATTTATATTTAAGAGAATTAAACTTAGGTTTTCATATAGATTCTTGGATTAAATCCAAAACATCATCCAAGCATTAGATAGTAGCATAGTATCAAACATGGGTGTTTCGATCTAGTGATGTTCTATTGATAATATTTTGTGATAGTCAAAACATTATTAATTCACCATAGACTCAATTAATCTTTTTCTTCTTGTTCATGCATGTTCGTGTGAGTTCTTGGGCCTTCCACCTCTTGAGGTAGAGGTGAGGGTTTAACACCTCTCTATGTGGGGATATATGCGGGCCTAAGGTCAGTATAATTCCTTTGGGCAGTATTAAACTAGATGCCTTTGGGTAGTCCTTCCTAGTGTTGCATTTGGGTAGTCTAACCCCTGCTTTGTGGGATACGAGGGTTCCCATGGGTACTACGCATGTTCAGTTGTATATTTTTTATTTCAATCAATTGAAGCAAAGGGATATTAGACTTCAACCAAACTTCCTCTTTATAAAAAAAACATCTTTTGTTTGTCATATTTTCTTAAACCTCCTTGCTTAGAATGCATTCTTATGAATTACTTTGAGTTAAAGGGATTGATTGCACCAAATCCCATTGCCAATTGGGTGCTTTCAAGCTAACTTATTCTTCCTAACCCTATTTGAAAGGATCCTGTCAAATTTTTAGTTCTTCACAAATCTATACAATATTTATGATACAAACACTTAACCTTGAAATGTTTCACAATTCAAGTAAAAGAAGATTTTTCCGTACTTAAATTTTCAATGAAGATCTTGGAATTCAATTGCTTCATGATCTTCATACTTACTTGATCTTGAAGTGTCTATTTAGATCATGTTTATTCATTCTTGGACTAAAAGATACCTATCATCCCATGGTCCGATGTCCCATACCATCTTTCCTACATCAATCTTGAGTATAAAATCTAGTGGACCATACCACCCTATTTTATATTCATATGAATGTGTGAGTGATACTTATCCTAAAGTCCAAACATAGCTTTATAGAGTACCTTCTCACTTAAGTTTTTTAACAAAATATGAAGTCAAGGGATTACCTCCAACTTGATATTTTATAGGTTTTGTTTCCTTCACAATACCATTTCACGATCTTATGTTTTAACTTTTACTTTGTCCTAGGAACTTGAAAACAATACTTCGTCTTAGGAAGCAGAAAACCTTTTGATGGATCACTTGTCCTTCCTTTTTAGGATTGCAAAATAAAACCAATTATAGTTCCAAGTTCTTGAATTTCTCATACCCAAAACTTATTGGTTATAGCTCAACCAATTTGTAGTGACAAGAGCTTTTTACTTATTGCCTTTAGATTCCTTCTTTGATTGAAGCATTTAAGTAACTACGGAATTTACATGAATCTCTCTATCTCTTGAGTATAATCATCCACTCATGCTTTTCGATTTCACCTTTAAGAAATCATTTTAAGGATACATAAAATTTATGTCTTACCTTCCATAGACCATCACGATTGCAGACTATGTACTTGGAACCATAAAAGTGCTCATCCAACTTTTGAAATTAACTAAAGTTATCATCCTATTTGGATGCATGAGAAGTTGCACAAGAAAGTGTAAGATCTCACTCTAAATTTGACTTTATTACTCTCTAAATATCTCCTATACTTATAGTAATCATAAATCTTTCTATTTTGAAAATATTCATGTATTCTTGGCCATAGATATGTCAATAAAACTTAATGCTTTGATTTCTTCTTGTGCCTAATTTTAGTAAGCAATTCATCTATCATACTTAATGTAACTATTCATTAAGTATTTGATACCTAAGTATCACCTTAGGAAGGAATCTACTAGTTATTAGAGTTGAAAGGTTGTAGCTAGCATGCCTTTGCAACTAACTAGCTTTTCATCTTCCCAAATCTCAAACTTGAACTATAAAAAGTAAGCTAACTAGTAAAAACGTACATATAGTTATTTAATTAGCAAATAATAATGCCCGTTTTTCATGCAAATGCATGTGGTTGCATACAAATGAATATGATTTCATGCATGTATTTGCATGTTCTTTCATGTCCTAATCGAATTCAAGCATTCTTTGTATTGGACATGCATGTAATTCATGCATCAATGTTATGCACAAACATATTGTCTTTGCTTCTTTTAAATGTGTTAACATTCTAGTGCACATGCTTGAGAGCATCAAAATCTTTTCTAGCATTTAGGAAGCTTGTGATGTGCAAAAAACATCTTTAAAATGAAGTTGTACATTGAAAAAACGTGCTTAGAAATAGGAATGCACAAATATTCATTCTTTTCCATTCATGAAGTGGAAAATAGCTTATGAATGGATTCAAGTACCATTGGTGCTTGATGTGCTTTTAATATACTCACATTTTCCCCTTTAGCATTTAGTAACTTGTAAATGCCCATAAAACAATTGAAGTCTTATGCTGCGCTTCAATGATAATTATATGCATTGTTAGATATGCTCAATACTCCACCCTCAAGTGACCACAAATGATCCATGGTGTTGTAATTTGTAAGGCCCTCATTATGAGATGAAGCCATTGTGAGAGCTCGGATATTTGTGGACCCCTAACTTCTGAGTTAGATGAGGTCTATGTGTGACCATTGATGGTTATGGATGATCTTGGTGAGCCTAGCCATTAGGTTAGGTAGGCCATAAACTTCCAAGGCATTGGGTTTCCATTCAAGGCAAAAATAAAGGCCCTATGGCATCACGTGGTTTCCCCAAAAAAACTTAATGGGGGGAGTGTAGAGGGGGCTTTCCCCCTTCTACAGGGTCCCAAGGGCCTATCCCCCCATCCCATAGGGCCGAGATGGCAGGACTTGTGGTCATGGAGATATTGTTGGATTGTATATTTTGAAGACTATTTTGTATCTCCGGACTACATTTATCTGTAAGAGATCCCCTTGTAAAAGCTATATAAGCATGGACCAGGTTCAGCTTTACATAGCATTGTGCACTAGTAAGCCCTTCATCTAGAGTCTATCTAGATGGCCATATAAGCTCCATATCGGGAGCACACAGGTGGATAGCACCATCGTTGTAACTACATTACACTTGGCAATCTGAGAATTTGAGTTTTCTATCTCTCAATCTGCATCTATCTTTTTCTGCATTTTTCTCTCAATTGTGTTTATTGTTCTAGTATGTTGTGCTGTTATTTTCTAACATGCATAAGTATATGAAAGAAAAAGAAAACGAATATTGAAATTAAGCATGAGCTTGGAAGATACTTATCTTCATATCAAGCTACATCGTCCCATTGTGCTTGAGAAGAGCCATCCTCCATTTGTGAGGCTTCAAATTGCAAGATGAAGAGAAATTCCTTCTTTAATTTCTTGTGGATGAAGAAAAACTTGGCCTTCTTGTGTCTCCCAAACACATACCATAGAAGTAGGGAGTCTCCTCCTTTACATCAAAAGATAAGTCATCAAATTGTTCCCTTGCTTCAAAAAATGGGTTGCATGCTTCTCCATAATGTTCTAGAATTGGATGTCTTCCATGTAATAAAGGTAGCTAACCGGTTTTAAATAACTTGATATGAGTATAACCATCATGGAAGCAGTTGGCTTCTTGATCACCTTGGCATTCTCTTAATTAGATGACCAAGGTTTGAATTTGTTGTCTCAATGACCAAATTCGGATTTTGTTGGTTCATCTTGTTCTTTTGCTTTACAGTTGGCTATGTTGCACAATCAAAGAACAATAAAAGAAGGGAATCATATTGTAGAAGCATGCAACAACAAAAAAAATAGATGCCATTGTGCAATTGTGGGTTTGACCATCTCTAGGTCCTTTTGCTGCCACAAAAAATTGAGTTTTTATTATGTAGTAGAAGTATGCAATAATGCATAATCCACTTAGGATGCCCTCCAACAATGAACTATAGAGAGTACATGCATGGTGTTGGAAGGAAGGGATGTGAATACATGACCAGTTGGATCATGCTCATTGTTCATCCATGGAGCAGTTCTGCACACTTGGCACCTTCAAGGATAGTTAATGGACCGTGGATTGCACTTCAAGGGAAGCAGGAAAGTACATTGATGTGGTAGGAGGACTTCATGGATAAAGGATGTTGGAGGGTACGGAGTGCTTTGTGGTTGAGGCAAGATAATATCACATATGAAAGACATTTTTAATTCAAATCTAACTAAAAGTGTTGATGTGGAAGCTAGGGAAGAAGCATCTGACAAAACATAATTAGTGGAGGAAAATACAACATCACTATCCATGGGCAAAAATAGATATAAAATGGTAAGGGTGAAACACCAAAATAAAAGATGATGCTAATACATTGCTACTAGCCATCTAAGTAGGTACAAGGAATCCTGGGCAGGTATGGATCCCAACATGAGATGAACTGCAGGTTCTTCACACCAAGGTTGCTTCACCACTTGCTACAGGTAGTTCCGATTTTCGATGCCCGAGTATCACATGTGCTACTACATATAGAAATAGCCTTTCTTCACTTCACTTAGCTTTAGTATGGCTCTAAAAAAAGATTTGGAAAATAATCCATTATTACTTTTAGGATAAATGAAAAACACTCATGATGGAAAAAGACATAAGCCTTAATTTGATAATCTTCTTTGTTTCACTTTTTATATTGATTTTTTTCTTTTTATTTCTTTTTTCATTTGATTTTATTTTTCTTTTTATATTATTTTTATTTTCATTATTTTCTTAATTCTTTGTTTTCTTTATTTTTCTTTTGTTTTTATACATATTTCTTTTATCTCTTTTAATAAACACTTCTTCTCTTTTTTCATAAGTTCTTTTGTTCTCTATTATATACATTATTATACTATTTGTTTTTAAATTTCTATTTATTTATTTACTTATAAATTTCTTTTTGATTAATTAATTCCTAGTATTTCTATTTATTCTTTATTATTTTAGTTATATTTTTAACTTAATTTAATTACTTTATTTTGTTTTATATATTTATTTTTTATTAATTTATAAATAATGTTTGTTAATTATCAATTATGTAATTTAATTATGTAAATCATATTTGTAACAAATATTACTGGTCATTTTACTTTTTTTCCCTTTTATTTATTAAGTAGTAGATTAACTAGTAAGTAAACCATATAACTAAATCAATAAAATAAAACAACAAACATGATAAACAAAAATTAAAAAAAAAACCTTTTATCCTCTCTCTCTACACCTTTCTCTCTCTCTCTCTCTCTCTCTCTCTCTCTATATATATATATATATATATATATATATATATATATATATATATATATATATATATATATATATATATATATATATATATATATATATATATATATCGATAGATATATGTATGTGTGTATGTATGTATATATATGTATATGTATATATATATATATATATATGTGTGTGTGTGTGTGTATGTATGTATGTATGTATGTATGTATGTATGTATGTATGTATGTATGTATGTATATATATATATATATATATATATATATATATATATATATATATATATATATATATATATATATATATATATATATATATATATATATATATATATATATATATATATATATATATATATATATATATATATATATATATATATATATATCCCGCCCTGTCCCTCTCTCTCTCTCTCTAAGATCGCCTTCACAATAGAAGGATGACCTCTCTCAATCTCGCCATTAGGCTCTAGGTTAAAGGCAATAGTAAAAAACAATTGAATTCCATGTCAATCAAATAATTCCTTTGCCTCTCTCATGTCCAATTTGCCCTAATCCACAACTACTTTCTCCACATAGTTGAATCATGAAATCACTTCTTTCAAAAGAAATTTACATACATTATAACTAGTCTTGGTACAAAGATCTCAACCTTCCACATGGTTAGTCAAGTGTAGAGGAGGTACTAGGGTGCCTACTTTTAACAAGAGCAGGCAATATGCACTTCTAGTACTTTGTCTACTCAAGGGAGGTTCTCCTTAGGGAAGTATACCCTTTAACATTCCTGTGAGCAAGCACGATCGCAATAGATACACGGTATTGTAGATAGCCAGAGAGAATAATGACAAATGACAATAGTAAAGGATGAAACCACTCCTTAGTTCGAACAGATGATTACAAGATAGGAAAAAGAAATGCTCTAAAAATTGATGCTCTGGGCTAACATGCCATTCCAGAACTAAACAGAATCAATACCAGAGATCTGTCCAATACAGTGAACACAACTAGATGAAGACTTGCACTGATCAGTACAAATATATGAAGACTTGCTCTAAGGTAAAGAGCGTGGAAATACCACTGACTCACGGAATGACAAAACAAAACCAAGCCGCTTCTTCACACTATAGTGCTATTAGCTCTCCATTGGGAAGCCCACCCTCTGTATTCTCACCACAGAGTGACTTCCTACAGTAGGCTTGTAGCCACAGAATGCAAAGAGAGGGCCAAAAGAGATGCTGGAGATAAGGTATGTATCTCTCAATGTGTGCAAGTCCATTGCTTTTATAGGCTTCCATAGGCCAAGAGGGCCTTGTCGATTTCCCATGTTCAGTGAATATGCACCGATTGATTGCCCCAAAATTGAAGGGGTAGATAAAGTATGGTATTGGCCACGAGCTTTAAATTAAATCCTGAAAAATAGGCACTCAGGGCTTTGTCATCACGAATGTTTGATGGCAATACTCATTTATCTTTTTATACTTTTACTTCCACTTTTGAATACAAGCAGCGGTCTCCTTCTTAATGGAATTATCCAGACAAATCACTTGGACTGGACATCTAGGTTCATTTATGAGCTCCCAAGCAAAGATCGTGGGATCCTCCTTATATGCCACCTGTGCTAATGTATTGGCCCTTAGAAGCACATCCTTCACATAATTCTTGTAGTAGCCTTTGACAACTAGTTGTTTCCGATGAAATGAGCTTGAAGGCATGATGTGAACCAGCTCCGCTTACAAAACTCTTTACTTCTAGTACAGTCCCAGAAATGTTGTTCCTCCACCCATCAAGGAAACTCAGAACTGTTGAAGATACACCAACGATCCTCTTCTTTACCAAACTCCCTCTTTCGCTTTATTCTGAGTGTCGACTTTGGATGCCGCAGTAGAAGCAAGCTAAGCTATAAGCTATTGATAGAGTAAATGAAATGGAGAGGAGTTGTTGTCCCTTGAAGGTCGTGCTCCTATTCTGCCAATGGAGGGGGACCGAGGGTGGAGAAGGGTGGGAGGAGTGGCTGTGAGTAGGGGAGGAGGGTGGGTGGAGTGGTTGTGGGCGGGGGTAAGAGGGAGGAGGAGGGTGGGTGGAGTGGAGGTGGAGGGTGGGTGGCGTGGAGGGAGGGGTGGAGTGGGGGGTGGGTGGAGTTGGGGGTGGCGTGGGTGGGGGAAGGAGGTAGGCAGAGGGTGGGTGGAGTTGGGGGGTGGTGTGGGTGGGGGAAGGAGGGAGGCAAAGGGTGGGTGGAGTGGAGGCAAAGGGTGGGTGGAGTGGAGGATGGGTGGAGTGGAGGGGTGGTGTGACTGGGGGGAGGAGGGAGAAGGAGGGTGGGTGGAGTGGAGGGTGAGTGGAGTTGGGGGGTGGTGTGGGTGGGGGAAGGAGGGAGGCGGAAGGTGGGTGGAGTGGAGGTGGAGGGTGGGTGGAGTGGAGGGTGGGTGGAGTTGGGGGGTGGCATGGGTGGGGGGAAGGAGGGAGGCGGAGGGTGGGTGGATTTGGGGGGTGGTGTGGGTGGGGGGAGGAGGGAGGCAGAGGGTGGGAGGAGTGGGGAGTGGAGGGTGGGTGGAGTGGAGGCGGAGGGTGGGTGGAGTGGAGGGTGGGCGGAGTGGAGGGGTGGTGTGGGTGGGGGGAGGAGGGAGAAGGAGGGTGAGTGGAGTTGGGGGCTGGAGGGAGGCAGAGGGTGGGTTCTCTTTTGATAATAAATTCGAATGGTGCCAATGCCTCTTTTCCATATACTAAATGAAATGGACTCTCGCCAGTGGTTCCCCTTCTTGTAGTTCTGAAAGCCCAAATTGCACCGATCAATGCGTGTGGCCAAAAGCTTTGATGATCAAAAGATAATTTGTGTAGCAACCCAATCAAAATCTTATTGGAGCTTTTTGCTTGGCCATTTGCCATTGGATAGTAGGCACAAGACTTTTTATGAAAAACCTTGTATCGGTCAAATATAAATTGGAGCGATTGATTTACAAAATGTGTGCCCCTATCACTAGTGATTTCCAACGGGCAACCAAATCTTGAGAAAATACATTTATACAAAAACTTAGCTACTGTTAAAGCTGTGTAGTCCACAGTAGCTTTAGCCTCTATCCATTTAGTTGCATAACATGTGGCCATCAAAATATACTTCTTACCCCTAGGTTGACCAGTTGGACTAATTGGTCCTACGAAATCAAGATCCCATCGTTCAAATGGGAGCCATCCTGTAGATATGACTAATGGTTGGAAATTTAATCTGGTTGGCATAGGAGCACACCTCTAGAAAATGTGGCATTGTTTGATCGCATCCCGGTAGATATGAGGCCACCATAGTCCTTTGTGGATGATTCTATGAGCCACATCTTCCCCCGTTAGATGCCCTTCACTATGTCTTCCTCAAGCAAAAGGTTTCCCTCCTCTGGATAAACACACTTTCTCAAGATACCATATTGACAATATCTATATAAATTCCCATTTATAAGTGAGTAAACTTTGGTTTTAAGGAGTAATCTTCTCTTTTCTATAGGTGTTTAGTGTTCTGGGAGTTTTCCAGTAGTGAGAAAATTGATAATTCCATCATACCATTCATCCTGAGTTGCTACTAGGAAGACATTAATATCCACCAATTCATCATTAATACATGTTGCCTTCTCACTCATTGCAGTCCTGGATACTTGATCTTCCATGTAGTGCTCTCTTCCTGGCTTAATATGAATATCAAATTTGAATTCTTGAAACGAGAGTAACCATCACCAAACCCTTCCAGTCACTCTAGGCTTGTTTATCAAGTACTTGAAGGGCTGATGGTCAAATATGACTATAAAATGTACATCGAGAAGGTAATGCCAAAACTTTTGAAGAGCAAATACAATAGTCAAACCTTCCCTTTCAGTCCTACTATAGTTCCTTTCTGCCTTGGTAAGTAGCCTGCTGGCATAGGAGATAGGTCTATCAATCTTGTGTGATGATGGTTGAGCCAAAACTGCACGAACAGCATGAAGACTGGCATCTGTATGCACATGAAACTCCAATGACCAGTTAGGAACACTTAAAAGTGGAGTAGTACATAGCCTCAATTTTAGTTCACAAAATGCTTTCTTAGCTTTAGGACTCCATGAGAAGGGGACATTTTTACTGGTAAGCCTTGACAAGGGCTTAGCTATTTCTGAATACATTCGTATAAATCTTCTATGGTATCCTGCATGGCCCAAAAAACTTTGCACTTCCTTTGGGGTTTGTAGAATAGGCATGGACCACTATCTGATTGTAGCCACTAAAACCATCTAGGAAGCTATACAAAGTGTGGCCGGCTACTTCCTCAAGTACTTGCTCTATGAAGGGCTGAGAAAATCCATCTTGAACAGTTACCTTATTCAAAGCACGAAAATCAACGTAGACTCTTATTTTTCCACTATTTTTATTGGGTACAATAACCATAGAGGAAATCCACTTGGGATGTTCTACTAGAACAATTATACCTGCTTCTTCTAGTGTAATGTCCAACTTTACCGCCTCTGCATACTTTGGATTGAGTCGATATGGCCTACTTCTGGCAGGCATGGCTCCCTCAACTAAGGGTATTCGGTGTAATCCAAGCTCCTCTGGTATCCCTGTTAGATCTTTGTAGGACCATGCAAAGACAGTTTTATAAGCAAAAAGTAAAGAAGTTACCTTCTGCAGTAAAGGGGGATAATGCCATAGCCAAGAGGCCAAGTGGACTACTTGAGGGTTCTCTTCATCTCCTAGATTTACTTCTTGAACAAGTGTTTCAGGACTAGTCTTACTTGAGAAATCATCCCCACTGTATGCAAGAGTGGAATTTAGCTTATACTCTGCAATATGTTCTCTGGTCCATCCTTGAGGTATATCCGAAAAGGGGAGATCTTCTCTGCATTTAGGCTCATAACTTTCCTTCTCTGATACTTCTATATTTGTTGCCCCTTCAAAGTTTGTATTCCAGTGCAAACTCTCATTCTCTAACTCCTTGTGAACTTCATGGCCTTTTTCTGCAACTCCTTCATCTGCAACTTCTTCCTCTATTTCATTGATTTCCACCATGCAACACTTTGTACTTTCCATCATCCGATTCAATGATGTATCTTCTTCTTGGGGTAATGAGGGCATTACCTGAGTGTCCACAGTATACCCAGTAGCTTTCCCTGAGTCGAATGCTTCTTCCAAATTAGTTGCAGTTGGCTATTTGTGTTTGTTGAAATCCACAGCTTGTTTTTCCCCCAATCTTCCAAAGCTTTTGCTTGCCTTAGCCAAGGCCTTCTTAGGAGTAAAGGGTAAGAAGTCTCCTGTGGAAGTGCAATAACAACAAAATCTAGAACAAAGTGACAACCCTATACTATCATCAGTACCTTTTCAATAATGTCAAGTGGTGCATTCCGATGTTGATCTGCTAGTGTAACTGTGAATGGTGCCATCTTGGTGGGGTTCAAATTCAATTTTCTCATTGTGAAATCTAGCATCAAATTGATGCCAGAGCCTCCATCTATGATCACACCTGTGAGAGCTTCATCCTTTATAAAAACAGATAACCTTGAGCTTTGGTAGTCTGTCAAGGGTGCAGGGGGAAAATCAACCATGAAACCATCTATGCTAGGTGGTTGGCTCAAGCGAGTAGAGTGTATAATCTTTAATAATTCACTTGTTATTTTTTAATCCATCTTTATGAGTTCATACAGACTAACCTTGTCATGAATGCCCTTCAAGATCTTCTCAACGTTTACCACATGTGTGTCTTCTTGCAGATTTTTTGGTTGGTCCCTTAGCGAAGTAGCCATCCTTTCATAAGCTCCTTCAATATCTGCTTGGCCCTTCCACCCAGCCTTCTTTTCCTCCTCTCTATCCTGGAGTCCTTTTTGTTCCTCTCTACAGGTTGCTGCCGCTTGTTTGGCTCTAATCATCATGGGCATTGAAGAAGATGAAACAACATAAGACTGAGTGGTCATACCTTCTACTTGTGGGGAGCCTGCAATCATGTGAATTGGAGCAGGGTGGCTTCTTGGACAATCTTTGGTATAGTGATCCTTAGCCTCTGGACAATGCTAACAAGAAGGTGCATCTTCTGGAAGGGAACACCTATTTTGCATATGGCCATAATCACCACAGTGATAACACATCTGTTGGGGGATTCTTGGACAAGAAGGGATTTGAGTGTTTGTAGGAGAAAAGGGAAAGACAAGAAGAAAGATACACACTGGAAGCCTCTTTCGATTGTTTATAATAAGACAAATACAATGGTGATGCACAATACAAGCCAATACTTTTGTGCAAAATCCCACAGAGTTCTCAATTACAAAATTCCAAATACCCAAGGTCTTATTGTTGCGGGCCTCCTCTGCACCAGACCTCCACCTTCTCCAAGCCTGCACTTGTGCAAACCTTGCACCAAGCTTCCAATAAGGGGGAGGGATGGACACCTTCTGTCAGCACGCACACACTCAATGAGACCTTGGGATCCTTGGGGGAATAGCTTAGCACTTCTCTGCACACTTCCTTAGTCACCCTTCATGCACACCTTGCACTTCACTTCTCTGCGTCGCACACTGTGTGTCTATTGCACTTCTCTCTCTTGCTTCACTTAGACTATGCTCACTCTTGCTTACACTTAGAATTGTCCAAGAATAGTCCTTGCCTTGATTTTAGTGTCGATTCACGTACGGTCCTAACTGCAAGAGTATCTTGGTGCTCACTTTGATGTCCCAAGATTCTCTCCACAAGAGGTGGCCAACGAATCCCTGTTTTGTCCTGTAGTGACTTTAGGCTAAAACAAAACATTTTAATTGGGGGGCCATACTTTCACTTTTGCATACGCTGCCGCTTCACATACCTTCACATTTTTCCTTTTAAGTCTTCACTTTTTCACATAAGAGAGGGTTCACCTGAACCTTCTAAAGCACTTTAAAACACTTTGAACCTTAGGGAAATTAGAGAAATACCTCTGCAACCTGCAACCCACTTTCTCCAACTTACCCTCTGTGGACAATTAATTGTGCACTACCTGTGCACTTTGACACCTGCACTTTAGCACTTTGACTTTGCACTTGTTGACTTTGACTTTGACCTTGTTGACTTTGACCTTGTTGACTTTGACCTTTTGACTTTGACTGTGATTGACTTTGACTATGGTTGACTTTGACCAATATGACTTTTATGGGCTCAACAGTTGCCCACCACCTAATGTGCTCTCTGTCCCGGAGAGCTACAGCCAAAATTCTGAGCATAAAGGACACCATGAGTCTTGAGCTGCAAAATCTTGAAAAGGATACCTGAGCAGCTACCAAGACCACCAGAAGCAGGAGAGAACAAGCACCACAAGAAGAGCCCAAAATTGGAATTTTTGCAGGTAAAAGCAAAGGAGGGCAATGGGAGGGTAGAAAAGAGGGTGAATGGAGGGCTGAGGGGCTGAGATGGATAGGGAAGCTGGGGGTAAGGATGTGGCTAGGCAAATGTGTAAAGGGAGGCTGAGGTAGAAGGATTATGGGGTCTGGAGAGGGCCAAAATGGTTAAAAATTAGTGCTACAGAGGGTGTATATGCAAAAATCGGAAACAGAAGGTAAAACAAAGTGATAATAGACCACATGGACAATGTGGTTAAATAAAAACATGGGAGAAAATGTGCTCAAAACTTGACGGTTTTGACCAAAACTCAAAGAAAATGTGGGATTTTGGTAAAATTAATTCAAAAAATGAGTCTAGAGGTGCCAAAATACATAAAAATGACCCCAGTTTGAAAAAACATGGCCATCCGAGGCACGATCCAGAGCCAAAACCTTTGAGCCATGAAAGATAAAAAAATAATATAAATTTATATCTTTCTTTTTTACAGGAAATTTGTCCTCGTCTTTTTTTTTTTTAATTTCGAGCGCCCAAATCTGAACTAAAAATAAAATGAAAGAAAATTAAAAGAAAATTAAAATAAATAAATAAAATAAATTATATATATATATATATATAATAAAAAATATAAAATAAAAGAAAAATAAAAAAGGGGGGGAGGGGGAAGAGAGAGAGAGAGAGAGAGGGGGGGGGATTTTTTTTTTTTGGAATTTTTCCAAAAAAATCAAGGGGGGGGCTTTTTTTTTTTGAAAATCCCCAAAATGTGAAAAAAATCGAGAAAAAATCCCAAAAATTTGCAAAAAATAAAAAAAAAATCTCAAAAATTTCTGGAAAAATTCTCTATAGGTTTAGGTAATACAAGTTAGCTTACAAAGAGGCCACTAGATATTCTCCATTCCAACTGGTTTATGGGATATTGCCAATTGAACCCTTTGAATTTTTACATGGATCACCTAAAGTAGCATTCATGCAGGGAAAGAAAGATTGTGGTGTCTCTCAGAGGCTTGGAGCACTGCATAAAGTGGAGGAGATACATCTACTAACAACAAAACAATTGATAGAGTCTGAGATGAAAAGGAAGGAGGCACATGATCGAAATCTGTGGAATAACAACATAGAGCCAAGCATGTTAGTTCTTCTCCATAGACCTCATCTTCAAACACAAGTGAGAGGAAAATGGGTTCCACAATGGGAAGGACCTTATCGAGTTAAAAAAATGCTGAATTGGGGTGCTGTGGAGTTAGAGATGCTCAAAGGAGAGGCCTTGCCATTGGTCAACATATCAAAGCTCAACGCCTATCATCAACACACTTGAAGAATTATGGATCACCTAGAACCTGCAAAATTTGTCCAGGTTGTACATAGCCCTCTGTTTCGTTTTGCTCAAGTTTTAGTAGTTTTTCTATCCATTTCATGCTTTTTCATTAAGTTTTTAGCAGATTTAGAAATCCTTTTAGAGCCCTTTGCATAAGTACAAATTTTGGAAATTTTTGGGAATTTTTCAAGCCTTTTTTTTAGAATTTTTCTAGCATTTTTCTCCTTTTCAAGTGTCATTTTCTTGCCAAATAGGAGGAATAAAGGACGCTCTCTGTGGGTTCGGGGTTGTGCCTCTGCTTTGTTGGTTTGGGTCCACACCTCTGGCAAACATCACATGCCTTTCCCCAATCATCTGCATCTTTAAATAATGTAGGCCACCATAAACCAGCATCAAGGATCCTTTGACTCATAATATGTCCTGGAAGGTGCCCACCACTTGTTCCTTCATGTGTAGATTGAAGGACTTCCCTCACTTCTTCTTCTTCCATGCACTTCCTGAACCTGTTGTCCTTTCCCTATCTATATAATTTTTCTTCAATGAAAGTATAAGGTCTGCTCTTGATTAGCAGTATCTTTCTTTGCACAACATTTTCCTTCTCTGGATACACTCCAGTTTTAATGAAAATCTTGATATCATAATACCAACTTTGAGCTTGTAAAGTGAACAGATTAGCATCTGGAAAATCATCATTGACTCCAATAGCTTGATCCATCATATTGATCCTGGATAGGTGATCCGCCATAACATTTTCTTTACCTGGTCTATGGAATATAGAAAAATCAAACTCTTGGAACAAAAGTAGCCACCTCCATATCCTCCTAGTTGCTTGTGGCTTGTTCAATAAATACCCGAGTGGTTGATGATCAGTGATGATGACAAACTTCACACCTAGCAAATAATGATGAAATTTTTCTACTGCAAAAACCATTGCTAGAGCTTCCCTTTCTGTTGTGCTACAATTCTTTTCAGCTTTAGTCAAGATTCTACTAGCATACTGAATAGGCCTGTCAAGTTTGAATTCTTCACTATGTTGAGTCAATACTACACCTATTGCATATGCACTGGCATCCACATGCACATGAAAAATTTTTTACCAATCCGGGGTGATAAGAATTGGTGCAGCCACCAATTTGGACCTTAATGTTTGATAAGCCTTCTCTTCTTCCTCTTCCCATTTAAAGGGCACTTCTTTACCTGTAAGTATAGCCAGTGGCTTGGCTATCTCTGCATACATTTTTATAAACCTTCTGTGGTATCCAGTATGCCCCAAGAAACTCTGAATCTCTTTAGGAGATTTAGGTTTAGGCAACTTTAATATAGAAATAATTTTATCAAGATCTGGGGCCATACCTTTAGCCGAAACCAATTGTCCCAAGAGAGTTCCTTCTGTCACAAGGAAATGACATTTGTTTGGGTTGAACTTTAGCTTAGTCTCCTTGCATCTCTTAAAAACATTCTGCAGCTCTCGCAAGTGATGGTCCAAGCAATCTAAGGGGGTCTCATTGTGAGAACCTGAAAATGAAGAAAAGTCATCCATGAAAATTCTAAGTGTTTCCAGCAATAAGGGACCAAAAATGAGGTTGACAGTTCTGTTAAAGGTGGCTGGAGCATTTTTGAGTCCAAATGGCATTTTTACATACACATATGTTCCCCAAGGTGTGATAAAAGTAGTCTTTTCATGATCCTCTAGGTGTATTGATATTTGATTATAGCCACTAAAGCCATCAATAAAGCTATATAATGCATGTGCATCCACTTCTTCAATCACCTGCTCTGCAAATGGCATTGGAAATCCATCTGGAATGGTCACCTTGTTGAGTGCTCTAAAGTCAACACAAATTATGATTTTATTTTTATTCTTCTTTGGTACTATAACCATAGGTGAGAGCCACTCTGAGTGTTCCAGAGGAATAATGATTCCTGCATCCCAATCTTCTGTATTTCCACATAAACAGCTTCAGCATATTTTTGGTTAAGTCTATAACTCTTCCCTTGTATTGGTTTGGCTCCCTCAACCAGAGGGATTCTATGCTCTCCATAATTGGCAAGTCTTTATAATGCCATGCAAAAACATCTGTATAGTGGGTCAAGAAGGATTTTACCTTTTCAAGGAGCCCTGAGTGGCTCCACAACCAAGTGGCCACCGAAACTGGTTGATTATTGTCCTGATTGCCTAATTGTATTTCTTTGACAGGTTTTCTCTCTACCATATTATCTTCCTGCTCATCTCCAACCTTGTTTTCTTCCATTAGCTTTTCGTGCATTGTTTCATGAGCAGGGGTATTTTGGATCTCAATGCATTCCTCCTTATCCTGCATCCATCCTACAGGGATTTCTTGAATTTGGAAAGGGCATTCTTCACTAGTATGTTTTACCTTGTCTTTAGCTTTAGTAACTTCCTTCTCTACTGTTGTTACATCCTCCTCCAACTCTCCTGATTTTCATCATAACCTTCAGTTGTGCAAGAATTATTAAGAAAAATTCCAAAACAAGAGGAAGAGTTGCCTGCTTGTAGCCAATTTAGAATATCCTCTTCTTCCTCAAAATCTATTTGGGCTTTGTCCTTTGTTTATGGTTCCATGCAAATGCCACCTGTTTGCATCATGCTGGTGTTCCCTTGATGATGTGGATCCTCCTCTAAATGTATCTGTGTCAGTTCTTGCCATTTCTTTTGTACCCACATGGTGTCTTTACCCCAATCATGGATGACACTTGCATGCCTCAGCCATGCTCTTCCAATTAAGAGGGGAAATCCTCCTTCAACCTGGGGTAGTCTTAAAACCACAAAATCCAAAATGAAGAGATTACCTTGTACTTCAAGTGGAACTTTTGGGATCACTCCTAAGGGCCTTACATTGCTTTGATCTGCCAAAGTAACAGTGAAATTTGTGAGCCTTGAAGGGTGGAGTCCAATCTTTTCCATTGTATGTTCTGGCATCAAGTTAATGCCAGAACCCCCATCCACAATAACTCCTTTAAACTCATGACCTTTGATAGATACTGTCAGCCGAGGACTCTTATAATCTGTAAGGGGTGCTTCCCCTACAATTTTACGTTTATGCATAACAACAGTCTTTGCCACCAAACTTGTAGTGGAAGCCTCATCAATTATCTGCAAGAGTTCTGACCTGAATTTCCCATCCATCTTTATTAAATAAAAAATATTAACCTCCTTTTTCATGGACTTGAGTAGTTTTGAAGCCTCTAATTCCTTAAGAGCATGGGCTCCAATTGACTTATCAAACTCCTCATGAGCCCTGTTGAATGCATGCCCAATAGCATCACTGGTACATATGAGATCTCCTTTTTGCCTTATCTTCAGATGTCTCTTTGTCTTTCTTCAATCCATTAATTCTTGATTCTTGAACTATATCTACTTGAGCCTTTCCCTTGTTTCTTGTCTGCACTGTAAAAGATTCAATTTCTTCTAACTGCGCCACCCTGGTAGATGGTGATGGCTCATTGACTTGATCTATCATTTCTTCTTTGTGCATAGAAATCATTTGGATGTGGGGCCCAGATGAAGAGGCTTGATTCTTAGGACAACAATTTGTATAGTGGTCTCTGGCCTCTGGGCAGTTTCTGCAAGGAGGGGCATTTTCATGTAGAGTGCACCTACTTTGATAGTGCCCACATTCTCCACATCTGAAACAAATGATTGGCCTCCTAGGCCCATTTCCAAAGTTATTCCTCTGTCTAGGGTTGTAATTGTTACCTTGATTGGGTGCAGCCACCATTACATTGGCTGGTGGTAGGGGTCCTCCTTGTGTCCAATATGTTGTTGCAGGCATTCCTCTTGATTGGCATTCCTGGGCCTCATGACCAGCTTTCCTGCATAATTGGCAATTCACACTTAACAGAGGACATTCACTTACTATATGACCTTGCTTGCTGCACATGGTACACCAAAGTCCACTCTTGATGCCACCCCCTTTGAGTTCCTACAACTTATGTCGCAACTGAGCCAATTCTTCTGCTTGGGCCTCCTCCTCCTTTTGGAGCTTTAATGCCTCAATCTCCCTCCTCAACTGAGTAACAACATTCTCCTCCTCTTTGTGGGGTTTATTCCTTTTTAAGCCCTCCAGCTCCTTCCTTAGCTGGATTACTAGATCTTCCATTTCTGTAGAATATGGTAGTTATAGAGAAATTGCTCCATACTGTTGTCTTATCTGCTCTAGTCGTGTAGTTGTGTTGATGAATTCCTCTATGGAGGCTGTAGGCAACATTAATTCCTTGATTTTACATTGGGTGGTCACTAGAAGTGGCTTAGCTAACCATTTCTTAACAAAAAAATCATGTGGTGGATCTGGTAAGTTAGCCATTAGTGCATTGGCCCTAGTCACAAACTCTGGGAACTTTTCACCTGGACCCAATCTCAAATTCTCTAATTCCTCGATGATGATCTCTGCAGTATTTCCATGCTGAAATTGATTTTTGAATGCATCTTTCATTAAGTCCCAAGTTGTAAAATGGTTCTCAGCAAACTGGTTGAACCATTTATCTGCTAATCCTTCTAATGTAGCAGTGAAGAGTATCAAAAAGGCATCATCTCTTCCCATTAAGCCTCTAGTTTTGCATAGTGCTATCCATCATGCTCTTTACTGATGAAGTTGATGAAAGTGGACTAGATGATCTTCTAACAGCCTTCCTTCTTGTTTGCTTGCAGGTGACCCTCAATGTTTGGGACTAGGTTGCGGTCATGGGCTGTTCATAGTCCTCTTAGTATTAGATAATTGATAAGAATATGTACCTCTTAGTCCACTGAAGTAGTACTGTGACACTTGAATAGTGCTTCTCCAACTGCAATATGTCTTCTCCTATGCTCAAATCTCCTTGGAAGTCCCACCGGGCGTGCCAAATTTTGTTGGGGGATTCTTGGACAAGAAGGGATTTGAGTGTTTGTAGGAGAAAAGGGAAAGACAAGAAGAAAGATACACACTGGAAGCCTCTGTCGATTGATTATAATAAGACAAATACAATGGTGATGCACAATACAAGCCAATGCTTCTGTGCAAAATCCCACAGAGCACTCAATTACAAAATACCAAATACCCAAGGTCTTATTGCTGTCGGCCTCCTCTGCACCAAATCTCCACCTTCTCCAAGCCTACACTTGTGCACACCTTGCACCAAGCTTCCAATAAGGGGGAGGGATGGACACCTTCTGTCGGCACGCACACACTCAATGAGACCTTGGGATCCTTGGGGTAATAGCTTAGCACTTCTCTGCACACTTCCTTAGTCACCTTTCATGCACACCTTGCACTTCACTTCTTTGCGTCGCACACTGTGTGTCTCTTGCACTTCTCTCTCTTCCTTCACTTAGACTATGCTCACTCTTTCTTACACTTAGAATTGTCCAAGAATAGTCCTTGCCTTGATTTTAGTGTCGATTCACGTACGCTCCTAACTGCAAGAGTATCTTGGTGCCCAAATCAAGAGATAAATTCAAAGAGGGTAGAGGGGATCTAGGTTCACTATTCGAAGGTAAAGCTGATTTTTTAAGGCTCCTCTGTACACAAAGGGGCTCCTTATTTGCTCGACTATGGGTCATGTACCCACTTGCAAGATGCAATAGGGCAAAAATAATGGAAAAAGGATTATTTACTATGCTCAGAGCCTCTCAAAGAAATGCAAGTGTCCCACCGGGCATGCCAAACTGTAGAGGAGGTATGGGGGTGCCTAGTTTTAACAAGAGCAGGCAATATGCACTTCCAGTACTTCGTCTACTCAAGGGAGGTTCTCCTTAGGGAAGTATACCCTTTAACATTCCTATGAGCAGGCATGATTGCAATAGATACACGGTATTGTAGATACCCAGAGAGAGGATTAATGACAAACGACAATAGTAAAGGATGAAACCACTCCTTAGTTCGAAGATATGATTACAATATAGGCAAAAGAAATGCTCTAAAAGTTGATGCTCTCGGCTAACATGCCATTCTAGAACTAAACAGAATCAATACTAGAGATCCGCCCAATACAATGAACACAACTAGATGAAGACTCGCACTGATCAGTACAAAGATATGAATACTTGCTCTAAGGGAAAGAGCCTGGAAATACCACTGACTCACCGAATGACAAAACAAAGCCAAGCCACTTCTTCACGCTATAGTGCTATTAGCCCTCCACTGGGAAGCCCATGCTCTGTATCCTCACCACAGAGTGACTTCCTACAGTAGGCTTGTAGCCACATAGTGCAAAGAGAGGACCAGAAGAGATGTCGGAGATAAGATATGTATCTCTCAATGTGTGCAAGTCCATTAATTTTTTGGGCTTCCATAGGCCAAGAGGGCCTTGCCAATTTCCCACGTTCAGTGAATATGCGCCTATTGATTGCCCCAAAATTGAAGGGGTAGGTCAAGTATGGTACTAGCCACCAGCTTTAAATTAAATCCTCAAAAATAGGCACTCAAGGCTTTGTCATCACGAATGTTTGGCGGCAACACTCATTTATCTTTTTACACTTTTACTTCCACTTTTGAATACAAGCTGAGGTCTCCTTCTTAATGGAATTATCCAGACAAATCACTTGGGTTGGACATCTAGGTTCATTTATGAGCTCCCAAGCAAAGATTGTGGGATCCTCCTTATATGCACCCGTGCTAATGTATTGGCCCTTAGAAGCACATCCTTCACATGATTCTTGTAGTAGCTTTTGACAACCAATTGTTTTCGATGAAATGAGCTTGAAGGCATGATGTGAACGAGCTCCGCTTACAAAACTCTTTACTTCTAGTACCCTCCTAGAAATGTTGTTCCTCCACCCATCAAGTAAACTCAGAACCGTTGAAGATACACCAATGATCCTGTTCTTTACCAAACTCCCTCTTTCGCTTTATTCTGAGTGTCGACTTTGGATGCCATAGCACAAGCAAGCTAAGCTATAAGCTATTGATAGAGTAAATGAAACGGAGAGGAGGTTGTTGTCCCTTGAAGTCGTGCTCCTATTTTGCCAATGGAGGGGAACGGAGGGTGGAGGAGGGTGGAAGGAGTGGTTGTGGGTGGGGGAGGAGGGTGGGTGGAGCGGTTGTGGGCGGGGCTAGGAGGGAGGAGGAGGGTGGGTGGAGTGGAGGGTGAGTGGATTTGGGGGGTGGTGTGGGTGGGGGAAGGAGGGAGGCGGAGGGTGGGTGGAGTGGAGGGTGGGTGGAGTGGGGGGTGGGTGGAGTTGGGGGGTGGTGTGGGTGGGGGAAGGAGGGAGGCGGAGGGTGGGTGGAGTTGGGGGTGGTGTGGGTGGGGGAAGGAGGGAGGGGAAGGGTGGAGTGGAGTGGAGGCGGAGGGTGGGTGGAGTGGAGGATGGGTGGAGTGGAGGGGTGGTGTGGGTGGTGGGAGGAGGGAGAAGGAGGGTGGATGGAGTGGAGGGTGAGTGGAGTTGGGGGGTGGTGTGGGTGGGGGAAGGAGGGAGGCGGAGGGTGGGTGGAGTGGAGGTGGAGGGTGGGTGGAGTTGGGGGGTGGGTGGGTGGGGGAAGGAGGGAGGTGGAGGGTGGGTGGAGTTGGGGGGTGGTGTGGGTGGGGGGAGGAGGAAGGCGGAGGGTGGGAGGAGTGGGGAGTGGAGGGTGGGTGGAGTGGAGGCGGAGGGTGGGTGGAGTGGAGGTGGAGGGTGGGTGGAGTGGAGGGTGGGTGGAGTGGAGGGTGAGCGGAGTTGGGGGGTGGAGGGAGGTAGAGGGTGGGTGGAGTGGAGGTGGAGTTTGGTGGAGTGGAGGCGGAGGGTGGGTGGAGTGGAGGATGGGTGGAGTGGGGGGGTGGTGTGGGTGGGTGGAGGAGGGAGGCGGAGGGTGGGTGGAGTTGGGGGGGGGATGTGGGTGGGGGGAGGAGGGAGGCAAAGGGTGGGTGGATTTGAGGAGTGGAGGGTGGGTGGAGTAGAGGCGGAGGGTGGGTGGAGTGGAGGATGGGTGGAGTTGGGGGGTGGTGTGGGTGGGGGGAGGAGGGAGGCGGAGGGTGGGTGGAGTGGAGGGTGGGTGGAGTTGGGGAGTGTGTGGGTGGGGGGAGGAGGGAGGCGGAGGGTGGGTGGAGTGGAGGGTGGGTGGAGTGGAGGGTGGGTGGAGTGGAGGGTGGGTGGAGTGGAGGGTGGGTGGAGTGGAGGGTGGGTGGAGTGGAGGGTGGGTGGAGTGGAGGGGTGGTGTGGGTGGGGGGAGGAGGGAGAGAGAGAGAGAGAGAGAGAGAGAGAGAGCGAGAGAGAGAGAGAGAGAGAGAGAGAGAGAGAGAGAGAGAGAGAGAGAGAGAGAGAGAGAGAGAGAGAGAGAGAGAGAGAGAGAGAGAGTCATCGGAGATGATTGGGACTATGGCAAACATGAAGCTTCCATCGCTCCCATTTCCATTCACAAGAGTTGAATCCTCCATCGTTAACATCGGAAGATCCTCCCCTACCACATCCAAATCTATGGATCTTCATGACATCATGGTTATTGGTGGGTCAAGATAACTAGAACGAGAGAACTAATGTAGAAAATCCCATCAAATTTCCAGAGAGAGAGAGAAGGAGGATGGGGGCTGGCGGGGGGGCTATGGGACTAGGCGGGGGGGCGTTGTGGGTGGGGGTTGAGGGACTGGGTGGGGAGTGTGGGACTAGGAGGGGGGAGTGGGGGGAGAACTGTGGGTGGGGGGATGCAAGAGAGAGAGAGAGAGAGGGAGGATGGGGGCTGGCGGGGGGGCTATGGGACTAGGCGGGGGGTGCTGTGGGTGGGGCTACGAGACTAGGCAGGGGGTGTGGGACTAGGTGGGGGGAGTGGGGGGGGCGGTGTTGCGAGAGAGAGAGAGAGAGAGAGAGAGAGAGAGAGAGAGAGAGAGAGAGAGAGAGAGAGAGAGAGAGAGAGAGAGAGAGAGAGAGAGAGAGAGAGAGAGAGAGAGAGAGAGAGAGAGAGAGAGAGAGAGAGAGAGAGAGAGAGAGAGAGAGAGAGAGAGAGAGAGAGAGAGAGAGAGAGAGAGAGAGAGAGAGAGAGAGAGAGAGAGAGAGAGAGAGAGAGAGAGAGAGAGAGAGAGAGAGAGAGAGAGAGAGAGAGATGTCGCGCTACATCAAGTCTTTTCTAGCAAGTACTATGTATCTCATTTTATCAAGTCCTTTGGGCATGGTTACAAGGTCAATTACCCACTTGTAATGAATACAAGGTGGGTAAGTGGGATGTAACGTGTCTCTATGCCTAATTGAGGAATGAACTTGACATGTGCCATAAGTGCCCATGAAGTACCAAACATTCAAATAAACTCGTGGCCACTAGTAGGCTTCCCTAAATTTTCTCATACATCACAACAAATCCTTTGTGACCAACCCATAAGGTCTCATGCATCTCTCTCATAATCTTTCTTTGAAGACTCTTATTACTCAGCACACGTTGTGGATTCTTCAGCTTGCCTTTAGCATGTCGCAAAATAAAGCCATTACTTAGGAAGAAGTTATAAGACTCAAGAAGAAGTTGTAAGACTCAAGAAGAAGTTGTAAGATTTATTTGCGGGCTAGCCTAAGGAAGGTTTTAATGAACTCACATAGCTTCCTATATCCTTTTTATTCTCCTTGATACTCATTCTTGTGGAATTGCTCATAAACATAAACTAGTGGATCATATCTCAACATATTCATTTCCCTTTCTATCTCATCATCATCATAATCATCATCAAATTTTGCTCATGAGAGCATGTATGCAATATTATTTAACTTTCCATTTATATGGACAAAATTTGGATTAATAAACTTTACATATAAAATCATTGCAATATCCAGAGAAGAACAATTAGCAATCATGCCTATCAGAGGAAGACAATCAATCTCAACCACAACATTAGCTCCTATGAAATATTCTTTATTTGATCCCAATAATTCTTTTTTAATATGTTCTTTGAGTGTCATGTAATAATTTTGCACCAAAATGAACTGCGCATCTCTACCTCTCATCATCATTTTGACCTATGACCTAGCCTATACCAATAAGATTGCTATCAACTATCAAAATAATAGGATTTTGTCTTGAATAATCAACACATTTCATAATCAAAGCTTCAATTAATAGTTGATTCAGCTTCTGCATGGCTCTCGATTGTTTTTCTATCCAAAGAAAGTTTCTTTTCTTTCTTAGTAGATCGTATAAAGGGTTCATAACATGAACGAACTAGGTGATCCAAATAACATAGAAGTAACAGGCTCCTTTTGGGTTTGTTCTGGAATATAGAAAAATGTGCAGAGTTACTGGCTCTATAGTATCCCTTAACTTAGAATAGAGTTTAGAAAATTGTTTGTACTTTGATCCAAGAGATGAAAGTAAGCTTTAAAAACTTCGCATCCTTTTCAATCACTTTCTTGCTAGGTTTTTAAAAATTTTCTATTTTTGAAGGCAAGATTTTTTAAGCTAAGTCTCAGTTGTAAGTTTGGGTATGCTTTGATCACTTACAATTACTTCAGAGTGCTAGGTTGTAAGATTTTTTTCACTAGATTTTAGATAGAATATTTAAAATTTATTCTAATTTTTTTGGGTCTAAATTTTATCTTTCCTCTAGCTTTTTAGGTCTATAGTATCTATTCCTCTTTAGATAACTAATGCTAGAATAAATGTCTAGGTCTAGAAATGGACTTTTCACTCTAGCGTTTGATCCTTCTTCTCTTGTCTATGTCTAAAATGGGATTTTTTCTCTTAGTTTCAATCTAAAGTAAATTCTATCTTTAGTTTTTTAAGACTGGTGATTGATTTTTTCTTTAGAGGTTAGCTATCTGAGTAGAAACCTACTTCTAGGGTTTGAGTGTATTCATGCTAGTCTAGGCTTTTTAGTCCAATTTGAGTTGTTTCTTTTCTTGATTAATCTTTACAACTTGATTTATTTCTTTCTTCTTGGTTTTCGTGATTCAGACTAATCTTTCTTTCTTTTGTGTTTTTGTTTTTATGGATGTGTTCCTACTTTAATGTATTTTGAATGCTAAAACATATTTGTTTTTAACAAGTGTTTTTGGTTGATTTTAAATTTTTTAATGTTTATGAATTTTTTATTTGTGCTTTTTATGGTCTTTTTAGGGTTTCTTTACTTTTTGTTCTTTTTATGATATGTTTAGAGTTTTTAAATTTTTGTGCTTCTTTTATGGAAGGTCCTTTTACCTATGCTCATTTATTGTATTTTTTAAAAAGCTTTTTCATGAATCTTTTACCATTGTAAAGCCTTTAGCTTTACACATGTAAAAGTAGAAAGAGAGAGCCCAAGTTCCATGAATTTGTGGTGGTTGAGTTGCATTTAATTAATCAATCAATCACCTAAATGTAGATCAAACTAGATCTTCACTTTTCCTAGATTGTAGGAAAGTGAATTGATTCCCTCCAACAACCATTCCCACCTTTATTTGAATTCAAAATCCACTTGTAGAAGTTGTGGATCACTTCTAGAGTCTATATAAAGACTCAAAAACACTTGTACAATACATGGAAGTAATATACATACTCTTATGACCAGCATTGTCTTGCTCCTTCATTTTTTTGCATCATCTTCTTTGCCAATAGTAATCATGCAGAGGATGTTGTGATGGGGGATGATTCTAACACCCCAATGCAAAAATGGAAGATGGCTTCCCTCCACTAGGTCCACAAGCAGTGATATATGCTCACTATTCTGAACTTTTCTCTGCACCAGTATAGAGACTTAAAATGAAATTTCGCAAAATTGTAGTAGACTATAAGAGCTACCCAACAAGCTTTAAATCATCCCAAATGAATATTCCAGATTGGAGAACCACCCTCTGCAAAACAGGCTACCTGTTTGCAGCACTCTCTACCTATGTGCAGAGATATACCTTCACAAAGTTGGCAATTTCTCACAACTCACCCACCCAAATAACTTGAAACTTTGGCAACGTTTAGGGCACAATATGAGAGACCAAATGAAGTTTGAAATCAATGAAAATGAGTACAATGAGAGAGCAAACAATGCTCTGCAATCTGGTACAATCAGATTTGGAAAAGCTTAACTACACCCCTAGATAGAGTGGAGCAAAATCATGAGAAAATGAGGTAAGCAAGCAAGGGGGCTGCTTGCTGGAGTTTGTGACTTCACTAAACTAAGTGGAAAACTCGTGGAATGCATACAATGCAAGAAACAAAGGCGGGATGATGCTTATATAGACTTTTACAATGTAGCTAACCACCCACCAATCAGTTTAGGTGCACTTTTTGGTGGCTGATTTGATGAGATTTGAATTTGATTGAGTTTGGTGGAGCTTCTAACTTTATTCCATGACTTTGGGTGCTCCTTTTTTATTGGTCTACTTGCAAAACTCGTGGTTAAGCCTTTTTGCATGATTGAGATTTGATTTTCAACACTCCCCCTCAAGTCTCAATGCCTAGGTCCTTCATTCCAATGCATGCCTTGAAGTGTTGTAGCTTTACTCCATACAATGCTTTGGTAAACATATCTGCATATTGGTCCTTTGTATTGACATGCTACACCTTGACATCCTTTGACATGATCTTCTCTCGAATAAAGTGGTAATGCACTTCTATATGCTTCAGCCTTGCATGGAACACCGGATTTTGAGCCAAGCATATGCTACTTATGTTGTCACAAAAAATAGGTACTTGCTTAACTTGCAAATCAAGATCAAAAAACAACTTCTTGAGCCACATAAGCTCACATGAGACTTGTGCTAAGCCTCTATACTCAGCTTTGATTGATGAAAGAGCCACGGTTGGTTGTTTCTTTGACATCCATGAGATGGTCTTCTTCCCTAGCATGATAACATATCCACTAGTGCTCCTGCTGTCACCTTTGGAACCTACCCAATCAGCATCACAATAAGCTTGTACATTTAATCCATCATCAAGATAATATAGACCTTCATTTACTGATCCTTTGAGGTATGTAAGTACCTTTTTGGCTGCAACAAGATGAGGTACTATTAGTGCTTGCAAAAATTGAGATAACACTCCAACTACATGTGCAATATCAAGTCTTGTCATAGTAGCATACAAGAGAGAACCAATTATTGACCTATACATGGTCACATCCTTCACTTCTTCACCTTCATGAGCACTTAGTTTAACATTTACTTCTAATGGATTTGAAATGGGCTTGCAATCACACAAGCCAAACTTCTTCAAAAGATCAAGAATGTATTTCCTTTGCATCAAGTATATACCTTCCTCTTTATATAGTACAATCCCAAGTACCTTAAAATTCCTAAATCTGAGATTTTAAATTCACATCCAAGCTTCCTCTTTATGTCCTTGATGTTGACTTCATCATCCCCTGTAATGATCAAATCATCAACATATATACAAATGAAAACAATTTTGCTACCTTCCTTCTTCACAAAGAGTGATGGGTCTACATGACTCTGATTGTATCCACATTTTACTAAGTAGTTCACAAGTCTTTGGCTCCAAGCTCTTGGGGCTTGCTTGAGTCCATAAAGAGCCTTCTATAGCCTACATACATGATGTGGAAACCTCTCATCTTCAAAGCCTTGGGGTTGGTCCATGAAGACTACCTCTTCAAGCTCTCCATTTAGGAAAGCATTCTTCACATCCAATTGGTACATCTTCCAACCTTTTGAGGCTGAATTGCAATCAAAATTCTGATGGTGGACATCTTAGCTACTAGGCTGAGTTTTTCCTTAAAGTCTATGCCATAGGTTTGATCAAAACCTTTGGCAACCAGCCTTGCTTTATACCTAGAGATGCTCCCATCTGCATGCCTCTTTACCTTGTACACCCATTTGTTGCCAATGACTTTCATGTCCTTAGTTCTTGGCACAAATGACCAAGTATCATTTTCTTCAAGTGCTTTGACTTCCTCCTCCATGGCTTCAATCCATTCCCTATGCTTATTTGCTTCTTCAAAAAAGTTAGGTTCTTCACAAACTATAACTTGACTCATGTAGGCATAGTGTCTTGCAATGAATGAATCATAAGTTAACCTTTGAACAGGGTATTTAACCCTATTGGATGACCTTACCTCACCATTAGGTGGTAGGAATCTCCTTGGTTTAGATGCTTTAAATCTTGGAGTTTCTAATTTTTCCATATCTTCGTCACTTGTAGATTCCATGTTTACCCATCAATGGTCTTCGTCATTTGCCTTTTCCTTTCCTTTGCTACTTCCTTCACTTGAATGAGCTTCATTCCTTGTCCTTCCATGCCAAGCTGATGTAGTACTCTCCTCTAATCATGTGCTTGAATTGTTTGGTCCACTTATCTCCATGATTTGTTGTTGCTCTTTGAACTTGTTCTCGGCTTCATATGCATCATCAACCTGTAACACATCTTTGCTAACATACAAAGGCAGCAACTCATCAAATATTACATCCCTAGATACCTTAAGCTCTTTGGTGCAAGGTTTATAGAATCTAAAACCCTTTTGCTTTGAAGAATATCCAAGAAATATACATCTATCCGCCTTCGAGTCTAACCTCTGTCTCAACTCTTGAGGTATGTGAACATAACACACACAACCAAATACTTTGAGATGTGAAATATTGGATTTCTTACCACACCAAGCTTCATAAGGTGTAACTCCATGTACTTCTGAGGTTGGACACCTATTCATAATGTATATGGCTGTATTTGTTGCATCTTGTAATAAAGTAAGTTTATGATCTATGGATCAGGCCGGTTCAGATAGATCTGAAAGCAGCCAAAGAGATCTAGAGCCTTCTAGAAGCATCCACTTGAGTTAACTCGAGTTGACTAGGACACTTGGTGCACATGTAGTTACATGGCCAACACATGGTTGGCTAGTATCCACCTGCCCAAGAAGGCAGTCCCCTAGAGAGAGCTATATATAGAGGCATTTGGTTAGGAGTAGAGTCATCTCTCTAGCACGTGGCAGTCGTAGTCCTTGTTCTCTTGCACATCAGCCCAATAAGAGTTAGGAACATTCATTTCATTTAACAAAGATCTAGCCACTTCTGCTATGTATCTATTCTTCCTTTCTGCCACCCCATTTTGTTGAGGTATATACCTGCAAGTGAATTGCCTTTTGATGCCATGGTCATGTAGAAAATCTGAAAATTCATTTGCAAAATACTCTCCCCCTCCATCCGATCTGAGATCTTTATATACTTCCCTGTTTCCTTCTCCACTAGGTTTTAGAACCTCTTGAAGTGGTAAAACACCTTTGACTTTGACTTCATGCAATACATCCAAACAAACCTTGAATGGTCATCTATAAATGTGACAAAATGCTCACATGTGCTCCCTTCTTGAATGACAATCTGCTTTGTTTTCCTAATTGACAAGCATGGCACAAATGTTGCATCTTTTAAAATGTAAGATCAAGTAGACCACTCACCAAGACCTTCTTTTGCATGTCCTTCATTCTTTGTAAGTTTATGTGCCCAATCCTTTTATGCCATAAGTCGATTTCTGCAATCTGTTTATTTCCAATTGACAAATAGACAGTGTGACGGGTTGATGGATTTACCTCCATGGTGAAGAATCTTCCTTGCTTCTTTCCTTTTTCTATGAGCTTGTAGTCCTGCATGGGGTCTTCAACAAAACATCCTTGCTCATTGAACCTCACCTCATAACCTATTTCAACCATTCGACCTACCAAAACCAAGTTCTTTGTGATGTTTGGCACATGCAACACATCCTTCAACACCTTGGAGCTTTGAGATCCATTCAATGCAACATCTCCCACATGTGTAATCTTGTGCTTAGTGCCATCCTCTATCTCTACATGTCCTTGAGTGATGGGTGAATGTAAATTAAAGAAAACATCTTTATTGCAATTCGTTATTTTAATTGACTCTTTCACTTGAACCATACATCATAAGCAAGTTCTCAGTTTCTGAATTTGTTGAAGTTCTAGCATAACTACCTTGGTTCCTTTTGTGTCCTTGATTGCCTCCTCCTTTGGACCAACAATCTCTTGCATAATGGCCCGGTTTTCCACAATTGTAGCATTCTCCATTGGATGCTTCAGAGCAGGTTGTGTCAAAATTAAGGAAAGGAACACTCCGACTGCTGCAGATATACAAATTCTACATCATGAAGGTTCAGAAGGATAAAGTGTGAAGAAAGATTGAAGGGAGACACGCAAAGATTATCAAAAGGATCAGAAGAAGCAACACTCGAAGTTAAGGTACATTTATTTCTTGTAAAGGCTAAAGCTTTGAGACTACAGGTGAAGCAAGGATGGGAGATAGTCTCCAAATTGAAAAGTTGGATAGAGAAAACTATCCAGCTTGGTCTATGAGAATGGAAGCTCATCTGATGAGCAAAAATGATAGCATACATTACAGGTGAAGAAGAGAAGCCTCAGTTCAGAGATCCTAGTGTTCCAACTAGGGAAGAATTGTCAGATCTAAAGAATTGGATGAAGAAGGATGCTCAAGCAAGGAGCATAATCTACATGGCAGTCAATGACTATTTGCTTCCTCACATTAGAGGACTTGAAAGTGCATGTGACATTTGGAATGCTTTGGAAGAGCATTTCCAAAACACAACCAAATCAAGGAAGGCTTCACTATGGGCAGAATTTACTACCTTCAAGAAGAAGGCCTCACAATCAATCTCTGATTATGTGACAAAGATGAAGGACATTGCAGATTCTTTAGGTGCAGTGGATGAAGATATTGAAGAAGATAAATTGGTAAGACAAATTCTCACAGGGCTAAGAGGAGATGAGAAGTGGAAGCCTTTTATTTTGTCTACAGAACTTTCATTAGATCATTTCACTCCTGATTTGAATCAATTGTTAGGTCATATGCTAACTTTTGAGAATGATATCAAAGGAGATGTAGATAAGAGTGAAGGTCATGCAATGTATTCTAAAGACAAGAAGAAAGCTAACAAAGGAAAGCAACAATCAGGTGAAGAAGAAGGTACTTCAAACCAAGCAAATTTCATAAGAGGAAAAGGAAATGGCAGAAGTAGAGGAAGAGGCAGAAACAACAAAGATAATGCAAGAGCTTGTTGGATATGTGGTAAGACCAATCATCTATCTCATGATTGTTGGCACAATAATCAGAACAATGGTAATTATCAGAACTTTAATCAAAGAGGAAGAGGTGGTAGATTTCAAAGAGGAAACTTCAAAGGTAGAGGTGGTAGGAATTCTTTTGGAAGAGGTGGAGGAAGAAGCTTTCAAAATCAAGCCTATAATAACACCTACTACAACTATGCATCAGATCAGAAGGAGGATTCGACTCTCATTATGAATGCAACATGTGAAACCTCACATGAGGACATGAGAGTGTTCTATATTGATTCAGGATGTAGTAATCATTTAAGTGGAAATATTGCTTTAATGACTGATCTAGATCATAATGCAATTAACCATACAGTTCAGACAGGTGATAATACAAAGCATAAGGTAAAGTCAATTGGTTCAGTCAAGGCTAAAGATGGGAGCACTCTTCTGAGTAAGGTTCTTTATGTTCCCACAATTCCAAAGAATTTGATCAGTGTAGGTCAAATTGTGGAAAAAGGATATGAGGTAAGGTTCACCAATGATGGAGTCTATGTTGAAGACCCTAGTCAAGGGTACAAACAGGTTGTTACAGGAAAGAAGGAAGGGAGGCTTTTCACATTGAAGGTACAAGGAAATGTTGGACATGCTATGTTCACATATGGAGAGCAGAAGGTATCTGAATTGGATCTTTGGCATAAAAGACTTGGACATTTCAATGAGAGAGGTATTAAAGAAATGATTAACAATGATTCAGTGCTTGGGTTGCCTAACATTGCAGGTCAACACATGACATACAGATGTGAGGCATGTCAATTAGGTAAGGCCCATAAGCAAGCTTATTCCAAGCATGGGTTTATGTATTCAGAAAGACTTGAGTTGGTGCATACAGATGTGTGGGGTCCTTCAAAGGACTTTAGTATAAATGGTTCAAGATATTATGTTATATATGTTGATGATGCTACCAGATGGATCACAATTTATGTGATTAAAGAAAAGTCAGAAGTGTTTAATACATTTAAACACTATCGTGCATATGCAGAAAGGATTACAGGTCAAAAATTGAAGAGACTAAGGTCAGATGGAGGGGGAGAGTATTTTTCAAATGAATTCAATAATTACTTGTGGAATGCAGGTATAAAGAGAGAAGTTACTTGCAAGTACTCTCCTCAACAAAATGGGGTAGCAGAAAGAAGAAATAGGACACTTGTTGAATTTGCAAGGTCCATGATGAAAGAGAAGAATTGCCCAAATTATTTGTGGGCTGAAGCTGTTAATACAGCTACATATTTGGTCAATAGATTGCCTTGTAAAGCCTTGCAAGGTATGACACCATATGAAGCTTGGTGGGGTAAGAGACCTACCTTGGATCATTGCAGAATATTTGGATGCTTGGCATATGCATATGTGCCATCTCAATTGAGGCATAAGTTGGAGCCTAAGGCAGAAAAGTATGTATTCATTGGTTATGATGATAAGCAAATGGGATACAGGTTGTGGAGTCCATCCACAAAGCAATTCCTTGTATCCAAGGATGTTACATTTGATGAGCAAGGTACTTGGTATGCAGGTAAATATAATATACATGCAGATGTTGAAGAAGTAGTGGATCAAAGGAAAGGTAAAGTAAAGATTCAATTACTTGATGAAAATGAGAATAATGAAGTACAGGTTGAAGTTGAAGAGAGGCCAAGGTTTGATCTAGAATGTGATGAACCAGAGACTTCAAAAAGTGCAGAAGTTAGGAGGTCATCTAGGCACAAATGGCAACCTACAAGGTATAGCTATGACACCTCATTCTTGACTACTAAAGATTATGCTTATTTGGTAAAAGCAGATGAAGATCCATCTACATATGATGAAGCCAAAGGCAAGAGAAATTGGGAAGAAGCCATGCAAGAGGAGTATGATGCATTGATAGAGAATCAGACTTGGGATCTGGTTCCTAAACCTAATAGCCAGAAAATTATTGGATGTAAGTGGGTTTACAAAACAAAAAGATTTGCAGATGGAAGTGTGTCTAGGTACAAAGCTAGACTTGTGGTGAAAGGATATGCACAGACATATGGAGTGGATTATGATGAGACTTATAGTCCTGTGGCAAAGATGACAACAATCAGGACACTCATAGCAATTGCTGCTTGCAAAGGTTGGAAATTGTCTCAATTAGATGTTAAAAATGCTTTTTTGAATGGTTACATTTCAGATGAAGTTTACATGGAGCAACCAGATGGGTTCAAAGATCAAGTGAGTCCAAATTATGTGTGTAAGCTCAAGAGAGCTTTGTATGGATTAAAGCAGGCCCCAAGGGCATGGAATTATAGGCTTGTAAAGTTCTTGAAGGATCTTGGATTTCAAGCATCAAAGGCAGATAGTAGCTTGCTAGTCAAAGCAAGTGAAGATGGATTCATTTATGTTTGTATTTATGTTGATGACATAATACTTACAGGAACAGATGATAAAGGAATACAAATGATCAAGAAGCAGATGGAGAAAGATTTCAAAATCAGTGATTTGGGGAACTTGTCATTCTTCTTGGGAATGGAGATTTTATATACTCAACATGGAGTATATGTGACCCAAGAAAGGTATCTTAAAAATTTGCTAACCAAATTTAAAAATGGAAGATTGCAGGGTTGCACCTACACCATTGGAAGTGAACCATAAATTGTCTAGATTTGGAGGAGAAGAATTCAGAGACATGAAGCTCTATCAAAGTTTGGTTGGTAGCTTGATTTATGCTACATTAACAAGGCCTGATTTGTCATATGCAGTTGGTGTGCTTTCACAATTCATGCATTGCTCCTAGAAAGGAACATTGGATTGCAGGACAAAGAGTACTTAGGTACATCAAGGGTACACTCAGAGAAGGACTGTACTATGGATTTACTTCTGATACAAGAGTGAAGATAGGTAATGTGGATGATAGAAGATCAACACATGGATATTTGTGTTATGTAGGAGACAAATTGATTTCATGGTGTTCTAAGAAGCAACATACAATTGCTTTGTCATCTACAGAAGCAGAATATAAAGGTATGGTGGAAGCTGCAAAGGAGGTAATATGGCTAAA
Organism: Ceratopteris richardii; assembly: GCA_020310875.1. Taxonomy (NCBI): domain Eukaryota; kingdom Viridiplantae; phylum Streptophyta; class Polypodiopsida; order Polypodiales; family Pteridaceae; genus Ceratopteris; species Ceratopteris richardii. The sequence goes on along the minus strand of CM035414.1, from coordinate 71,179,925 downwards.
GACACTTATGAAGGTTTTTTGATGTGATTCAAGGTACTCCTATTATTTGTGGAGACAATATGAGTTCTCTATACTTGGCAGCAAATCCTGTGTTTCATGCTAGAACTAAGCATATTGAAATACAATATCATTTTTTGAGAGAGAAGGTCATTGATAAGGAAATTGAAGTTATGCATACTCCTACAAAAGATCAACTTGCAGACATGATGACAAAAATTCTAGATGGACCAAAGTTACAGAGATTCAAGGATATGGCAGGTATTAAGAAGATATAGAAAAAACCTCAATTAATGATTGAGGGGGAGCTGTTGGTGCATGTCAATCATCAATTGAAGGTTTAATGAAGAAATGAAGTCAAGAAATTAAGAAGAGAACAAATTTAGAAGTTTGAAGGAAGGACATACTCAGAAATTCAAAGCTATGTATACATATGTACATTAGTTGAGATATAGGTTACTTATATTTTTTATTAGTCATAAGTTTATACATGTTTGCCTATAAATGGTTTTGAAAAAGTCGGGGCAAATAGAATAGAGAATAGGAAGAGAGTAATGAGAGGTAGAAAGTGTCATTGGACACATGAAAAGTATGTTGAGTTATCTCTTCAATGTAGTTGTAATTTTTCTGAGTAATCGAAGAAAATCTTGCGCCCGATGTTTTGATGTCTACTACTTCTGTAGTTAGTCTTTTGAGAAATCCTTCTGAAGATACCTAAGTCCATAGCTAATCAATCTATGGCTAGAATTTGAGAGTCCAATTGTAATCAGGCTAAGAGAATTTTGCATAGGAACATTCATATGTGAAATGTTCTAAGTGTCTTCTGAAACAGGCGCAGATTTTGTGATTAAAGAAATGATCAGTTCTCAGCACATAGTGTAAAGTTTTACACAAGTAATAGCTTAAAATTTAAGTTGAGAGATAAGCTATTTATGGCTAAAAGCATTTCACCAAACGGGCTATAGTTTGGGAGAACCATTGCTAAGAAGTTGCAGGTGTTAAAGTCGCTATTACAGACAAGCAGTTTCAGACACAGGTAAATTGTTTGAGTTAATTCTCAGATTATACTCAATCATTTTGAGAAATTTAAGTTGGAGGAGTTGCACAAACTCTATGCAATACATCCTACAAAGTTTCATAAAAAACTTTACATAAATGACTAGTCAATGAGTGATTAATCTGCAGCAGACTTTTCAGAGAAATGATTTCTTCACAGTTAATCAATTTCTTGGTAATGTGATAGTGGATTTCCAAAATCCTGTGGAGTCTAAAGTTATTCTTGGTCTAGAGGTGGTCTAATACCAAGAATAGCTTGTTCTTTTGGAGATTAACACTCTCCATCAGGGCAGACATCTCATATAGTGTCAGAGTGCTTAGTCAATTCAAGCACTCTCCGAGAAGACCACACATGGATGCAGCTAAGAGAGTACTTAAGTATCTCAAAGGTACAATAAATGAAGGTATATTTTATCCTTACTCTTCATATTTGGATATCAAAATTTATTCAGATGCAGATTGGGCAGGAGCTAAGGATCATAGAAGAAGTACTTCTCGTTACTTAGCATTTGCAGGTTCCAAGCTAGTGGCATGGAGTTCCAAGAAGCAACCAACAGTTGCTTTATCCTCAACTCAAGCAGAGTATAGAGGTTTGACCATAGCAACTCAAGAGGCAATATGGTTGAAAGCATTGTATACATATTTGCGACTTGTGAGTTCCAAACCTCACATATTTGGAGATAATGTAAGTTCCATGCATCTAGCAGCAAACCCTATTTTCCATGCAAGAACCAAACACATAGAGATTCATAACCACTTCATCAAGGAGAATCTCATGGCAAAGGAGATTGACATTTCTTTTGTTCTTACTAAAAAGCAAGTAGCAGATATGATGACGAAGACACTTGATGGAATAAAGCTTTGTAGATTCAAAGCTATGGAAGGTATTCAACCTATAAGAGAATGAAGACTCAAGCATACTTTAGCTTGAAGGGGATGTGTTGGAACATAAAGCTTACACTATGCTTCAAGTGGATTTGATCTACATCAAAAGCTATCGCTTGGATTACATCGAAAAAAATATCCGTTGGAGACTTCTTTTACCTATGCTCATTTATTGTATTTTTTAAAAAGATTTTTCATGGATCTTTTACCATTGTAAAAGCCTTGAGCTTTACACATGTAAAGTATAAAGAGAGAGCCCAAGTTCCACAAATTTGTGGTGGTTTAGTTGCATTTAATCAATCAATCAATCACATAAAAGTAGATCAAAGTAGATCTTCACTTTTCCTAGATTCTAGGAAAGTGAATTGATTCCCTCCTACAATCATTCCAACCTTCATTTGAATTCAAAATCCAATTCTAGAGTTCGTAGATCACTTCTAGAGTCTATATAAAAACTCCAAAACACTTTTATAGTACATGGAAGAAATATAAATACACTTGTGACCATCATTAACTTGCTCCTTCATTTTTCAACATCATCTTCTTCACTAATAGTAATCTTGCAGAGGTTGTTGCTCTCTTTACAGAGCTCCAAATTGGATAATAGATGTCTCACTCGATATTAAGGTCTAGCTTATGCCTGTAAATTTTCATAGCATTGCATTCAGTAGATTGGGAGAAATCTCAATTTTTCTATCTTGTGGTCAATCTATATGTATTCCTAAAAAATAAGAGGGACCACCATTGAGTGTCTGATTCATTCCTATAGCATATTTTGCTTATTCCTTATACCTTTGTGGATTCTATACACTCAACCCTATGTGTATCACTCCCATAGAAGGATTTTTTCTAATTGTAATCACGCTAGTTGCTATGAGCATTGGAAGTTCATTGTCTCTTCCATAGATAGTAAGTTTTTGTAGCTAGTCGATGTGCAAACCTATCTGTTCTGTATCGACTCTTTCTCCTTCATGCTCCAAAGCACATAGTGCATCTTATTGCACTTGTCGCATGTGTATAAGGTCTATTTAAGTCTCCATAAGCTCAAGGGCTAGTCTTGTGCTTGTTGGCTGGACCAAACTTCGTCGTTTTGCAACTCACTTTTCTACCTCCTACAAGCTTCTCCAAGTTCTTTCAGTGGTATCAAAGCTAGATCAAGATGGGTGACAGCTTTCCCTCAATGATCGAGAAGGTTGATCGACACAACTACGCAGCTTGGAAAATCAGTACGGAGGCCTATTTGCAAGGTAGAAATCTTTATGGAATTGTATGAGGTGATGAAGCTATGCCTACTCCAAGATCCAAAGGAGGACCTACACAAGAGGAGACAGATAAGCTCACACTTTGGTGTGCAAGGGATGCTCAAGCGAGGTCGTACATACCAAACTCTATCTCTGACTTTCTATTACCGCATATTAGAGGATGCAAGACATCTCAAGGGGCTTGGGATGCTCTCGAGACTTTTTTTGCTAGTACCAAAGCAAGAAAGAATCATCTTTGGAACGATTTCAACCAAATGAATAAGACACCTAAACAAACCATCATGGAGTTTGTTACCAAGTTCAAGGAGGTTGCGGATCTATTAGCATCCATTGGAGAGCTTATTGAAGAAGAGCCTATCATGAGGTAGATTCTCAATGGGATTCGAAGTGATAACAAATGGCAATCTTTCACCAGGGCTTATGATATCATCATGGATGTGCAAACTCCAAAATTCAATATCTTTCTTGGACAACTCTTCAATCAAGAGGCCAACAATAGCATAAAGTGAGGTTTCTCCTATCATGGTAATTTAACTAGTTCTCTATATGTAGATAAGTAGGATAAGAAGCAGAAAGGCAAGAAGAAGGAAGAAGATGAAGAGGAGACTTCCCAAGCCAACTTTGCAAGCAAGAGCAGGTGGAAAGGGAAGAAGAAAGGAACAAAGCATGACAAAGCCAAAGATGAGAATGTTCAACCTTGTGCCATCTACGATAAGACCAACCACACCACTCAAAATTGTTGGTTCAATGGGAAGACCCAGAAAGGAAGTGGAAGAGGTGGATATGGAAGCAATAGAGGCAGAGGTGGACACAACTTCAACAATAACAATAGAAGCTATAATAAAAGGGACTTCAACTATTATTTAGAAGATCAAACACATGAAGAATCATTGCTTCTTATGAATCTAAGCCACAAAGATTGTAAACAAGATGATCATTTGTTCTACATAGATTCATGATGTTCAAATCATGTAGCAGGCAAAATTGCTCTTCTATCTCATTTGGAAAGTCCAAAGCATAGACATGAAGTACAGATAGGGGATGACACAAAGCAAAATGTGGAGAAGGTTGGTAATTTCAAAGCTTCCAATGGCAGGATAAACATTCTAAGTAAGGTTCTCTATGTACCCACTATCACTAAAAACCTAATAAGTGTAGGCCGAATAGTCGAAAAAGGCTTGCAAGTTAGGTTCAACCAACATGGAGTTTTTGTGGAAGATCCATGTCAAGGCTTCAAGAAGATAGCCAGAGGTGAGAAGCATGGTAGGCTCTTTACTTTTGGAGTAGGAGAAACAAAGAACATAGCTCTATTCACTTTTGGGTCTCAAACTCTGAGTGAGCTTGAAGTGTGGCATAAGAGACTTGCTCATGTGAATGAAAGAACCTTGAAGGATATATGCAAGGATCAAAGTGTTCTTGGACTACCAAACATCAAAGCAACACATGATCAACAGGTGTGATGCATGTCAGATTGGGAAGGCCAAAGACAACCATTCAACCACAAAGGCTACATCCACAATAACTTATTGGACTTAATGCATACAGATGTATGGGGACCAAGTCAAGAACCTTCATTAGCAAGATCAAGGTATTATGTCTCATTTATTGACGACCATAGTAGATGGAATATTCTATACTTCATCAAGTAAGTATCTAGCACATGTGGAGAATCATACATGTAGATCACTCAAGAAGCTCAGATCAGATGGAGGGGGAGAATTCTTCCCCAAAGAGTTTGATGCATTCTTGCAAGAAAAAGGTATCAAAAGGGAAGTGACTACTAGGTACCCTCCTCAACTAAATGGAATTGCAGAGAGGAGAAACAAGACATTGGTTGGATCATCCAGAACAATGCTTGAACAGAAGAAGTTTCCAGATTATCGATGGGCAGAAGCTATTTCAACTCTTGTGTACCTTGTCAATAGACTACCATCCAAATCACTTCAAGGTATGACTCCTTATGAAGCATGGTATGGAAGAAAACCTAGTCTTGTACATTGCAAGGTGTTTGGTTCTTTAGCTTATGTTCATGTACCATCACAAACAAGAGGTAAGCTAGATGAAAGGGCAACAAAGGTAGTGTTTATTGGATATGATTCAATTGAGATGGGTTACAGGTTCTATAATCCTTCAACCAAGCAATTCACTACAAGTAGAGATGTTGTCTTTAAAGAACACAGGTCTTGGTATGATGAAGACAAACAAAAGGTAACTCTACCATATGATCTTGATTTTGATTCTCATCAATTAGGAAGCAAGCATGATACAAAGGCCAAGGATCCAAGAAATGATACAGACGATGACCCAAGCTAAAAGAGAAAAGGATTAAAAACTATGGAAGTCAAGAGGCAAATCAAAGATGCAAGAGGTTGGAGAATGCTCCAAACAAGCACCTAGAAGATCAACAAGAGAGAAGAAACGGCCAAAAACGTATGGATATGATTCCACATTTGTTACAAAGCATTCAATCTACTTGGAAAAAGATTCAATTTCATAGGCACCCTCAACCTATGAAGAGGCAAAGGGAAACCTAAATTGGGAAAAGGCCATGAAAGAAGAAATAGATGCATTGAACGAGATGGACACTTGGGATTTAGTTTCAATGTCATCCAATCAAAAGGTAGTTGGTTGCAGATGGGTATATATTTAAAGAAAAAAATCAAATGGATCAGTTTGTAGGTACAAGGAAAGATTAGTTTCCAAAGGATGCTCTCAAACTCATGGTATAGAGTATGAGGAAACATTCTCACCAGTTGCAAAGATGACTATAATCAGGACATTGATAAGCGTAGCTACTGTAAAGAATTGGAGACTCCTCCAACTTGATGTAAAAAATGCATTTCTAAATGGTTGGATAAGGTAAGAGGTATACATGTCACAACCTCTAGGTTTTGAAGACCCTAATCATTCATCTTATGTTTGTAGACTTAAGAAAGCATTGTATGGATTGAAACAAGCTCCTAGAGCTTGGAATTACAGGTTGGTTACATACCTTCAAGAACAAGGGTTCAGACCTAGCAACTCAGATCCTTCTCTATTCATCAAAATGGATCACAATGAGGTTATCTATCTATGTTTATATGTAGATGATATTATTGTGATAGGTGATGAGTTGAATGGCATGGAGTTCCAAGAAGCAACCAACAGTTGCTTTATCCTCAACTCAATCAGAGTATAGAGGTTTGACCATAGCAACTCAAGAGGCAATATGGTTAAAAGCATTGTATACAGATTTACAACTTGTGAGTTCCAAACCTCACGATTGAGAGATGATACACGAATCATACGGCTCAAGACTTCCCATACAACAAACAGGCAGTAAGATAGAACTACCCGCAAGCATATGCACAACCAGGTAGGTATCAAGGTCAGTATAATGCTCAGCCTCATTATTATAGGCCTCCTCAAAACTATCCATATCAGGCTCAATAGAGACCTCAACCTGTTTTAGCTCAGCAGCCACCCCCACCAACGAATGTCATCTCAGTCAAATATGCTGCTGCAGAAGAGAACCTAAGTAGGGCTTTAGTGCCTTCATCACCCCTGATCACCGAAAGTGATCTGAACTCAAACAGTTTTGACTCCACTCATGTAGATAGTCCACGGGCACATTCATTTTGCTACCCTTGGTAAATGATCCGCCCTTTAAGAGGTTTTACCTTTCTAAAGATCTGATTGGCGCTGCAATCAAGATCCATGGAACGCATACTCCTACAGAGCGATAAAGGCTGGTTCCAGAGCCAATGAAACGTGGAGATGTCATTAAGTGGGAAGATATTTCAGCGATCACACCTGAGCTCTCTAAACCATTGAGGATATGCATGCAGCATTTCACTTTTCCCGCTCAGGATAGATTCACCATGCCCCACAAGCGCATCTAGTTTGGCTTATATTTAGCTTGTATTGGGCCACAAATAGTTGATCTGGCTAGCTGGATAATTCATCAGCTATATTTAGCACAACACCGATGGGAAAGAAAGAAGGTAATCCATGGATGCTGCGCTCTTACAAGAATTTATATATGTGTTTGGCATACGACTTGCCAATCGAGCATGCAATGACCAGCGAGGAGTTGAAAGCATTCAAAGGAACAACAAAGAAAGCTAGGAAGGCCAGCAAAGGATGAGCAAGAAAGTGCATGAGAGGAACTATCCCCTGCCTACAGGTCCCAGAATCACCGTCACCGCAACCCTCTCCAGAACAATCTCCTACAGAAGCCCCTGTACAACCTATTCGCATACGATTATCACGACCTATCGTTATAGAAGGCACTACTAGTGCAGTTACCTCACAGGCAACATCAGCTCAGGAACCTACCCCCACTGCAGTAGAAGTTCCCACCACTATCGGTGCGGAAGTGTTTTCTTTTCCAATACCCAACATGGAAGCAGAACCCATAGATACAACATTTGATTTTGAAATGCCCGATGCCTTTTCAAATGAATTTCAGTTTTCAGAAGGACAAATATTTTCTCAAGAATATGAACGTCCAAGCTACCCGACCACTCCTTCGGATCAACAGCAAGGCCAAGTAGTATCCAGCTCGGACGGAGAAAGAACAGAAACAAATGAAGATGATGGCGATGACGAAGCCAGCCAGGGCACTCATGACTCCCAAGAACATGTGCACACAGATGAACAAGGACAGCACACCGACACCCAAGGTGACACGAGCACACACAAAGAAGAAACATTTGAAGCAGCAGCCTACACCTTGGCGATCAAAAAGTTATATCGCACCATGGAGAAAGTTTGGGCGCATAAGAAGTTAACTGAGGAAGAGAGCCAAGCACTCATAAAGCAAGAACTTGTCTCGGGCAGTTTCGAAGAAGTATACATCAAAGGCTTCAGGGAACTTGTTAAATCTATAGGATCTAACGAAGCATTGAGATATCTGCAGAGAAAACCACTTCCTCAATATGACCCCCGATGAGTACATTTACTATCAAAACCAGGCGAATACATTCGTGTACCCACACGTGGCCAATCTTCAGAACAGGCCAGGGAAGCATGTCTCATCCCTGAAGGATCATTGGCAGAAGACACCATTGTCATCGACTCCCCACCCCACACTACTATTGTACATATCATCGCTATTACCGAAGTACCTACCACACCAACTGCTCCTCCTTCACCTCCCATCTCTCCACTCTCCCCTATACATCCGATCTCTCCCAGACCATCCACATCTTTGGATAGTGCTGTAGCAGAAGCCTTTGTTGCTTCGATTCCTCTAACACTTCCTGCACCCACTCAACCTAGTCTACCCCCTAAGACTTCTACGCTTCTATCTAGTCCCTTTCTCCATCCATCTTTTCCATCCTTCCCTGCACCTCCAAGACCCCTTTTTCCATTTCTACCCCCTTTGACTTTCTCCCCTGTATCACCTCCCTGACCCACCGTATTTCCGCTTTTCCCTTTCCACCAAGGAGTACAAGAGACCCCCTCTGTAAATTACTCTTCAACCTTTGTAAACCATGTATTTACACCCACGCATGCACCCACGATCACTCCATTATTCACAGTCACGACACTCGATACCACATCGCATGACATGGATATATCCCCACCCACTGCACCACCACTCCCTTCATTCATTTCACCACCACACATAGGCACATCACAATTTTCCACAATCACCACAACATCCACTTTCCCACCCCCATTTCCCTTACCCCTTGCATCAACACCCACCGCATCTTCATTTAGCACACCTTTAATATTATCACCGACTATAGACACCGCATTTCGTCAGATGTTCACCTGCATGACACAAGTAAGAGATGAGTTTGCATCTCTTGGCAATAACTACCGGACTCTGCAGCAGACAACCCTTGATTTACAGTCGCAGCTCAACTCCCTATCCATCGAGAATGCCTCATTGAACACCCGCTACCAAGAGCTACGAGAGGCATACCATAAACTGGAACTCGAAAGTGAAGCAAAGACAAAAGAAGCCATCACTGACATAGACAACTTGTTAAGGGCACAGACTATTCGCAATGCGACACTTAACAGGAACATGGGCTTACTCAGACGCATCTTGGCAGCAGCAAAAGAAGAGAACCAGCGTTTACAAGAATAGAACAGAGAGAATTTAGAAGCTACCCTAGATCAACCTAACCAACCATTAAGCCCCAGTCGCTTTAAGGCCGTGCCCTAAGAATCTATGAAAATGTTACTAGATGATCATGTCAGATTGTTACATGAGTACGACAGCATGAACAAGGAATATCAGAAGCTGAAAGAAGATCATAAACTACTCCAGCTAAGAGCACCTGTACAACAAGGACTACCAGCCCCTGCAGACCCATCTCCTGACATCAAAGAGGAACTCAACGCATTACGGGCCCAGGTATTAACTCTTTAATCACAGATAGCAGTATATGAAGCACCACAAAGGCCAGACTCCCCACCGGAACTACGAGCAGAGGAAGAAACAGTGACTATTCTGGTGGAGGAAACTTTTGAAGAAGCATACGAACCCCAACCCATCCCAGGTGGACGAGGTGATGAAGATGGAGTGTGGGGGAGGTGAAAAACACTAAAAACTAAGTAAAAACAACAACAAAAACTGAAATTTTTACCTTCCAACGCCACTTCTTGCTATACTCTTACCATCACACATTCGTCCTAGACTCGATCCCCGGCAACGGCGCCAAATTTGGTGTTGCTCTAGCACAATGGTGAGAACCACGTTAAGAAGCTTCACCTCCTTAATGTTAATCCGCAGAAGAGATAGGAGTGATATGAAGATCGTGAATGTGAGATGAAGTGAGAGTGAAGGTGAGAAGCATAGAAATGCACACACACATACACACACACACTACGAAGAGACAAGCAAGACACAATGGAAGGTGAGAAATCAACTCTATTACTCAAGAACACTATTACAAGCTCAAAAGAACTCTAAGCTCACACTAGCCAACACTAACCAACCTCAAAAATGAGCTCTCTAGCTCTTTTTATAGTTTCTAGACTAGTTTTGACCGGTTTCACATCTAGTGACCGGCATAGTTAAAAATTAGGTCCTAGATGCTATTTGGAAGGGTAAACGGTATCTAAAAATAACAAAAATTGGTACGCGCATTCTACCTAAGCTCCTCAAGCTCGAGGATTCCTCGACTTGCACAAAATGGAGCTATGGATTACAAAATGGGGTTTTCTATGATACATATGTTACAATTAGTGATAAAAATCACTGTTGAATGTTTTGAAAAGTGATAAAAAACATATTTGTTTGAGAAATTGATCCGACTGGCTCCCTGCTCTGTCGTTACATGCTTCCGTGTCGTCTGTGCCTCTGGCTGCTTCCAACACCCCCCTCCCTCTCGCTTCTGTCGTCCCTGACAGAACCTTGCTGTGAGGTCTGCCGGATATAGTTCTGTAGGAGGTCTTGAGCGAGGGTGTGCTCGGAGATACGAATGCCTCGGGCCAGGTCTGCCTCGAGTTTCTCCCAGTCGATTGGTTGCGGTTCTTCCGGTGGCGGGAGCTGATAGTGTGTGGAATAGACCATTCGTTCACAGGAAAATAATTGTAATAAATGTGTAGGCTTGCTTATGAATACCTCTGAATGGTATTCCCAGAAGCCGGTTGTGAACATCTCTTCGAACGTCTACTTGTAGCACGCCGGTAGGTACTTTATTATGCAGTGCCAAGCATAACACACCCGTAGCGATGGCGTTGTACTCATATCATAGACCAGATTGAAGTTGCCATGCTCAAAGCCCGGGGTGTTGACATGTGGTGCCTTGACGCGTCGGAAGACTTTAAAAATCATTTGCATCATGTCAAAGATTTTGACAGTCATATGCGCTGCTATATCATCCATATGCTTTAATCTAGGGAGCCAGTGGCGAATTGTAGCCATCATGTAGACAACAGTTGGTAACTCAATGGGTGGCTTAAAATAGGGGTAATTCAACCAGTCTTGGCACTGCTTATTGTTTTGTACCTTAATAGCAAAGGCAGTCCAGGAGCGGCGTCGTGGCACTAGTCCCCAACACGGATTGTACTTCAAATGCAAAGGTGCCTTTACCCATGTACTCATCATCTCTGGATACTGCTGTAGTAAATCTTTTCGCCACTCTGGTTGATAGATCCTTCCTTTCTATGCATCTAGTGGCAAATCAGCCGCCTCGAATTGAGTTGCATGCGATGGTTTCTTACATGTCTCTTTCTCAATGGCTAACTGGTATTCGGCCATTAACATGAAATACGGTTTATACTGTAGCTCGTGCCCAGATATGTATCGTCGCGGGGCCAAATGAGCAAAGAATGGAGACTGTAATATCTTTTCTTCTATCATCGCCATGGCATGTAATTGTGCCTCTACTCTAGCTGAGTGCGTTGTTCCAAGTTCCTCAATAGTCTTCATCCACGCGGGGGTCGGAAGTTCGTACGTCATCTGACCTTCGGCCGTGATGCGTCCGCCTGGGATGGGTTGTGGCTCGTACGCTTCTTCAAACGTTTCCTCCACCGGGATGGTGACCGTTTCTTCCTCATCTGGAAGCTCAGGTGGGGAATCTGGCCTTGGTGGCGCTTCATATACTGCAATCCTTGATTCAAGGGTCGATACCTGGGCCCGTAATGAGTTGAGTTCCTCTAGGAGGTCAGGAGAGGGGTCCACAGGTGCTGGTATGTCTTGGTGTGCCGGTTCTCGTAACTGGAGTAATTTGTGATCTTCTTTGAGTTTCTGTAACTCCTCGTTCATGCGGTCGTATTCATCTAGTAATCTTACATGATCGTCTAGCAGCATCCTCATCGAGTCTGAAGGAATGGCTTTGAACCTTCTAGGACTGAGTGGTTGGTCTGGGTGGTCGAGCGCTGCTTCTAAGTTTTCTCGGTTCTGATCCTGTAAGCGTTGGTTTTCTTCCTTGGCGGCTGCTAGGTGTCTTCGTAGTAAGCCCATGTTTCGTGTGAGCGTTGCATTGCGGACTGTCTGGGCTCTTAATAAGTTATCCAGGTCAGCAGTTGCTTCCTTGGTCTTTTCTTCGCTTTCTAGTTCCAATTTGTGATAAGCCTCGCGTAATTCCTGGTATCGGGTGTTCAGAGAGGCATTCTCAATAGACAATAAATTAAGCTGCGACTGTAAGTCATTGGTTGTCCTCTGCAACTGCTGATAATTATCACCAAGAGATGTGAACTCATCTCTTACTTGCGTCATACACATGAACATCTGTCGGAATGCATTATCTACAGTGGGTGAGAGTATTAATGGGGTGCTAAATGAAGATGCAGTTGGTGTAGATGCAACGGGAATGGGGATGGGAAGGTGGATGATGTAGTGATTGTTGAAAATTGTGATGTGCCTAAAAATGTTTGTGCCGTGAGTGAAGTGAGTGATGGTGCTGTGGGTGGTGAGATGTCCATGTCAGTGGACGTATCTAGTGCGGTGACCGTGAATATGGGTGTGATCGTGGGTGCTCGTGTTGGTGTAAATACGGGATTTACAAAGGTTGAGGGGTAATTTACAGGGGGGCTGGCTGGAGCAGCTTGGTGGAAAGGGGAAAGAGGGGTTACAGTGGGTCGGGGAGGTGAGACGGGGGAGAAGGTTAACGCCGGGGGGAATGGGAAGAGGGGTCTTGGAGTTGTGGGGAAAGATGGAAAAGATGGATGAAGGAATGGGTTGGATAGAAAGGTGGGTGTGTGAGGGGGTAGACTAGGACTAATGAGTGGATCTGCAACACCACCGGTGAATGAAGATGTTGGTCTGGGGGAAGGAGGGTGAAGAGGGGAGGCTGGATGGACGGGCGGTGAGAGAGGAGCGGTTGGGGTGGTCGGTACTTCAGTGACTACTGAGGTTTGTACAGCTATTGCGCGGGGTGGGGAATCTACAAAGATGGTTTCTACTGCCGACGAACTTTCGGGGATGAGGCGTGCCTCCCTGGCTTGTTCAGAAGACTGTGCTCCTGTTGGTACACGAATGTATTCGCCGGGCTTTGAAAGTAGGCGTACTCTGCGGGGGTCAAACTGTGGTAGTGGCTTTCGTTGCAAGTACCTGAGTGCTTCGTTGGAGCCTACTGATTTGACTAACTCTCTGAATCCTTTGATGTATGCGTCTTCGAATCCACCTGTGACAAGTTCTTGTTCTATTATTGTTTGACTCTCTTCCTCTGTCAGCTTTTTGCGTGCCCAAACTTTTTCCATAGTTCTATACAGCTTCTTGATAGCCAGTGTGTAAGCCGCTGCTTCGTAAGTTTCATCTTCATGGGTACTTGTATCACCATGTGTGTCTTTTTGTTGGCCTTGGCCATCTGTCTGTTCATGCTCTTGGGATTCATGTGTTCCCTGGCTAGCTTCTTCGTCTCCTTCGTCGTCATCGGTCGCTGTCCTTTCGTCATCAGAGCTGGACACGATCTGTCCTTGTGGCTGATCCCTGGGTGTGGTAGGGTAGCTAGGCCTTTCAAATTCTTGAGAAAACAATTGTCCTTCTGAAAACTGGAACTCATTGGAGAATGCATCAGGCATCTCAAAATCAAAAGTTTGGTCCAGTGGCTCTGCTTGTCCTGGTTCTAAATGCGGTATTGGAAAAGAGAAAGCTTCCGCACCAATAGTGGTGGGAAGTTCAGCTGCTGTGGTGATAGGTTCTGTGGTTGTGGCTGCTTGGGGTGCAACATTACTGGTGGTGCCCTCCGGCGTAACGGGTCTTGATAACCGTATACGAATTGGTGGTACTGTGGGAGTGGCTGCTGTTGGTGACTGCTCTCGAGATGGTTGTGGAGAGGGTGATTCTGGGACTTGTAGGCACGGGATAGTACCTCTCATCCGCTTTCCGGCTCTGCCTTTGCTAGACTTTCTAGCCTTCCTCGTGGTGCCTTTAAATGCTTTGAGTTCCTCACTGGTCATGGCACGCTCAATTGGTAAGTCATACGCCAAGCACATATATATGATCCTGGTGAGGGCGCAGCACCCATTGATTACCTTCTTTCGCTCCCACCTATGTTGTGCCAAATAGAGCTGATCAATGATCCAGCTGGCTAGATCAACCGTTTGCGGTCCAGTACATGCTAAGTATAATCCAAACCAGATTCTCTTGTGGGGCGTGGTAAAACGATCCTGAGCTGGGAAAGCAAAGTGCTGCATGCATATCCGTAATGGCTTGGAAAGCTCAGGTGTTATAGCAGAAATATCCTCCCACTTAGTTACGTCACCACGCTTCATCTGTTCTGGGACTAGCCGTTCTTTCTCCGTTGGAGTGTGTGTTCCATGTATTTTCAGAGCTGCGTGAATTATCTTTAGACAAATAGAACCTTCTAAATGGAGGGTCATTTACTAGGGATGGTAACATGAATGTGCCGGGTAGATCCTTGTTCTCTGAAGCCGTTAAGGTGGTTACCAAGTAAAAGCATCTGTAAAAATCGGGTTTAGGCATAGGGTCACTAAAGTATTCTGTAAATCCTGCGCGTGCCCAAACGTGCGTTAAATCTTGTGTATTCTGCAGTCCTTCAAATTCTCTTGACAAGAACTGGTACTTGGTCCATGTGCGAAGATCAAAGGCCAAATTGGCTTCAAATATGAAATCAGCATCTGCTAATGGTCCTGCTAGGCCTTGAAACCAATGAGAATTACGATGAATCTTCTCGGTGTATCCTCTAGGAGGGTCATCGATTGGCATGGGTCCTGGAAAACCTTGAAACTCTGGTGGTTGCATAGTAGGATAAGATTCCGCGAGTAATTCTCCAATAGTGGCCATCGGTGCACTGGGGCCAGCTTCTGATGGTCCTGCTTCGGTTTGCATGATGACTGATGAGCTAATGGAAGAGATCTGCTACAAAAGATTAACACATTAGTATGGAAATTAATTATGATCCCATTAAGGTGAGACCGCAATCCCTTTCCATAACCGATGTGTAACCCGTGTAGCCAAGTGTCGTGAAGTGATTGATGCAATGATCTTTTTGCAGAGCTAATGCAGGTCTCTAGACACCTACATGGTTCAGATTATGCATACATTTCTTGATGAGCTTTTATTATGCATGATGTGGGGTTTGGGTGTATGAATTTATACAAGGTTTGGTTGAAGGTGAATTAGTACAAGGGTGGAGTTTAAACGGGGTGGGAGAATTGTTAGATACGATGGTACAAGAAGACGTCTGGATACGTTTCGGTATCCACTTCCTAAGAGTCTTTGAGTGGGTGGTATGTTTCTGCTGAGGTACAAAAAGTGGTATCGGGTTTGGTGGTATTGAAGGATGAAAAGATTTCTGATGGGTACATATTACATGGCTAGAGGGTTGGGCTATAATACATTGTTTGGGTACCCAAATCTGCATGGGTGTGGGTCGATTGATAAGATACTTCTTGGCGATCCAAATCTACCGAGTCTTTGTACTTGTAGAAGAAGATCGAGGGGACTTTGGATGTTGACTCTGCTTTTGTTGAAACTTTGTCCTGTTCTCGTCTCCAGTGTTGCCAATAGCCTGTGGTTGCTGTCCTTTTGGCACCCATATTTGTTTCGTGCCACTTGTTCTGTGATGCTGATACTGCTGCTTTCCTTGCCTTGTCTGGTGGTGTTGTCGGTCTGGGTTCCTCTGTTGTGGTTGACTCCTTCGTGGTTGGGTTTGAGAGGTCCAATGGACGCTCTGCTTTGGAAAAGAAGGGAGGTCCAACACTTGCGTGACCTGCCCATTAGGAAGTGATTCGTTATTTATCTTTAATCTAGGCCAGTCCGCAGCAAGTTTGGAAGGATGAGCACCGCAGGGTGTTGTGCTCATTTGGCCGCTGATGCAACCCACCTGACCGCTGATTGTGTTCATCTGCCCTAGCGGTTGGGTAGCTGTCCTATCTAGTTTGCAGGAAGCCCCAGGGAAGATCTCCTGTCGTTCTTCTGATTGACAATTGTCCCTAGCCAAGCCCGAGTGGGTTGGTGTAGACGTGACGTGACTGGTCTGACCCAAGATCTTCCGGTCTTCCGTCGCATGCGTTTCATAGGGTCTAGGGTTACAAACCTCAATCGGAATGCAATTAGGGAAGTCAAGCGGTATCACTCGCTTCTGCTCTAAGGTTCCAATTTGTAAGGAGCCTTGTCTAAGATTTCATAACTATAGCCAACAAAAACACATTTCATTGCTTTATCATCTAATTTCTTGCATTTTTGTTCAGGCACTAATGCATATGCCAGATAACCAAAAACATGCAGGTGAGCAACATATGGCTTGTGACCATGCCAAGCCGCATATGGAGTGATAGACTACAATGCTTTAGTGGGACACCTATTAAGTACATATGTTGCACAAATGACAACCTGAAGCCAGAAACTATGTCATAAAGCCAACTCTGACCATACACCTTGCCATCTCCATGAGTGACTTGTTCTTTCGTTCAACAACTTCATTTGCTTGAGGTGTATATGGAACTATACACTGATGTTTTATCCCATATTCAGCCAGAAATGCATTAATTTAGAAGATATATATCCCCCCCCATTCAGAATAGATGGTGCCCATTTTACTTGCTGACAGATTTTTAGCCAAATCCAAAAACTGTTTGAAGCACATAAACACTTCAAACTTTTCTTTTAATGGATATACCCATGCATGCTTGGAAAAATCATCGATGAAAGTCATGAAGTAAAGATAGTTCCCAAAAGAGGGTGTCTGCATAAGACCACAGATATCATTGTGAACAAGCTGCAATTTTTAAGTAGCTCGAACTGAACCATCTTTTGGGAAGGAGGAATGCTGCATTTTGCCCAAAATACAACCTTCACATAGATGTTTAACAGGTGCCTCAAGTTTGGGCAAAGAGGACGCCATTTCAAATTTCTGCAGGCATGGCAAACTAGCAAAATTCAGATGACCAAAGCGTGCATGCCAAAGCTTTGCATCTGATAAAGCCTGAGAATCATGTACTGCACATGCTGAATCATTCATAGATTTTTCATTGTCTATGAGCTTATATAGCCTATGACATAAAATGCTAGAAGCAATAATGACATCACCATTTGGATGATCATGAACTATACATCTATCATCAACAATTTTCACAACCAAGCCAATCTTGGCTAAAGCTAAAATTGATAACAAATTCTTCTTGATCCTTGGCACAAATAAAGCATCCAACAATGTAAAAGAACTACCATCAAAAGTAGTCAAAATGATCTTAAAATGAAGAGTAGAAGCAAAACTCTACTATGAATCCGGAAGACCATTCAGAACAGTCTGCACAAGTGAACTTTTAGGCAAGACTTCATCAGCAAAAATCAATTGTTCCTTCAAATCTTTGATGTTTGTCAGAAAAGTGTCTATGGAATCTCCTTCATTCATGTTCTCACTCTCCAATTGTTTTCGGAGGTAAGCAACACGAGCCTCATTCCTTGCCTAGTATATAGCGGTAAGTGTATCCCAAGTATCCTTAGATGTTCTCCAAGAATGAATGTGAGGAATAATGGCACATTTGACAGACAAGGCTATCAATGCATGTGCTTGAGCATCTCTGCCATCCCAACAAATTTGCTCTATAGTAGGTGCAACAAGAACCACAACAAATATGAACATGAAGAATATCATCAGCTTCAACACCATTTACATCTCCTTCATCAATTGTGTTTGCAAGTGTAATAGGACCATTTTCAATGCCCTACACAATATTCCAATAGCCAACATATGAAATACATCATTACTTTCAGCCATGGCCACTTACTAAAATACCTTGATGCAAAAAAATGATTATACCTCAAAAGGTTGAATAGAACTACCTTCTTGAGTTCTGCTAGAGCTTGTTGGTGCAATTAAAACCAAGCCCACATTCTTGGTTAATGGGCACATTTCTCATAGAAGCTTATGTGATCAACCCCTTGTAAAAACCATCTACATTTACTTTTGTAAAAGTTTCCTACATCCACAAGGAAGTTAGGAAGCATCAAATCTCAAAGTTCTTGGTTGTTGATTGATGAGAGAATATATCCTATACTTTAGGATTCACTTTTAGGTAGACCTTTTTGAATTTGAATTCAAATATTGGCGCTAATCACAACTATAAAAAGAGAATGACATGACCCACGTGATATCTCGACTCCATGAGATCATTGTGACGGGAATCTTTAGTGAATTGAGAGCTCATCTCATAGCTCATTCACCTCCCACACATTGAGAAATATATGATTGCCAATGACATTGTATTTGTATATGATTTAATGCACATATTATCATTACATTCCCATTTCACTTCTCTCCTATGACTACATCAAAATAGTGACTTTCTCAGAGCTTGTTCTCAATGCATGATTGATCATTTGTCATGATTTAAAGCATGGTAGATTCAAATTGCCTAGTACATGACTACAAAGTTTCATTATCATTGCCTCTCTGGATCGTGAGATATTAACACATTTTTACTCCCTTAGTCTGATGGAGGATGAGAATATTTTTCTCAAGAGTTCAATGATTATCTGTGGAATGCAAGAATCAAAAGAGAAATAACTTGCAGGTATACACCGCAACAAAATGGAGTAGTAGAAAGGAGAAACCGAACTCTACTTGAATTTGATGTTAAAGGACAAGAATTGTCCAAATTATCTTTGGGTTGAGGCTGTAAATACAACCACATATCCTGTAAATAGATTACCATGTGCAGCTTTAAATGGTATGACCCCCTATGAAGCTTGGTGGGGTAAGAAGCCAACACTTGATCACTGCAAAGTGTTTGGATCAGTTGCTTACGCTTATGTACCATCACAACTTAGACATAAGCTTGAACCAAAAGCTGAAAAATATGTGTTCATCGGATATGATGAAAAGCAGATGGGTTATAGACTATGGAGTCCTCTAACCAAACAATTTATTGTTTCTAGAGATGTGACATTTGATGAAGAAAAGAGTTGGTATGTAGATAAAGAGCATAACAATGAAACATTTGAAGAAGAGGTAAGAAGAATTGAAAAAGGTAAATCACATATGCAGGTGAATGGAGATGAAAATCATATGCAAGCAAGTACATCTAGGATCGGATCAACTATGAGAAATGAAGATGGACCAAGATTTGATGAAGAAGTGTATTCCGATACACATGAAGAGTATGAACCAAGAAGGTCAAACAGAGTAAGGAAACAACCAACAAGGTATTCCTATGATACTTCTTATTTGACTCAGAAAAACTATGCATACTTAGTTAAAGAAGATGAAGAACCTCAGAATTATAGTGAAGCAAAAGGTAAGGAAAAATGGGAAGAAGCAATGAAGGAGGAGTTTAATGCGCTTGAAGAGAACAAGACTTGGGAACTTGTTCCAAAACCAAATGGTAAGAAAGTGATTGGAAATAAATGGGTTTACAAAGTCAAGAAGCTTGCAGATGGAAGAATAGCCAGATACAAAGCTAGACTGGTAGTCAAAGGCTATGCTCAGACGCATGGCATAGATTTTGATGAGACATTCAGTCTAGTGGCAAAGATGTCAACAAGGACATTGATTGCTATAGCAGCATCAAAAGGATGGAAGCTAAGTCAATTGGATATAAAGAATGCATTTCTAAATGGATATATATCAGATGAAGTCTACATGGAACAACCTGAAGGGTTTGTAAGTTCCAATTACCCAAATCATGTTTGCAGATTAAGAAGAGCACTCTATGGATTGAAGCAAGCTCCAAGAGCTTGGAATTATAGACTTGTGAAGTATCTCAATGACCTTGGATACCAAAGCTCAAAGGCAGATGCAAGTCTACTCATTAAGAGAACAAAAGAAGGTATGATCTACATTTGTATTTATGTAGATGACATTAGAATCACAGGTACCTCAGATGAAGGAATCAAGGAGGTAAAGAGATTGCTTGAAAAAGAATTCAAGATCAGTGATCTAGGAAAGTTATCATACTTTCTTGGAATGGAAGTTACATATACAAATCATGGTATATATGTTTCGCAAGAAAGGTATCTCCTAAACTTACTGAAGAAGTTTAATATGGAGAATTGCAGAGAAGCCTCAACACCACTTGAGGTCAATCATAAACTCAGCAAATATGATGGTGGAGAGTTTAAAGATATGAGAAAGTATCAATCTTTAGTGGGAAGCTTGATTTATGCTACGCTAACAAGACCAGATCTTAGTTATGCAGTAGGACTTCGCTCATAGTTTATGCATTGTCCGAAGGATCAACATTGGGTTGCAGGACAAAGAGTTCTTAGATATATCAAAAGAACTATAACTGAAAGATTATATTATCCTTTTACATCAGATATAAAGCTGAGAGCATACAGTGACTCAGATTGGGCAGGAAGTCAAGATGACAGAAGGTCAACACATGGGTATATGATATACCTAGGAGAAAAGCTTGTCAGCTGGTGTTCAAAGAAGCAGCATATAGTGGCTTTATCATCGATTGAAGCTGAATATAAAGGACTTGTGGAAGCAGCTAAAGAAGTGATATGGATGCAGACCTTGTTCAAAAGCATGGGTATTGATCAAGGTATACCTATCATACATGGAGATAATATGAGTTTGTTGTATCTTGCAGCAAATCCAGTATTTCATGCAAGAACAAAGCACATAGAGATTCAATATCATTTCCTGAGGGAAAAGGTAATGGAGAAGGAGATTGAAATAGTATTCACTCCTAAAAAAGATCAGATTGCAGATATGTTAACAAAGAGCTTGGATGGAGTAAAGACAAGCATATTCAAAGAAATGGCAGGAATAAAAGAAAGAAGAATATATGAAAGACCGAAAGATGCTAATTAGTGATTGAGGGGGAGCTGTTGAAGATTCACTCACTAATTAGACATAAAAACCTGAAGATGTATGAAGGATAAAGGAAGACGAAGAGAAGCAGAAACAAAGCATTCAGAAAATCAAGCCTTAGTGAAGGGACAAATTCACGATTGTAATATACAGCGTAGAAACTTCCAGAATTACGAGTTTTTTTTTTAAATCTCGGATCAAAAATGTATATAAGAGAGTTGAGAGAGTGCTTAGTAGACAAGTGATAGAGAAGTGATAGAGAATATAGATGTATGTGTAGTAGACGCAAGTATGCGTATGTAGAGATGAATAATAGAACCTAAAATGTCGGGTATTCATCTATGAGAGAGATGGTAAGGAAGAACTACTCAGCATGGGAGAGTTTTCCATGGCTATGAGTGAAGTGAGGCAAGCCATTCTGTACACATCTTCTCTAATAGAAAACACATACTTATGTGGAAAGATCTGAGCACACATTTTACGGTAGTTCTGCAAGTTAGATCTTGCAGTATAGTGTAAAGTTTTTTCATGAGTGATAGCTTAACTTGAAGCTAGTAGTCTCAACTACAAATTGATCAAAGAGTTTTGTAAAACGGCACATGTACACACAGTACTAAGTCTGACTGTAAAGGCATCCAGAACTGGTGAAGGTTTTTCTTCAAACTTTAGTTGATTCCGGTAAGATTACGGTGACAGTTCGGTAACAGTTCGGTGAAGTTCCGGTGAGTTCAAAACACAGTTTTGGCACATCTAAGTGGTAGAAAGAATATCTAACAGTAAGTATTAAAGCTTAGTGAGGTGAAGAAAGTCTATTTGTGCATGTAGTAGCACATGTGATATTGGGACATCAGAGATCCAAACAGCCTGTAGCAAGTGGCAAAGCAAACTTGTTGTGAAGAACTTGCAATTCATCTCATGCTAGGATCCATACCTGTCCATGATTCCTTGTACCTACTTAGATAGCTAGCACCGATGTATTAGCATCATCTTTTATTTTGGTGTTTCACCCTTACCATTATATATCTCATTACACGCATGGGTAGTGATGTATTTTTCTCCATTAATTATGTTTTGTCAAATATTGTTTCTCTAGCTTCCACATCAACTCTTTTCCTTAGGATCTCATTAAATACATATTTTATACACGATCTTACCTTAATTCAACCACAAAGCACTTTGTACCCTCCAATGTACTTTATCCATCAAGTCTTCCTACCACATCAACGTCCTTTGCTGCTTCCCCTGAAGCGCAAGCCATGGTCTATCAACTATCCATAAAGGTGCCTAGCATGCATCACTGCTCCCCAGATGAATGATGGGCATGATCCAACTAGTCATCTATTCACATCCCTTCCTTCCCATACCATGCATGTACTCTCTATAGTTCATTGCTAGAAGGCATCCTTAGTGGATTATGTATTATTGCATACTTCTAGTACATAATAAAAGCTCAACATTTTGTGGCACCAAAAAGACCTAGAGATAGTCAAACCCACAACTGCACAATACCATCCATTTTTTCAGCTTTTGCATGCTTGTACAATATGATTCCGTTCTTGTATTTTTCTTTGTTTGTGCAACATAGCCAATTGTAAAGCAAAAGAACAAGATTAGCCGACAAAATCCAAATTTGGTTGCTGAAGCAACAAAGTCAAACCTTGGTCATCTAATTAAGAGAATGTCGAGGTGACCACGAAGCCAATTGCATCCATGATGGTTATACTCATATCAAGTTATTTAATGCCGGTGAGCTACCTTTATTATATGGAAGACATCCAATTCTAGAACATTATGGAGAAGCATGCAACCCATTTTTTGAAGAATGGGAACAATTTGATGACTTCTCTTTTGACGTAAAGGAGGAGACCCCCTACTTCTATGGGATGTGTTTGAGAGACACAAGAAGACCAAGTTTTTCCTCATTCACAAGAAATCAAAGAAGGAATTTCTCTTCATCTTGCAATTTGAAGCCTCACAAATGGAGGATGGCTCTTCTCAACTAGAGTGGAAGGATGTAGCTTGATATGAACATAAGTATCTTCCAAGCTCATGCTTTATTTGAATGCTTGTTTGCTTTTTCTTTCATATACTTATGCATATAATTATAATTGAAGTGTAGCGTAAGACTTCAATTGTTTTATGGGCATTTACAAGTTACTAAAAGCTAAAGCGGCAACTATGAGTATATTGAATGCATATCAAGCACCAATTGTACTTGAATGCATTCATAAGCTATTTTCCACTTCATGCATGAAAAAGAATAAATATTTGTGCATTCCTCTTTCTAAAAACGTTTTCTCAATGCACAACTTCAGTTTAAAGATGTTTTTTGCACATCAAAAGCTTCCTTAATGTTAGAAAAGATTTTGATGCACTCAAACATGTGCACTAGCATGTTAATAAATTTAAAAGAAGCAAAGACAATATGTCTGTACATAACATATATGCATAAAGTACATGCATGTCCAATACAAAGAATGCTTAATTAGTTTAGGGCATGCAAATACATGCATGAAATCATATTCATTTGCATGCAACTACATGCATTTGCATGAAGAAGGGGCATTATTGTTTTCTAGTTAAATAATTGTATGTACTTTTTTAGTAGTTAGCTTACTTTTTATAGTTCAAGCTTGAGATTTGGGAAGATGAAAGTTACTTAGTTGCAAAGTCATGCTAGCTACAACCTTTTAACTCAAGTAACTAGTAGATTCCTTTCTAAGGTGATACTTAGGTATCAAATACTTAATGAAGAGTTATGTTAAGTATGATAGATGTATCTCTTAGGAAAAGTAGGCACAAGAAGAAAGCCAAGCGTTACATTTTATTATCATATTTATGGCCAATGATACATGAATATTTTAAAAAATAGAAAGATTTATGATTACTATAAGTATCTGAGGTAGTTAGAGAGTAATAAAGTTAAGTTTAGAGTGAGATCTTACAATTTCTTGTGCAATGTCTCATGCATCCAAACAAGATGATAAATTAAGTTAATTTCAAAACTTTGATGAGCACATTTATGGTTCCAATTACATAGTCTGCAATCATGATGAGAATAATTAAGTTTGTGGAACGTAAGACATAAAGTTTTTGTATCCTTAAAATGATTTCTTAAAGGTGAAATCCAAAAGCATGAGTGGATGCTTATACTCAAGAGGTAGAGAGATTCATGTAAATTCCCCAAGGTAGTTACTTAAATGGTTCAATCAAAAAAGGAATCTTAAGGCAAGAAGTAAAAAGCTTTTGTCACTACAAATTGGTTGCGCTAGAACCAGTAAGTTTTGGGTATGCAAAATTCAAGAACTTGGAACTATAATTGGTTTTATTTTGCAATCGTAGAAAAGAAGAACAAGTGATCCATCAAAAGGTTTTCTAGTTTATAAGACAAAGTATTGTTTTAAAGTTCCTAAGACAAAGTACAAGTCAAAGCATAAGATCGTGAAATGATCTTGTGAAGGAAATAAAACCTATAAAAATATCAAGTTAGAGGTAATCCCTTGACTTCAAATTTTGTTAAAGAATTTAAGTGAGAAGGTACTCTATAAAGATATGTTTGGAAATTAGGATAAGTATCACTCACACATTCATGTGAATTTAAAATAGGGTGGTATGGGCCACTAGATTTTATACTCAGATTGATGTAGAATAGATGGTATGGGACATTCGACCATGGGATGATAGGTATCTTTTAGTCCAAGGATGAATCTTGAAGTAAGATTGAATCCTCAAGGAAATTAAAACTTCGAAGAAGCACTATAAATTCAAGGATGTTGAAAACATGATCTGAATAGACACTTCAAGATCAAGTAAGTATGAAGATCATGAGCTGATTGAATTCTAAAATCTTCATTTAAAATTTGACTACGACAAAATATTCTCTTACTTGAATTGTGAAACATTTCAAGGTAAAGTGTTTGTATTAGAAATATTGTATAAATTTTTGAAGAACTAAAAATTTGACATGATCCTTTCAACTACGGTTAGGGAGACTAAGTTAAGTTGAAAGCACCTAATTGGTAGTGTGATTTGGTGCAATCAATCCCTTTAATTCAAAGTAATGCCCAAGAGTTGCATTCCAAGCAAGGAGTTTTAAGGAAATATGGAAAACAAAAGATTTTAATTTTTAATAAAGAGGAAGTTTGGTTGAAGCCTAATCTCCCTTTCCGTGAATTGATTGAAAGAACAACTATAAAAGTGAATGGGCATAGTACCCATGGGAACCCTTGTATCCCACAAAGTAGGGGTTAGACTACCCAAAGGCAACACCATTAGGGAAAAAAAATGAACCCTGCATGGGCCTTTTGGATTAAGGAGTGATTGATGACAGACCAATCAGAAGAGGGTGGTGGAAACAACCTATCCCCTATAAATTAGTAGGCTGAAGGGGAAGGAGGGGACATGATTCCCCTATGTTCAAGTTTTGCCTCTAGAGAAAGAAAGGAATCTAGTAACTTGCCTGGGCCCAAAAGTTCAAAAATTACAAACAATTTTAAAACTCATCATAAGACCATTTAATGGACCCTCCTGAATCAAAATACATGCACGAACTCACCTGAAAAATTTATTTTTTCAAAGATAACTCAAAATACAACTTTCTCCCTCCAAAACCTTATACTTTCATACCCCAGTCCCAAAAAGTCATTTCTTTCCACTAGTTGCTCTCCCTAGCACAAGATTGAAGCTCTTGTGTGTACATTTTTTTCTTTGTGTATCTTCCTCTTTGAATTCCTACTATTAGTTCCATAGCTTGAAGTCCAATGGAGAAACCTAAATCTTACAGGTGTCCAAAAGATGAGGTTATCCTATCAAAATGTCACAATATCAAGGCTATAGAAGGAAATTGGTTAGGACATGAGTTGTGTAAAGGTGCATGGGTGTACACGCAACCCTCTGGTGTTGACCCTCATCATGTAAGAGATCGTGGAAAATTGATCTTCATTGGAAAGGGAGGTTATTGGGCTTCAAAAATCTCAAAAATGGTGAAATTGTTGCCATTTTACAACATGTTTTTACAAGTTCAAGCATGAAATTTGAAAACTCAAACAAAATGAGATATCCTACCAATTGTAAGTATTACTCTTTAGTATTGACTGGTTCCTATTCTAAGTTTTTATATACCTTATTAAGATGTGTATTTTTTTGTTGCAGACATATTTCCTTCTACCTTGGTGGAGGAGCAACCACTTCATAGTCTTATAGGCACTTTCCAAGCATTGCATGTAGATGTTGGGTCACTAGTCTTTCCACAAGCCTGTCCTGCTCAACTTTTACATGAGAGATTTTTCTTTTACACACATACATATGTTGTACCCTTTTCATCGAATGATTTTCAATGCGATATATGGACCTTGACATCTTTGAAGCATAAGATGGTGATGGACATACATAAGTCTTTGAAATTCACAAGAGTTTCTAGATTTGTAGGGTTACATTGGTGTGTTCTTGCTCATTGTTTTGTACATCTATTTCAAATATTCACAATTCTAGAGACTTCAACAATGTTCATGTTAAAAGATCTAACATATGAGCGGGTGGAGGGTTTACTAGGTGAAAATTGGGGACTTGTAGAAGGATGCACCAAAGGGGATAGATACCTTTGTGAAACTGGTGCAACATGCATAGGATTTCAATATTAAAACATCATACTTCATTGTACATTAGATTCTATTATGATCATTAGATGTGTAAACTTGGTGAATGGATACCATTACAAAGTTCTCACGGTTTTTAATTTCATTTGAAATTAAGATAAATCTACCCAACAATGAGGTGGAAGTCATTTCAGTGAATCATCATTGAAACCTTGCCAACATGAGAGAACATCTAGTAGTGATGAGAACATCTACTTTTTCTTTTATTTATACAAATTAATTACATTCAAATATGATATTTATTTTTTCATTATTCTATATATTGGTAAGAGGTTGGAGGATAAAATTAAAGTCCTTCGTGAATGGAGTGTAGATGGAACTCAACTCTAATTTTCATAGCTCAAGAACTATGTGAGTACTTGAGTGTACACATAAATCATTTTCCATTCATAGCCCTTCTTATGCTACAAGATAATGCACATGAAGTAAAACTTTTTGATGTGAATATGATGTACAAATTGTCAAATCTTTGATTTTTGCCATGGCAGTATATATTACAAATTTAGAATTCCAAGAACTCATGGAAGAGTTCTCTAGGATGTTTGGATAGGGAGTAGTAGAGGTGGAGGCAACCATTGTGCATGAACATAGCATGATTGCTATGGGGTGCTTGCTCTAGGAGTGCATCTAGCTCTTCTTGGTTATAAAAGTGAGAAATGAGAGAATAAGACCTGCTTTTATAGTATTTTCAATATCTTCAAGTGAACGGGACCCATTTAAAGGAAAAAGAAATAGCTTCAAATATAAGAATCATGCACACAAGTCCTAGAAAAATTTTTGCTCATAAAAATGATTGAACACATAATCATTTAACATAATAAGAAATACCACATCTAGAGAGTAGAAAAAATAGAATTCTTGGAATTCTAAATTTGTAATATATACTGCCATGGCAAAAATCAAAGATTTGACAATTTGTACATCATATTCACATCAAAAAGTTTTACTTCATGTGCATTATCTTGTAGCATAAGAAGGGCTATGAATGGAAAATGATTTATGTGTACACTCAAGTACTCACATAGTTCTTGAGCTATGAAAATTAGAGTTGAGTTCCATCTACACTCCATTCACGAAGGACTTTAATTTTATCCTCCAACCTCTTACCAAGATATAGAATAATAAAAAAATAAATATCATATTTGAATGTAATTAATTTGTATAAATAAAAGACAATTAGACTCAATTATGATGTGCTCAAGGAAATCATAGAGTTCCTTGAGTACTACAACATCCCGGATCTAGAAAAGACAATTAGACTCAATTATGATGTGCTCAAGGAAATCATAGAGTTCCTTGAGTACTACATCTTGTGCTACTCTATAGATATTCCACCTTATGAGGGTAAGTGGGTCCCATCTGACCTTTTTCTCTACATTCATAAAGGTGATGAAGCCTTTATGAAGCACGTCAAGTGCTTCATGGCAATGCTGACAATGTAGGGCATTTGTTAGATGAAATGGTACCTGTAACATAATCCTGGTAGGAGATGGTTGAACCACACCCTAAGAGAGAGGATTAGGAAGTAATCCTCAACCATGGCTTTTGGGGCAAGTGGTTAGCCCATCACATTCCTAACCAAGAGGTTGTGAGTTCAATTCCTTACATTGGTATCAGAGCCTAGGAAGTAGGCTTGGGCAAAGTGGAATGACCCAATGGCCTCTAAAAAAGGCGCTTGGGCATCCTCCATGTGAAATGGTAGGAATTGTGGAAGGCGCGCGTCGATTTCAATGATGGACCTTACAATGATTGGGGTGTATCTCCCAATCCGTAGGTCGGATTGAGGCGTGTAATATACCGTTGGAAAGCTCTCGGAACGAACTTTCTAATGAGCTAGCTTGCAATGTGTGAATTCCTTGGGAATCCTTGGATGGAACTTGATTGAGTACATCCTGCCAGTCCCATAGCTGGTCAGGGTACATCCTGCCAGGGTACATCCAGGGTACATCCTGCCAGTCCCATAGCTGGTCAGGGTACATTCCCTAGGAGTTCAAGGGGGGAAGAATGTAACATAATCCTGGTAGGAGATGGTTGAACCACACCCTAAGAGAGAGGATTAGGAAGTAATCCTCAACCATGGCTTTTGGGGCAAGTGGTTAGCCCATCACATTCCTAACCAAGAGGTTGTGAGTTCAATTCCTTACAGTACCATTGATAGAAAACTTAACAAAAAGAAGAGGATGGGTACTAGGTGCCTCTCTTATATTTCCACAACAATATTTATTACCAATGAGGAGCCAGAGCTTGCACCCATGGATCTCCCCAATCTTTTCATAGGGGGATTTGTTCATGAAAAAATGAGCCTCAACCAGAGGTCATAAACTTAGTAAAAAAGGGTGACATAGTGCATTGAGAGTTCCTTGGTGGTGTGGAGGACAAAGTGTGCAAGAAATCAAGCATGGAAGAGCCCCCACCATCAAATCTCAACCTTTGATCCCAAATCAACAGAGGTGGGAATTGAATATCTCTCCATCCTCGTTGTGGATGGAGAGGAATTTATTTTCCTTCATGATATTGAGAAGGCATTCAGACTCCATCTTGATGAGTGCCTAAGTCTTTTCTCCACAATGTCAAATGTGCCACTTGATAATACATTTGATCTACTTGAAAAGAAATATATCCCACTGGGTGATTCTTTGGCAGACACCATAGCGATGTGTGTGAGGATATTTTTAAAGATGATAACAATTACACTAAGGAAGAAGAGTACAATCTAGCGTGAGAGAAAATAATGAAGACTAAAGCACCTACATCCCTAGTAGTAGAGCAGAGTGGGATGGACCACTCTAGCATAGATCTTGAAGCCTTTGGAAGGGGGGAAGAAGAAGATAAGCTTCACGATGTAAGTGGTAACTAAGGAATTGAGTATTTTAATTTAATAAGATTGGAGCTTGAATTATCTTTTTTTTTGTCTAATAGGAAGTCATTGAAGTGGACAAGTTCACTGCAAGATCTGGTAGCGACATATCTTCTTGCGATAGTGGCTCATCCTTGGCAAACTACATTGGAAAGTTGCCAAGGGATGATTTTGTCAAAGTCCATAAGGATTACAATCCTGATGAGCACTTTATGACCTGGTGCTTGAAGGTCTAGCAAAGTTTTATGTTTATCTAGAATTACCCAAGGCACTAATTATGTCATTTTGGTTAGAAAATCTTTAGTTGTAATTGCTCTTGGAGTTAACTTTAGAGGAAAGGTACTAGGACAAATAGGTATTGTCATGGGTCATGGAATGCAAGACCCCAATGTAATTTCTAAGTTAGTATTAACCTACCAATTGCCACAATAATCTCCAAAAGAAAAAGGAGATTGTTGGGAAATTGAAGGCAACTGAGAAATAATGTAATATTTTGGATAAATAAATATCTTTTTCATATGTTGTCTAATCCATTGTAAGTTATGAAATGTTTGAGCAATGCAGAATCTATTGAGGCCTATTACTAACATAGTTGTACACTCTTCTCAATTTATGCTAGCCACCACACTTTGTATGTAATCAAAAGCTTCTTGTCTCCATCTATATGCATCTAAAATGCCTATTTAAGCTAAAATAGCCCCATCCATGATAACATGGGATTTAGGCCTACAAAATTTTAGTAGGCTTGATTCCCCCATTTGTGTGGCTGGGGCTTTTTGGCATTTTGAAGACTATCCAAGCTTAGTACATGCATAAGGAGTCAAAATCCAAAGAGAATGAAGCCACAAAGTATAGAAATAAACCCAGTGTAGTCTCAATGTTAACCCTGATAAGTATTGTGAGCTTAGACTTCTTGTAATCCTGTTTTAGGTTTGTTAAACTTCATTATAAGCCATCCCTAGACTTATAAAAGCAAAAGAAAATGCAGCCATAGAAACATGAGATTTAGGCTTTTAAAATTTTTACAGGCATGAATCTTGTGTTTTTGTGGCTGGGGATTTTTTGGCTTTTATAAGCCTAGCAAAGGATTTCATGGTCATTAATTCACCATATTCAAGTAATTAAAGTCAAACGTATACATATAAACGATAGCTACTTTAAATGTAGACCTTGAGCACTTATGGAAATGTGCAAAGAAATAGATAAACTTAACTTCTCTTTTTAAAAATTAGCACAATATAAATATGAGAGAGAGAGAGAGAGAAAACAAATAGACAATATAGGTTAATACAAAAAATTTCATTCATTCATTGAAGAACATTGCAATAGATGCTTCTAAAAAACTACATATTACAGAGGTCATGGGTTATTTCCAATTATTCTTTTAGCTAGTTGAATATCCTTGGGTTGTATGGTTACTCCCTTGGCATGGATAGCACATCAGTTAGAATCTTCAAGCATGGAGATGAGGTAGGCCTCAACTGCCTCTTGGAGTGCCTCAAGTGCTATCCCTTGTATTCGTAGAGCTGCACAATAGCTTTGTAGTTCTCCCTTTACCACTCTTGCAAACACTCTCTGTGTTATGAGAAGTTCAACTGATTTCTGATAGTATCGTATCTCTGCAAATGCTCTAGAATGTCTTCATCATCTTTGTGGAGCTTTTGCATTTGGAGGAATATTAGTGTTAGACATAGATCGAAGCTGGATCATATATCAGTGTGTGTTGGAACAAGAGCATGAGTTGCTAAGGCTCCTAGCTCAGGGGTTATCCTCAGGTTCCACCTTAGAAAGTAGACTGAGTGTGCATGATGGCCAGATGTCACACTAGAGCACTCTAGAAGCTTTCAAATATTGGAGCAAGAGGATAAACATGATGGGAGAAGAGTAGCACACACGCCATTTTTTCAAGTTTTCTGTGAGAAGAGTCGCACAGTTTGTATCAAAGCTCATTTTATCTTGGGCATCTGGAGGTCTAAGAGAGAGAGAATAATTATTCTTCTATTTTTGGTTGAAGAAAAGAGGTCTACATGGATTTGTTTCGAGAAATCTTTGATCTCTTGCGTCGTCTTTCTCGTAGAGCTGCTGTATGAGGGTAGCTATGGAAGCCATGGATTTTCTATAGCAAAAGAATAACTGCGGAGACTCCCCAAGAGAGAAATGAGCTTCACCAAGGAATCCATGACATGCGAGAGCACCCCTCACAAGGCAATGGACAGCAAAGAGGCCCCCCAATTATTCCGCCCAGGCATGTATGCATGTGTGAAGGAGAGGAGCTCATCAAGCTCTCTCCTCTTTTTGTTATGAGGATAACATCTCAAGGTATGCAATATATACCCAAAACTAATGTTAAAAACTTCTCATGTCAGATAGAGAATTGTCGTGCATGTGACTGAGGAGGAGGAAAGAGAGGAAGAAGGCAAATTCCTCCCTCCATCCCTCTCCACTTGGAGAAATGGCTCTACCTAGGCTCACTCTTTTGAGCATAACTTCCTCTCTACTCATCCAAATTGGATTAGTCAACTTGCTATAGAACATAAACTCTAAGATCTTTTCAATAAATTATTGTAAGATATATTTGGAGTATTAGAAACCGCATTTACAAAGCATTTAATTCTCTACATATCTCTTAAAGGAGAGATGCTACCCATTCACCTAGCTCCATTGTTTCGTCCATAACTTCCTCATGTATTATCCAAATCATAAAATTCAAATTAGTATAGATTCTACACTTCAAGATTTTGAATGGTTATATGTCATATTCTGAGAATTGCAATCTATCTCTGCACAAAGGTTTTAGATGGTTGTTGACCGGCAAGAAATTCTTTTAGATTGAATTGAGTTTCTAATTATGACAATTAGGAGTTCTTAATCATAAACCCTTGGGGATAGGAATGCGTTAATTTGTATACCTTTGAATGATATTTTTGTTGTCAAGTACATTCATTTGGATACTTTTTGCATCAAACTTTATAATCTTGCATTATTTCTCTTCCAATTTTAAGAAACTAACATTGGTATATGCATCAAAGTTAGTTTAGATATGACATCATTTCTGCACATGAAGTTACATTAACTTATGTTGGTTGATAAAAGCATGTACATGTTGTTTCAAGATCTTTTGCAGGTATTGGAGTAAGAAAAGACATTGAGATAAGGGTGTGTAGTCCCCAACAACACATTTTGGAAAAGTCTTTGTATGCAGGTTTTTGGAGTGAAGAAAGTGGTTTACCCACCACTAGGTTGATGGCTATCATTGTATCATGATTATTTTTTTTTTCAAGGTTCATTTTCCTAGGGAAATGCTATCAAATTTTTTCTAGCCACATGGCATTATATGCCAGGAGAAAACTAGAGAGATATTATGTTGTAAGAGAGAGGAAGTCTCATGTGTACAACATAGTTAAAAAGTTTGTAAAGTTATTGAAGTAAAGAAAAAGATGCATGAGTAGATGCATGCATACATAGATGGTATGATTTCTAGATAGGTGAAATGCATGATGCATTTATTGTGTACAAACGGCCATTTTATCTATCATCAAGATTAATAGGCTAAGTTTTCCTTAAGAAAATAAATGACAAAGATAGATGATCTTTTTCATTTAGATTGGGAATGGTTGGAGGATGGAGTCCTCAGAGTAACCAATATTTTCTCTAAGAAAAATTTTAGTTAAACATAGCTAGACAAGAACTAGATGCTTTGTCTAAGAGAGACAAAGGAATCATTTTAGAACATCTAAGTATGATGGCAAAGAAATAGTTATTTTGAAACATGCCATAAGAGTGCATGATGTACCTAACTCTAAGATTTTGTAATTTAGATAGCTTTTAGGGTACAAGAATAAGGGATTAACTATGTTGTTGGAGAAACAATCACTAATTGGACATATATTTGAAGGTCAAAGATTTAGAAGAAAACCACATGCCTATGTGAAGGGACAAATTCACAATGTGTATTATATTTGTAAAGTTAGTTCACTTTAGTTCTAGAAGTTTGTTAAAATCACGAGAATGAGAAAATCTATATAAGTTAGTTTGTATCAACTGACGCGATGAGAGAGGAAGTCAATGAGAAAGTGAGTTAGTACTCATTTTGGATGACTGAGAATAGTCGGGATTCTCTGCGTGAGAAAGCACCTGTGCATTTGTGAGGTTTCATAGTTATGAAAAGAGTTAATTAAACTTCTGTGTATAAGTCTTCTTCTTCCATCTTCAAAGTTTGTCTTGTGTGAAATGATTTCAAAAGTTAAAGTTTTCCAAGCAACTCGATGCCTGGCATCGAGTTTGTGCTGATAAGTCATTGTTTTCATTCTCTAAGTTTTATGTGTTGTCAAATCTTTTAAAAACATGAGCTTTGTGGAGCAACTCGATGCGTGGCATCGAGTTTGAGCATAAAGTTGATGCCTAGCATCGACTTCCCACATAAAAGTGGTCTTGCTCATGTCTTGTGTTCATAGACTAATTCTGGTGCTGAAAACGTGGCTCAAAAAGCTATCGATGCCTGACATCGACTTTTGGTTGCAAGTCGATGCTAGGCATCGAATTTTCATTTTTAGACACTCAGAATTACTAAAAGAGGCAAAATTTCCAGTTTTGGAAAGTCATATAGGCTGATCTTGTGAAGGCCATAGCTTCAGTTCTAGAGATCTGTTTCTTGCATGTGATAGCTTGTTGGAAAGCTCTTCTCTTCTACTTTCATCCAACAAAAGATGTTGGAGAAATAATATTTGAGCTAAGAGAAATTAAAAAAATACTGAAGGTATATCATTTCAGTGACTAGGAATTTTTGTAGAAGCAAAGTTCTCAGTTTAGACTATCATTTCTCAAAGTTTGGAGTGGCAATGAGTTAATGGTGACCATAGAGGTGTTCTATTGTCACATTAATTCATTTCTTGTGGTGTTTTACACATCAACAAGTGGTATCAGAGCAAAAAGGTCCTAAAGAACAGAAGGCGGCAAAGGTACGAGACGTTTTGAAAAGTTTTTTCATTAAAGGTTGAAAGGTGAAGCATTTGAAGACAAAAGGCATCAAAAGATTACTTGAAAAGTATCTTCATACACAAAGAACTTCAAAAGGTATTATCCTTTATCTTTTAAGCTCACAGGTTGTAGCAAAAGGAAAGGAGTATGGCATATCATATCTCCATTGACAAACTGGACAGAGATAATTACCCCGCATGGGTAATGAGAATGGAAGCCTTACTTATGAGTAAGGATCTCATGGTATATGTAACAGGTGAGGAAGAGAAGCCTGTATTTAAAGATGAAAGTCAACCAAAGAAAGAAGAACTTGATGCTTTAAAGCATTGGCAGAAGAAGGATGCAAGTGCAAAGACATACATTTACAACACAATCTCAGATCATTTGCTACCACACATCAGAGGATTGGAATCATCTAAAGATATATGGAATGCATTGGAGTATCATTTCCAAAGCACTACTAAAGCAAGGAAAGCAAGTCTATGGTCAGAGTTTACAACATTCAAGAAGAAGCCAAGTCAAAGTATTAGTGATTATGTCACTAAGATGAAGGATCTAGCAGATAGTCTTGGATCCATAGATGAAGATGTTGAAGATCACAGATTGATTGTTCAAGTACTTGCAAGACTGAGAGGGGACGAAAGGTGGAAACCTTTTGTCTTATCAACAGAACTTTCATTAAATCATTATGTTCCAGATTTGAATCAATTACTTGGTTTGATGCTCACATATGAGCAAGACTTGAAGGGAGATGGAGATAAAGGACAAAGTTCTGCAATGTACATGAAGAACAAGAAGAAAGGAGATAAAGGTAAAGCAAAGGATGAAGAAGAGTCAACTTCTCAAGTTTATTTTGCAAGAGGTAGAGGCACAGGCAGAGGAAGAGCAAGAGGTTTTGGAAGAGAAAGAGGTAATCAAAATAACAACAAGAAGGCTTGTTGGATCTGTGGATTGAGTAATCATTTGGCTCATGATTGTTGGCATAATCAACAAGGATCAAACCAAAATCAAAACAACAATAGCAGAGGCAGAGGTGGAAGGTATCAAAGTACTTTTTAGAGAGGTAGACAAAGTCAAAGAGGAGGCTATGGTAGAGGTGGAGGAAGAAGTTGGGGACAGAATCAATCCTACAACACCACCTATTACAACTATGCAAATGACACACATAATGAAAGTCATACATCATTGATGATGAATTCAATCAGCACATCACATAAAGAAGATCTAAAGGTATTTTACATCGACTCTGGATGTTCTAATCATTTGTCAGGAAACATAGAATTGATGTCAGAATTGGAAAAAGGCATTTCTAGTCATAGTGTTCAAACAGGTGAGAATACCAGACATAGTGTATATTCAATTGGAAAGGTGAAATGCAAGAGTGGAGTAGATTTGCTAACCAATTTTTTGTATGTTCCCACAATACCTAAAAACTTGATTAGTGTGGGACAGATAGTTGAAAAAGGTTTTCAAGTCAGGTTTAGAAATGAAGGAGTATTTGTTGAAGATCTAGAGAATGGATATAATCAGATTGTCTCTGGTAAGAAAGAAGGTAGACTCTTTACTTTAAGAGTACAAGGGAACATTGGTCAAGCTTTGCTCACACATGGTGAAGGAGTGATTACAAAACTTGATCTCTGGCATAAGAGATTAGGTCACTTCAATGAAAGAGGAATTAAAGCTATGGTTGCTAATCAGTCTGTACTAGGATTACCAAATGTGCAGAGTCAACATATGGTTTATAAATGTGAAGCATGTCAAATGGGAAAAGCACACAGGTTACCATTTCCAAAGAAAGGATTCAAACATGATGGATTACTAGAGCTCATTCATACAGATGTATGGTGACCAACAAAAGAAAGCTCTATCAGTGGCTCAAGGTACTATGTAATTTTCATTGATGATGCTACAAGATGGATAACATTATATGTTTTGAAGGAAATATCAGAAGTGTTTGGAGCTTTCAATCATTTTCATGCATATGCAGAGAGAGTCACAGGTCAAAAGCTTAAGAGACTGAGGTCTGATGGAGGGGGAGAATACTTCTCCCAAGAGTTCAATGATTATCTTTGGAATGCAGGTATTAAGAGAGAAATAACATGTAGGTACACACCACAACAAAATGGTGTAGCAGAAAGAAGGAACAGGTCTTTGGTTGAGTTTGCTAGAGCAATGCTGAAGGAG
The DNA here is from genome assembly GCA_020310875.1 of Ceratopteris richardii. Taxonomy (NCBI): domain Eukaryota; kingdom Viridiplantae; phylum Streptophyta; class Polypodiopsida; order Polypodiales; family Pteridaceae; genus Ceratopteris; species Ceratopteris richardii. The sequence continues at coordinate 71,143,378 of CM035414.1, read as the reverse complement.
AAGAATTGTCCAAATTATCTTTGGGCTGAAGCTGTAAATACAGCTACATATCTTGTGAATAGATTACCATGTGCAGCTCTCAATGGAATGACTCCATATGAAGCTTGGTGGTGTAAGAAACCAACACTAGACCATTGTAAAGTGTTTGGATCAATTGCATATGCTTATGTGCCATCACAGCTTAGGCATAAACTTGAACCAAAGGTAGAAAAATATGTGTTCATTGGTTATGATGAAAAGCAGATGGGTTATAGGTTGTGGAATCCTCTAACCAAACAATTTCTTGTTTCTAGAGATGTTACATTTGATGAACAGAAAAGTTCATATGCAGATCAAAGTAATACAGTTGAAGAATTTGAAGAAGAAGTAAGAAGATGTGAGAAAGGAAAATCAATTGTGCAGGTGAATAGAGATGAAGACTATATGCAACCAAGTACATCCAGAAGTGGATTAACAAGAAGGAATGAAGAAGCTCCTATATTTGATGAAGAGGTGTATCCAGACACTTATGAAGAATGTGAACCAAGGAGGTCAAGCAAGACTAGAAGGCAACCAGAAAGGTATTCTTATGATACTTCTTACATAACTCAGAAGAACTATGCATATATGGTCAAAGATGATGAAGAATCTCAGAACTATGATGAAGCAAAAGGTAAGAAACAATGGGAAGAAGCAATGAAGGAAGAATTCAATGCACTGGAGGAGAACAAGACATGGGAACTTGTTCCTAAACCAAATGGTAAGAAAGTAATTGGAAATAAATGGGTTTATAAAGTGAAGAAGCTTGCAGATGGAAGTATAGCCAGATACAAAGCTAGACTGGTGGTGAAAGGCTATGCCCAAACCTATGGCATAGATTATGATGAGACATTCAGTCCTGTAGCTTAGATGTCAACTATAAGGACAATCATTGCTATTGCAGCTTCAAAAGGATGGACCCTAAGTCAATTGGATATAAAGAATGCATTCTTGAATAGCAGATGAGGTATACATGGAACAACCTCAAGGGTTTATAGATTCCAGGTATCCAAATTTTGTTTCCAGGTTGAGAAGAGCACTCTATGGATTGAAGCAAGCTCCAAGAGCATGGAACTATAGACTGGTGAAGTATCTCAATGATCTTGGATATCAAAGTTCAAAAGCAGATGCAAGTCTACTCATCAAAAGAGCAGAGGAAGGTACAATCTACATTTGTATTTATGTAGATGACATTATAATCACAGGTACTTCAGATGAAGGAATCAAGGAGGTAAAGAGATTACTTGAAAAAGAATTCAAGATCAGTGATCTAGGAAATTTATCATACTTTCTTGGAATGGAAGTCACCTATACAGATCATGGCATATATGTATCACAAGAAAGGTATCTTGTGAGTCTATTGAAGAAGTTTGATATGGAAAATTGCAGAGAAGCTTCAACTCCACTTGAAGTTAATCACAAGCTCAATAAATCTGATGATGCAAAATACAAAGATATGAGGAAGTATCAATCTCTTGTGGGTAGTTTGATTCATGCAACACTAACAAGACCTTATCTTAGTTATGGAGTGGGAGTGTTGTCACAATTCATGCATTGTCCAAACAACCCACATTGGATTGTAGGTCAAAGAGTTCTCAGTTATATCAAAGGAACTGTAAAGGAAGGATTATATTATCCTTTTACATCAGATTTGAAGTTGAGAGCCTATAGTGACTCAGACTGGGCAGGTAACCCGGATGACAGAAGATCAACTCATGGATACATGATTTACATTGGTGATAAGCTTGTAAGTTGGTGTTCAAAGAAACAACATACAATAGCATTATCATCGACTAAAGCTGAGTACAAAGGACTTGTTGAAGCAGCTAAGGAGGTCATATGGATGTAGACATTGTTCAAAAGATTGGGCATTGATCAAGGTATACCTACAATACATGGAGATATTATGAGTTCACTTTATCTTGCAACAAATCCAGTATTTCATGCAAGAACAAAACATATAGAGATACATAGTCATTTCCTGAGAGAAAAGGTAATGGTGAAAGAAATTGAAGTGGAGTACATTTCTACAAAAGATCAGATAGCAGACATAATGACAAAGAGCTTGGATGGTGTGAAGATCAGTAGATTCAAAAGCATGGCAGGAGTAAAAAAAAAGAAGATGATATGAAGAAATAGAGAATGTCAATTAGTGATTAAGGGGGAGTTGTTGGAGAGACAATCACTAATTGGACATATATTTAAAGGTCAAAGATTTAGAGGAAAACCACATGCCTATGTGAAGGGACAAATTCACAAAGTGTATTATATTTGTAAGGTTAGTTCACTTTAGTTCTAGAAGTTTTTTAAAATCACAAGAATGAGAAAATCTATATAAGTTAGTTTGTATCAACTGACGCGATGAGAGAGGAAGACAATGAGAAAGTGAGTTAGTACTCATTTTGGATGACTGAGAATAGTCGGGATTCTCTGCGTGAGAAAGCACCTGTGCATTTGTGAGGTTTCATAGTTATGAAAAGAGTTAATTAAACTTCTGTGTATAAGTCTTCTTCTTCCATCTTCAAAGTTTGTCTTGTGTGAAATGATTTCAAAAGTTAAAGTTTTCCAAGCAACTCGATGCCTGGCATCGAGTTGTGCTGATAAGTCATTGTTTTCATGCTCTGAGTTTTATGTGTTGTCAAATCTTTTAAAAACATGAGCTTTGTGGAGCAACTCGATGCCTGGCATCGAGTTTCAACATAAAGTCGATGCCTGGTATCGACTTCCCACATAAAAGTGGTCTTGCTCATGTCTTGTGTTCATAGACTAATTCTGGTGCTGAAAAAGTGGTTAAAAAAGCTGAAAGTCGATGCCTGGCATCGACTTTTGGTTGCAAGTCGATGCTAGGCATCGAATTTTCATTTTTAGACACTCATAATTACTAAAAGAGGCAAAATTTCCAGTTTTGGAAAGTCATACAGGGTGATCTTGTGAAGGCCATAACTTGAGTTCTAGAGATCCATTTCTTGCATGTGATAGGTTTTTGGAAAGCTCTTCTCTTCTACTTTCATCCACCAAGAGATATTGGAGAAATATTATTTGAGCTAAGAGAAACTAACAAATTACTAAAGGTATATCATTTCAGTGACTAGGAATTTCTGTAGAAGCAAAGTTCTCAGTTTAGACTATCATTTCTCAAAGTTTGGAGTGGCAATGAGTTAATGGTGACCATAGAGGTGTTCTACTGTCACATTAATTCATTTCTTGTGGTGTTTTACACATCAACATATATGTCTAAGTTGTTGGACACAAAAGAAACTGAAGAAACTAAGTATACTAGTAATAACTCGAAAGTTAGAGTACAAGGTGTAAATTTTGATTGTCTAAGTTAAATAAAAAAAAGTAAAATGAGTTAAGAACGTTAATTTCTCCATCAAGACTTGCAAGTTAGAACCTTGGAAAGACTCTAGAACACTTCAAGTAAGGATGAGGTAAGATATAAAAGTATCATAGATAAAGTAGAAGTTTAACCATTGCCAAAATAAATTCTTAATGTGAAAGAAAGAGAAATAGTGCTCATAGTTTTTCTTTCAAGACATTATAAGAACAAAGCTAAAACAAGGGATAGTGATCATAGTGTGCTTATGAGTGGAGCAATGAATCAAAAGAAAAAAAGAGGCAAAGTAATGCCCAAGTTAAGGAATGAGAAAGAGGTTTGAGTCCTAAGATCTTATGATTATGTGAATCAATAGATCTTAGAGAGGAGCTTAGGATCCCGATAGAGAAAGAATTTGGGGTGAGAGTTCCAAGATCTTAGGATTCTATGAGTCAAGAAAATGCTAGAAAGAACTCTAGAGCACCCAAAGATATATAATGATCAAGATGAATGACTATTAGCACTCCAATCAAAGAAAAATATAAGCTTGTGGATATCTAGTACATAGCGCATGTAAGATAGCATTAAATGAATTTCTAAGATGAAGAAAATTTAATCAAGTATAAGACCAAAGGAGGTCTTAAGACAAGGGCAAGTGCTACGAAGGGCATTAGAATAAGGAACTTAGTAGTTTCATAGCTGAGAATTCTAGGACTTCCAGTTCAAACCTAGAATATAGGATAGTTCATCCTCAAAGATTTCATGATCAAGGAAGAATGAAAGTAGCATTTTGATCAAAAGGAATAAAGTCAAAGTAATACATATAAAAAGAGATGAGGATTTGAAAAAAAAAAATCAAATAAGTTAAGTAAAGAAAATTGACCCTTTCTAGAAAGGACAAACTAAGACAAGGGTTAGCTTTTAGGAAGGTCTCATGAGTTAGAAACTTAGAGGTAAGAGGTCTCAAGGTATTTTAAAACCTTAGAAGAGAAAAAGTCTTATAACACCTACAAGTTTAGGATGCTTACAAATTAAGTATCTAGTTCATGGGTAGTTACCATAACTACATAGATATGAGGTCTAGTGCACATTTTTATGTGTATAGAACAAAGGAGTTTATTTCACAAGAAGTATCAACTTTAGATTTGTGGAATAAAAAGGGCAAATCAAGTTTGATTAGAATGCCATAGCTAGAAATAGTAAAAGGAAAGTCATGTAAGAAATTCCTAGATCTGGAAGTTGAGATATGGACTTCAAAGTTACTAGCTTTATAGAAGGAATGATATTTTGATTCCATAGTAGTCTAGTAAGGGCACATATAATTGGTTCAAGATTTTTGAACCAAATTGAAAAAAGTAGTCCTTTTGTTTGGAAATCAATCAAGCAAATGTTGGTTGAAATTTAATCCTAGGAAAAAGATCTAAGTTAGATGTTTCAATGAACCTCACGTTATAGTTTGAAACTAAATTCAAAGGAAATAGAAGTTATCAAAGTCTTTACAAGGATAAAAATCCCACATTGATTGCTAGATTCATGCACTAGTGATGCCCAATGTTGATATATTTAGGTAGTGATGTGTGTGAACACACTAGGACCGCCGGGGCACTTTTTTCCCTCTTTAGGAGCTTTTTTCCCCCCAGCTTGTATATACGCCTATTGCCCTAATGGGCTACTTATCTTTGTACATTCTCTAGTAATACATTTAGTATTGTGTGTTGTGCTCCAAGCTTCTTCTTCTTCTTCCTTGTGTTGTTCGTGTGCTTCCGCAGACGTCTAACTCCAACAATTGGTATCAGAGCAGGTTGTCGCTTCATCTAGGGTGCCGTCGACACTCCTCCATTTGCAGTCTTAGAATCACAAGAATTTTGGTGAGCATACTCTGCATGTTTTCAAGATCAAAATATCTTCACTTTGTGGTGCCGAAATCGCGATCTGAGCTCGTTTCGGCCTCCAAACGCATTATCGCAGCACTTGTGCAGGCTATTTTGTCTTTTTGTGCCAAAGGTATATACCAATTTCTGTTCGCCAATATAAGCATCTCGAAGTCTGCTACAGGTCTAGTAGAATTCATCTAGGCAGTTCTGTTCAACTTTTTAAGATACAGTCAATTTTCTGCATCAAGGCATTTTAGTCACCGACCATGGCTGAAAGCAGTGATGTATTCCGTATGTTGGCTGTTGAGGATAAGTTGGATGGTACCAACTACCCATTATGGGCTTATATGATGCAACATTTGTTGGTTGCAAAAGGACTGTGGAACATTGTGCAGGGTGTCAAAAAACGTCCTATCACACCTGCAACTATTACAACTGCAGGTACTGAAGCTGATGCAGAAGGTGTTGAAGATGGTGATATTCTGCATATTCTTGTTCATGATACAGTTTTTGCTGCACCTACTATAGAGCAGATTTGTTGGGATGGTAGAGATGCCCAGGCACATGCATTGATAGCTTTGTCTGTCAAAGGTGCCATTATTCCTCACATTTGCTCTTGTAGAACAGCTAAAGATGCTTGGGATACACTTACCACATTATACCAAGCTAGGAATGAGGCTTGTGTTGCTTACCTCCGAAAACATTTGGAGAGTGAGCACATGAATGAAGGTGATTCTATAGATAGTTTCCTAACGAAGATCAAAGACTTGAAGGAACAGTTGATTTTTGCTCATGAGGTTATACCAGATAGCTCACTTGTGTAGACCGTTCTGAATGGTCTTCCTGATTCATATCAGAGTTTTGCTTCTACTCTTCGGTTGATGATGAAAGGTAATCCAAATGCCTTATCATTTGAGGAGTTAGTCTCTGTTCTATTGCAGGAAGATCAATCCAGGCAAAACAGGTCCATTATGCGAGTTGCAGATCAAGCTTTCTTGGCTAGTCAGAAGGGCAAAGTAAAATGGATCTCTTCAACAAGTAAGCAAAAATCTGCTAATTCTGCACATTTGAAGAAGGAAAATAAAGATGAGAAGAAATCAAAAAAGCAGAAATTGTTTTGTAAGTACTGTAAAGGGAATGATCATATCATGAAGAACCATCCAAAATTGGCTGCTAAAGAGGCAAAGAAGAAAGAGGCTGGAATGGTTGTTGTAGAGGCCTCTACACCAAAAACAGAGTCTGCTAATCTTGTGCAGGAAGAAGAATGGGTGTTTACTACTGTCTGTAGTTTTGACCCATCTTCTCATGAGCACTGCATGTCTGCAGTAGACTCAGTTGTTTGGTATTTTGACAGTGGGGTGACCAAACATATTACCTCGCAGCGCAGTTTCTTCTCTTCACTCGAGCCTGCCCCTATAGGGAATACTGTTACATGCGGCAACAACTCCTCTTATCCTGTTATGGGAGATAGTAAGATCATTTTGACTAATACTGATGGTAGTTCTTTCACTTTGTCAGATGCTTTATTTGTGCCAAGGATCAAGAAGAACCTGCTATCAGTTTCTGCATTAGCCAAGATTGCTTGGTTGTGAAATTTGTTGATGACAGGTGTATAGTTCATGATCTGTCAAATGGCGATGTGATTATTGCTTCTGGCATTTTATGTGGTGGGTTGTATAAGCTCATAGACTATGAAAGATCTGTAAATGATTTGGCATGTGCAGTAAATGATTCTCCGGCTATGTCAGATGCAAAGCTTTGGCATGCACGCTTTGGTCATCTGAATTTTGCTAGTTTGCTATGCCTACAGAAATCTGAAATGGTATCCTCTTTGCCCAAACTTGAGGCACCTAGAAAACATGTTTGTGAAGGCTGTATTTTGGGCAAAATGTAGCATTCATCCTTTCCAAAATATGGTTCAGTTCGGCCTACTAAAAAATTACAGCTTGTACATAGTGATGTCTGTGGTCCTATGCAGACACCTTCTTTTGGGAATTATCTTTACTTCGTGACTTTCATTGATGATTTTTCCAGGCATGCATGGGTATATCCATTGAAGGCAGAGTCCGAAGTGTTCATAAGCTTCAAGCAGTTTTTGGTTTTGGCTAAAAATATGTCAACATGTAAAATGGGCACCCTCCGTTCTGATCGAGGGGGAGAATATATGTCTTCTGATTTTAATGCATTTCTGGCTAAACGTGGGATAAAACACCAGTGTAGAGTGCCGTATACACCTCAACAGAATGGAGTTGCTGAATGAAAGAATAGGTCACTCATGGAGATGGCGAGGTGTATGGTCAGGAGTCAGGCTTTACCACAGTTTCTAGCTTGAGACTGTCATGTGTGCAGCATATGTACTGAACAGGTGTCCCACTAAAGCGCTGCAATCTATCACTCCATATGAGGCTTGGCATGATCGCAAGCCATCTGTTGCTTATCTGCATGTTTTTGGTTGTTTGACATATGCATTAGTGCATGAACAACATTGTAGAAAATTGGATGATAAAGCAGTAAAATGTATTTTTGTTGGGTATAGTTCTGAAAGTAAAGACTATCGTCTGTATCATCGCACATTCTAGTTAGCCGTGATGTTGTTTTTTTGGAAGATGCTATTCAGCCATTGCTTTGATGTACTAAGGAGACATCTGTTAGCTCCAAAGACATGTATGATACTTTGCTGCCTCTTTTTACAGGTGGACAGTCTAGTGTTGGTCCCAATGAGGCAACTTCTGAGCCTTTGCAGGTTTCATGTGATGATGCAGATCATTCCATTTCTAATGCAAATTTACATGATGCACTAGTTGATTAGAGAGCTGATATTGAGCATGCAAAAACATGCCAAAATGGATGGTGCAGACTTTGCGTGACAGTAAATTAGATGCACCTCTGTCATATCGTACTCGTTCAAGCTCTCATAGTGCCTCTTTTGCATCAGATTTCTATGCTATGGTTGCATCTAGTCTCCGTGATGAGAATGAGCCTGTTTTGTTTGATGAAGCACAAAATTCAGAAAATTGGATGGCTGCTATGCAATCTGAGTATGATGCTACAATGAAGAATGGTACTTGGTCTTTATGTGACTTTCCTCTAGGCAAGAAGGACATTGGCACTAAGTGGGTATACAAGCTGAAGCATAAACCGGACGGTACAGTTGACAGGTATAAGGCTAGGCTTGTTGCAAAGGGTTATGCATAGGAAAGAGGCATTGATTTTGATGAGACCTTTGCACCTACATGCCATATGACTACTGTTCGAAGCATCTGTGCACTTATAGCTCATCATGGTTGGAATGTACATCAGTTGGACATTAAAACAACATTTTTGAATGGTGACTTGCATGAAGAATTGTATGTTTTTCAGCCCCGTGACTTTGTGTAGAAAGGGCATGAAAACCAGGTGTGTAGGTTAAAGAAGGCATTATATGGTTTAAAGCAAGCACCATGTGCTTGGTATGAGACAAAACATGCCTATCTGATTGCACATGGTTTTGAGAACAGTCCAACTGAAAGCACCTTATATGTTAAGTGTGCTAATGATGTGCTTCTGATCATTGTTGTCTATGTTGACGACATGTTGCTCACTGGTCCTATTGAGAAGCATATTGCTGATTTTAAGGCTGATTTGCATGCCTCGTTTGAGATGTCTGATTTGGGGCATTTGCATCACTATTTGGGCATTCAGTTTATGCTAGTTGATGGTGGAATGGCTTTGTGTCAAACAAAATATATTGACACATTATTGTAGTGTTTTGGCCTTGAAGACTGTAAGCCTATTGCCACTCCTATGGAGATAGGTTTACGATTGAGTCTTCATGATGCTAGAGATGCATTTGATGTTGTTCTCTATCAATAGGCTGTTGGATGTTTGATTTACTTATGCATTACTCGGCCAGATATTCAGTTTACTGTCTCACAGATGAGCAGGTTTATGCATTGCCCAGGAGTCAAGCATTGGCAGGTAGTTAAGCGCATCTTTCGCTATTTGAGTGGTACTCGGCTACTTGGGTTGTTTTATCCCAAGGGGGGATCACTACTGCCAGATTTGCATGCTTTTTCTGACTCTGATTGGGCTTGTTGCTATGACACTCGTGTGTCCACTAGTGGCTTTTGCTTCATGCTTGGTAGTTCATGTATATCTTGGTTGAGCAAGAAGCCGCCTACTGTGGCCACTTCTAGTTGTGAGGCTCAGTATAGGGAAGCTTTCATAGCGATTGTTGAGTGTGTGTGGCTCAGATGCCTTATGGCTGATTTGGGTGTTGGTCAGACTTCTGCCACTACCATCTTCACTAATAGTCAGAGGGCATTGGCAATTGCGAGGAACCCTGTGTTCCATGCTCGCACTAAGCACATTGAGGATCATTATCACTATGTTAGGGAGAGGTTCTCTGCTGGGGAGATCAGCTTGGCATATGTGCCCACACAGGAGAACATTGCAGACCTTTTCACAAAGGCTCTGCCTAGGGAGAAGTTTGAAGCTTTCCGCAAAGCTTTGGGCTTACTTCCTTTTGTGGAGTGATTTCCACATAGCTTGGCACTTCCTTATACATGAGTGCCAGCTCCTTGTTCACCGCATCACCCTCAGGGGGGATTTGTTGATATATTTAGGTAGTGATGTGTGTGAACACACTAGGACCACCGGGGCACTTTTTTCCCTCTTTAGGAGGTTTTTTCCCCCCGGCTTGTATATACGCCTATTGCCCTAATGGGCGACTTATCTTTGTACATTCTCTAGTAATACATTCAGTATTGTGTGTTGTGCTCCAAGCTTCTTCTTCTTCCTTGTGCTGTTCGCGTGCTTCCGCAAACGTCTGACTCCAACACCCAATAATGGACTAGTATCTTGAATCCACCCATTTCACATGTTAATGCCCAAATAGTACATAGTGAAAACATTAAATTGGCTAGGGATGTTTTTTAATCCGCTCGTGTTATTCATTTCCTACTTTGCACTAGGTATGGTTTGTCAAGTGCAAAGCTAGAATGATGTTTTAAATCATTTGGGCATAAGTCAACCAGTAGATTATCCTCTATTCATTTAGAGTATGAGGTGAATCCCATCACAAAGATGAAAATGTGTTCTTCTAGACTAGAACATGAGGCTTGGGGGTATGCCTACATTTTTTTATATATAACTCTATTTAGAAGGAAAAATTCATGTCCCATGGAGATAATGTTATAAACTAAGTTTGTGACTTGGGCATCTGAGTAGTTTAGAAAGAAATGAAATCAGACACCATTTGGTTATTCTCTTATAAGGCCAAAGATCTCAAGATTAGACTCAAGCATAGGTTCAGGTACTCTCTAAAACATGTAATCCACTTAGCCTAGTGGTTAAGCATCAAGGTTGGGAAGGAGGAGGTGGAGGCTCAAGCCCCATGGGAAGCATGTAGAGAGAGTTTTTTCAAAAGATATCTAGAGCCTTCTAAGTCAAGTTAACATGAGTTAAGTTGATTTGAGAGATAATTAACTCAAGTGGTAAGTACACCTGCTACTGGTGGACTCTAGTGGAAGATGCTATGGATATTGCACATGCATCTTTGGACTCCAATTAAACTAGAGGTCATTTTTTATTCAAGGATATATATATAAAGGCATAAGGTTTGGTGGAGAGTCATCTCTGTAGCATGTTGTGGTCTTAATGCTCTTTCTTCATAATAAAAACTATACGAGAGCTGAGAAAGGAGTACCTTAGGATCAGAACATGCAATTATTACCAAGTGTGGAATGTACAAATTTAAGTATCCCATTAGGGTTATGGGTGTATATCTAAGCTTGGGGATAAATCTCTTGAAGATAGATGTCTTAGGTATTACAAATGCGATCGAACTTACAATCTGTGGCTGAACAGACCACTATATGTTTTATTAAAGAATATATACAAAGAAGTGTCCGGTGGCCATTTGGCCTTTCACATGGACACTAATGGTAAGAATCTACCACTAAAGGCCAATATGGCCAAAGTAACTGTGGGAGAAAAATGAAGAATGATAAAGAATACCTGAGTGAAAATATACAAACTATACCTCCCACCTGATGGGGATGTTACACAGTATATAAGTGACTATGTAAGATCATGAATCAAGTAACCCCCATCAAGTGACAGCAGTGTCAAAAGCTATCATGTGGTAGAGCTTTTTTTCATAACAAATTCTTTATAATATTTGCTTATGTATAGCTTTTGTTTAGAATACAAGAAACCATTATGGAAAGTATAGTTATGGATATCATATAGTTTAGTATACCATGCATGATAAAATATAGATGTAATGTATAAGTGAGAACCATATAGTTAAATCAATGAATACTAATGATAGATATATTATTTACATGAACAAAATTTGATAGTTGTAGAGGTAAGTGATTATGACCATCAAAAAAAATATAAACCTTGTTCACTTGGTATTGCTATAGATTGTAAATTTCAAATAGAAGAGTCCCATTTCACATATCTATTACAAATTAATGTTTGACTAATACATGTTTAATGGATTGTTCCTCAGTTTTGATTAAAACTTCAAAACCCATAAGATAATGTTTTCAAATATTTAGTGCATCCATAATGGCAAAATGTTCCTTATCATATGTGCTATAATTCGTTTTAGAAGGTTGAATTATTCTACTCTCAAATGCAATAAGATGATTATTGTGCATTAAGATTGCAACTACACTTGAACCACTAGCATTTGTAACTACATGGAAAGGTTGCTAAAAAATTGGTAATTTTAAAATATGTGCATGTGAAAGTATGTTTGAGTGTTTCATTTTTTTTTTGTTGCAATCCCATGGAAAATCAACTATTTTCTTCAATAATAAAGTGAGTAGAATTGCTGAATATGAGAAACTTTTTACATGTTTTCTATAGAAGTTATCTAATCCAAGGAAAGAACATACATCATTAACAAATTTAGAAGTAGTTCATTCTATATTAACTTCTATTTTCTTGGGGGTTATATGCTTTCTTGACTAGAGATGATAGGTTCTAGATGAGGATTTGTTGTAGTTTTGCTTTTGTTTAGTAGGTGAAGGTTCGTGAGGGCATGCATGTGTTTGGACATCTAGAGAGAATATTCCCCATATATTTGTAATTGATCCTAGTTAGTTTCAAAATAGTTTTTCAAAAATAACAATTGCTATAGAAAGTGGATTTTGTAAATAAAGCTAAGGATTGCCATAAAATCAAGCAACTTTTACATCATGGGTCCGATTTTACAAGTGCACTCTTTCATTGTAATATCTATGTTTGAAGGGGATGAAAATATTTAAATATACACACTATGGATACTTGCTCGATAGAGTGTGGGGGGGGGGTAATGTACTAATGTACTAACCATAATACTAATGTAATAATGTACTTATGATTACAAAATAACATGCATAGAATTTCGCTATCCTGAAAATTTTAGATACCATCATTAGTGGGTGCAACTATGCAGCAAAACATGAAGGAATCACCAAAAAATGATTAGGAATGTATGAAGTGTACAATCACTTACGGACTTAACAATATTTGCATATTTTTCAATACATATCATATCATATGCATAGCAAAACCATGTTAGCAAAACTACTTTGCAAGCTATCAAAGAAAAATACATTAACACTAGTGTTGTACTTGGACACTTTAGTATCCTTAGATATTTTAGTGTCTTAAAAAAGAGACAACTTGTAGATTACTAGAAGATAATGTTGATATATTTAAATAGTGATGTGTGTGAACACTCTAGGACCATCGAGGCATTTGTTTTCCCTATTTAGGAGGTTTTTTCTCCTCGACTTGTATATACACCTATTGCCCTAACGGGCTACTTATCTTTGTACAATCTAGTGGTAATACATTCAGTATTGTGTGTTGTGCACCAAGCTCCTTCTTCTTCCTTGTGTTACAGACCTCGAATTCCAACAATTGGTATTAGAGCAGGTCGTCGCTTCATTTAGGGCACTGTCAACACCTCTCTGATCACAATGTCAGAATCGCAAGAAATTTGGTGTACATACTCGAGGTGATTACAAGATCAAAATAGCTTCGCTGTGCGGTGTCAAAATCACAATCTGAGCTCGTTTCAACCTTCGAATGCACTATCGTAGTGCTTGAGCAAGCTATTTCCTCTTTTTGTGCCAAAGGTATGTACATGTTTCAGTTTGCCAGTATAAGCATCTCGAAGTCTGCTACAGGTTTAGCATAACTCATTAGGATAGTTCTGTTCAACTTTTTCAGATACAATCATTTTTTTTTGCATGAAGGTATTTTAGTCAGTGGCCATGGCTAAAAGCAGTGTTGTATTTTGTATGTTGGCTGTTGAGGATAAGTTGGATGGTATGAATTACCCATTGTGGGCTTATATGATGGATCTGTATTGGTCGCAAAAGGACTGTGGAATATTGTGCATGGTGTTGAAAAATGTCATATTACACCTTTAAATAGAGGTACTAAAGTATTCTTCATGTTCCTATTCGTGATGTAGTTTCTACTACACCTATTGTAGAGCAAATTTTTTGGGATGGCAGAGATGCTCAGGAACATGCATTAATAGAGTTATCTATCAAACCTGCCATTATTCCTCACATTCACTCTTGCAAAAGAGCTAAGGATGCTTGGGATACACTTACCACATTGTACCAGGCTAGGAATGACGCTCGTGTTGCTTACCTCCGAAAACACTTCGAGAGTGAGCATATGAATGAAAGTTATTTTATGGACAATTTTCTGAAAAAGATCAAGGATTTGAAGGAACATATGATTTCTACTGATAAAGTCCTTCCTGACACTTCACATGTGCAGACTGTTCTAAGTGGTCTTCCTGACTCATATCAGAGCTTTGCTTCTACTCTTCATTTGATGATGAAAGGAAATCCAAATGCCTTGACATTTGAAGAGTTAATTTCTATTATGCTGCAAGAAGATCAGTCTAGACATAACATGTTCATTATGGGTGTTGCAGATCAAGCTTTCCTGGCTAGTCAAAAGGGCAAAGGTAAATGGAGCTCATCTACTAGTAAGCAAAAATCTACAAATGCTACACATTTGAAGAAGAAAGATAAAGATGAGAAGAAATCAGAAAATTAGAGATTGTTTTGCAAATAGTGTAAAGCAAATGATCATGTCATTAAGAGCTATCCAAAACTGGCTACTAAAGAGGTAAAGAAGAAAGAGGCCGGAATGGTTGTTGCAGAGACCTCTACACTGAAAACAGTCTGCTAATCTTGTCCACGAATGAAGAATGGGCATTTACTACTGTGTGCAGTTTTGACCCATCTTCTCATGAGCAGTGTATGTCTGCAATAGACTCAGATGTTTGGTATTTTGGTAGTGGGACAACCAAACATATTACATCAGAACGTAGTTTCTTCACTTCACTCGAGCCTGCCCCTACAAGGAATACTATCACATGCACCAACAACTCCTCTTATCCTGTCATGTGAGTTGATAATATCAAGGAAAAGAATGGTCAACGGAATATGAGTAGAAGTAAATCAAGGAAGAGGGATATCGAATGCCATTATTTTCATAAGAAAGGACACATGAAGAAAGACTTTTATGCATTAAAGAATGCTAAAGGTAAAGGACAAAACATTGATGGGCATGTTAAACAATTACCTACACCATCTACTTCAACTGTGAAGATTGAAGAAATTAATGCTATTTTTGATGATGCTGATGTGTTGACACTTGATAGTATTGTGCCATCTGAGGCGCTTATGGCTGATTCTCTTTCCCACACCTGGTTGCTAGATTCTGGTGCTTCTTTCCATGTGACACCACGTAGAGAATGGTTCTCTAATTATGCAGCAAAGTCTCTTGGTACCGTGAGACTTGGTGATTCTTACCAGTGTGATGTTGTGGGGATTGGAGATGTGGTTGTGCAGTTCATTGACGGTTCAAATTTTACTATGCATAATGTACGCCATGTACCTCAGTTATCATGCAGTTTGATGTCAGTTGGTCAACTTGACGGCCTTGGTTACAAGGTGGTCTTCTTTTCTCAGTCCTTACGCTTATCAAAGGGCAATATGGTTATTGCAAAAGGAAGCAAAGTTGGCTTACTTTATCCTTTATTTGTATCACAGAAAGAACACTTGCTAGCTGTTACTGAATAGCCTATGGCTTGTATTTGGCATGGTCATTTGGGCCATATATCTCGTAGTGGAATGGAAAATTTTTCTCGTTCTGGGTACTTACTTGTGTTATCTTTCTCTGATTTTTCATTTTGTGAGCATTGTCAATATGGAAAGAAAACCAGAAATGTGCATAGAATGCACATTGACTCTTCAATTCAGCCTTTAGATCTCATTCATACAGATGTGTGTTGGTCCTATGCCCACTAGGTCCTTAGGTGGTTCTCTCTACTTTGTCACTTTCATAGATGTTGCTACTAGAAAAGTTTGGGTATATCCTATCAAATTGAAGGATCAGGTATTCCCCACTTTTAGAAAATGGCTTGCTTCAATTGAGACTGAAAAAGGAACTAAGCTTAAGGCTTTACATTCGGATAATGGGGGTGAGTATACCTCACATGAATTCAGCCTTTTCTATCAGTCTAGAGGGATTCCTAGAGAGTTTAGAGCTCCTTATACCCCATTACAGAGTGGTGTAGCTGAGAAGATGAATAGAACTATTGAAGATAGATTTGTCTCTATGTTGCATCACACAAACCTCTCACAAGGCTTTTGGGCAGAAGCAGTATTGACTCCAGTTCATGTGATTAACCTTTCACTTAGTACTACCAAAGGTCTGAAAGTGGCATAATAGTTGTGGACAAGGAAGCCACCATATTATGATCATCTTTGAGTTTTTGGGTGTGAAGCATATGTTCATATACTCAAGAATCTTAGACAAAAGTTGGATCAGAAGTCAAAGAAATGCATTTTCCTTGGATATGGTCGAGAAGGACATTTGGATATCCCTTATGGGATCCTGAAACACGGATAGTGATCACAAGTAGTGATGTCATTTTCAATGAGTCTAAGATGCATAAACAACCCATTAAGGAGGTTGAAGTGAGAAGAGTGGTGTTTAAGGATACTAGTCCTCTGGTTAGCATGCATAAAAATGCTGCACATAGGGATGTTCAAGAGAATGTCCATTCAGATCAGTCTGCACATGTTCCTGTTCAGCAAACATTGAGATGTTCTGCACGTGTCTCACATCCACCTAAAAGATATGTTCCAAGTTTAGATTTTGTTATGCTAACAGATGCAGGTGAGTCTTCTTGCTACAAAGAGGCTATGCAAATAGAGGATCATGTCAAGTGGGAGCGTGCCATGAAGAATGAGTTGGATTCTATTCACAAGAATGGTACCTGGGATTTAGTACCTTTGCCAAAGGGCAAGAAAGCTTTACCATGTAAATGGGTATATAAGCTGAAATTCACATTAGATAGTGCTTCTCCAAAGTATAAATCAGGACTAGTTACAAAGGGTTTTAAGCAACAACGTGGTGTTGATTTTGAGGAAATCTTCTCTCCAGTGGTCAAGATGACTACCTTGTGCATGTTGCTTGGATTCATTGCAATGGAGGACTTAGAGCTAGTCCAAATGGATGTGAAAACTGCTTTCTTGCATGGAGATCTTGCAGATGAGATCTATATGGAACAACCAGAGGGTTATGTAGTTCCTGGCAAGGAAAGTCTAGTTTGTAAGCTTAAGAAGAGCTTGTATGGACTTAAACTATCCCCTAGACAATGGTACCAAAAGTTTGATGCTTTTATGAAATCTCAAGGCTATTCTCGAAGCAATGAGGATCATTGTCTCTACACAAAGAGATGCTCAGATGGCAGCTTGATATGCTTGATACTTTATGTCGATGATATGCTGATTGTTGGGAAGTCCTCTTATGATTTGTCAATTCTCAAAAAGAAGTTGAGTCAGACATTTGATATGAAGGATTTGGGGGATGCCAAACATATTCTTGGCATGCGCATTACTCGTGATAGGAGTAAAAGATGCATATACTTGTCTCAAAGTGAGTACATATCCAAAGTACTTCACTGGTTCAATATGCAGGGTGGAAAGGCATTGAGTACACCTTTACCCACATATGTGAAATTGAGCAAGGATGATTGCCCCAAATCAGATGAGGAAAAGGAATTCATGACCAAAATTCCCTATCAATTTGCTGTTTTTAGTCTCATGTATGCTATGGTAGCTACGAGACTAGACATTGCATTTGCAGTGGGAGTTGTGAGCAGATATATGTCTAATCCGGGCAAGAAACATTGGGAAGCGGTCAAGATGATTTTGAGATATCTGAGTGGCACTAAGGACGTGTCTATGCTTAGGTAGAGGGAAAGCATCCATTATTGGTTACACAGATTCTGATTATGCTGGTTGTGTAGACAATCATAAGTCTACATCAGGGTACATTTTTCATTTTGCTGGAGGTGCTATCTCCTAGAGATCTCGTCTTCAAAAATGTACAGCTGTTTCCACCATAGAAGCAGAGTATGTTGCAGCAAGTGAGGCATGTAAGGAAGCATTGTGGCTTTCTTGTCTTGCTTGTGATATGGGTTTACCTCAGCATGTACCTTGCCTGCTCAGTGATAGTCAGAGTGCAATTGCTTTGGCTAAGAATCCGGTCTATCATGCAAAGACCAAGCACATTGAGGTGAGGTATCACTTCGTTAGAGATTTCTTAGCCACTGAACGCATTATTCTTGAGAAGGTTCACACTCGAGATAATGTTGCAGATGCTTTGACTAAAGCTCTACCACAGGATAGCTTTCGACACTGTTGTCACTTGATGGGGGTTACTTAATTCTTGATCTTACACAGTCACTTGTACACTGTGTAACATGCCCATCAATTGGGAGGTATAGTTTGTATACTTACACTCAGGTATTCTTTATCATTCTTTATTTTTCTCCCATAGTTACTTTGGCCATGTTGGCCTTTAGTGGGAGATTGTTACCGTTAGTGTCCATGTGAAAGGCCAAATGGCCACCGAACACTTCCTTGTATATGTTCTTTAATAAAACATATAGAGGCCTGGTCAGTCACAGACTGTAAGTTCAACCGTATTTGTAAGACCTAAGAAGTCTATCTTCATGCTCTCTGTGTATTGTGTTTTCTATGTATTCTGTAAAATCTATGCGAAGTACTGTGTGCGGCCTTAGAGCTCAGTTTTCTACTCTAAGCATATAGTTGTGGAGCTCTCGAGAAGCAGAGCACATTGTGGTGCATCGGCATCGACGTACTTCATTATGCACAAGAAATAGGCATTGATTTTGATGAGATATTTGCACCTACATGCCAAATGACTACTGTTCGTAGCATCTATGCACTTGCAACTCATCATGGTTGGAATGTACATTAGTTGGACATTAAAACTCCATTTCTTAATGGTGACTTGCATGAAGAAGTGTGTTTTTTAGCACTGTGGCTTTGTGCAAAAATGGCATGAAAACCAAGAGTGCAGGTTGAAGAAGGCATTATATGGTTTAAAGCAAGAACCACATGCTTGCTATAAAAAGATACATGCCTATCTAATTGCACATGGTTTTGACAATAGTCCAATTGAAAGAATCTTATATGTTAAGCGTGCTAATGATGTGCTTCTGATCATTGTTGTGTATGTTGATAACATGCTGCTCACTCGTCCTCATGAAAAGCATATTTTTTATTTTAAGGCTAATTTTCATGCCTCATTTGATATGTTTGATTCGGGGCACTTGCACCATTCTTTGGGCATTCAATTTTTGCAAGTTGATGGTGGAATGGCTTTGTGTCAAACGAAATATATTGATGCATTATTACAGTGTTTTTGCCTTGAAGACTATAGACCTATTGCCACTCCTATGGAGACACATTTACGATTGAGTCTTCATGATGTTGGAGATGCATTTGATGTTGTTGATTTAGTTATGCATTACATGGCTAGATATTTAGTTTGTTGTCTTGCAGATGAGAACGTTTATGCATTGCCTAGGTGTCAAGCATTGGCAAGAGGTTTAGTGCATCTTTCACTAGTTGAGTGGTACCTGGCTATTTGGATTGTTTTATCCCAAGGGCGGATCACTATCGTCAGATTTACGTGCTTTTTCTGACTCTAGCTGGGTTGGTTGTTATGACACTCGTGTGTCCACTAGTGGCTTTTGCTTCATGCTTGGTAGCTCATGTATATCTTGGTTGAGCAAGAAGCAACCTACTATGGCCACTTCTAGTTGTGAGGCTGAGTATAGGGCAACTTTCGGAGCATCTGTTGAGTGTGTGGCTCTTAGATGACTTATGGCTGATTTGGGTGGTGGTTAGTCTTTTGAAACCACCATCTTCAGTGACAGTTAGAGGGCATTAGTAGTTGCGAGGAACCTTGTGTTCCATGCTCGTACTAAGCACATTGAGGTGCACTCTCATTATGTGAGGGAGAGGTTCTCTGCTGGAGAGATCACCTTGGCATATGTGCCCACACAAGAGAACATTGTAGACCTTTTCATGAAAGCTCTGCCTAGGGAGAAGTTTGAAGCTTTCCACAAAGCTTTGGGCTTACTTCCTTTTGTGGATTGATTCCACATAGCTTGGCACTTCCTTATACATGATTGTCAACTCCTTGTTCATCGCATCACTTGCAGGGGGGATTTGTTGATATATTTATGTAGTGATGTGTGTGAACACTCTAGGACCATTGAGGAATTTCTTTTCCCATTTTAGGAGGTTTTTCCCCCTTGCTTGTATATACCCCTATTGTCCTAACAGACTACTTATCATTGTACATTCTAGTGGTAATACATTTAGTATTGTGTGTTGTGCTCCAAGCTTCTTCTTCTTCTTCCTTGTGTTGTTCGTGTGCTTCTGTAGACCTTGAACTCCAACAAGAAACATTTATAATGTAACTATGGAACATGCTAACATAAGCATTGATATATTTCTAGAAAACTAAAGATTTATTCACTAATTTTATGATGCTAATTTCAATATTGGTGTAGAAATTACAATGATGATGTTAGTTAGTATTGTTTTTTTATTAAAATCATGATCTCGTAAATTTCATTATTGCAAATGCAATAAAATCTCTTATTTTTCATACTTAAGCCCTTTTTTATCCATAAACAAATATTTGTAATGATTTTTATTAGGTTTATGGCATAAAATTAATCTCAAATGTATTGTGATAGTGATATCATCTATGAATTATTATGCAAAGTGATAGTATGAATATCACTCATTTTTATATTATCAAAATACTATCTGAGATTCTTAAAGCTAGAAATATTTTTTTGACAACCTTAGGTGTCAAATGCCCATGTCATTTCTTCAAGTTAGACAATACTACTGTTTTCTATGCTAAGAAAAGGTCATTTGATGAGAAAAATTTGCATATGCTAGATGGTTAAAGTTAGTATGCTAGTTTTTTCTATACAAAGTAGTTTATAACATTTATAGAATTATTCTGAATGATATTATATAGCTATATAGTTGCGAAAAGCTAATTTCTTAGGATGAAATCTTATTCTCGATAGATTGGAATATGCTTATTCAACGAAATATTGATATTGCTAGTGGTATGTGAGATATGTACATAAGTTATTGGTTCAAAGACATGTCTCATATTTTTACAATACTATTTGATGCTTTTTGAAATAAAACACGAGCCATTTTAGTGTTTTTATGCATCAATATCATATAGAAGGCTCCTAAAGTATATAAATATATAATGGGCACTCTATATTGTAGTAAATGTCTTATTACAAAAATGATTTTTCTAATTCCCAAGACGTCTTAGATGATTATAGGACTTTAAATTAACATTAGATTTTTTTTCAATATGAGAAAAAAAATCTATGGAGCTAGTTCTTTCTTTTCATATATAGATGTAGGAAAAACAATTTTTTTAACTAAATTCAACCATTTCTATATTTTGAGTTATCAAAAAAAAAACTTTTTAGAAAATACATTTTTTTACATAACATATAGGTATAAGTCTTTATGGGGGGTATTTTCAAAATTGTATTTGATTATTATGCATGTTTGTTTTTTAGAAAAAAGGACACTGTAGTGTCCCCTTATGGTACAACACTAGTGTTATGAAGCAGACAATTCAAAGTACAAAACTCATGAAAAGGTTGAGGATTGTAGGTTTACCAAAGCACCAAAACAAAACCTACCTAGAAGACCTAAATGAAATACACGTCACATGTAATAGTTTCGTGGATCTCAATGCCGCAGATGCTCCATACCTTTCTATGATGTTTCCAGTTCATTAAGAGACCAACAAGCTTGAATGTCCTGGATTACTATTATTCAGGATAAACAGATTTCCCAAGTCTAGTGACTTGTACCATCAAAATAGTAAATATATGTCATAAGTCCAATATATGCTCTTAAATTGTTGAAGGTTAATATTCAGAATGACAAGGTTAAAAAGAGGTTTTCATGAAATTCACAAGGTAGAAGGCTCTGCTAATGCTCCGGCAATGCCCTTCTTTCGAGTGAAAATAAATTTTGAAACATCATAGGAAGCTCTAGTTATGCTAAGAATGTGAGGAAGGAAACGTGGTGATAGTGGACTCTATTTCTAGATGCAAAAGTTTAGCATGCAGAGACTCAAGAAAGGATAGAGCAAGATGATCAAAAAAAGCAAGAATTTCCTTCAAGGCTGATGCTCCTGCTGTTCTCACCATCGAGCCTTGAGGGGTTCGAGTGGGCATAGAGCTCCTTCAAACCTGCCCTAAGGGGTCCTTGGCATGCTCCCCTGTGGTTGACACAGGGTATGCCATTTTGCCATGATGTCTCTTCAAGATGCACTTGAAATGGTTTTTCTTGGAGCTTTGGAACTAGGAGGAGTCAATGTGAGGAGCATTCCACTGAAAGATCCTCACAACTTATGGAAGCTCAAGATGGTCTTGATGGTATAAGGTTTTCCTCTCCAAGAGGCACTGACAATACAATGCAAGGATGTAGTATGGGCATTATTGAGGGGGAAAAGGCTGGAAGCAACGCGGGGTCTTCACTTCTTCGAGTTTCTCCATCAAATTCGCATAATTCTGCAATAAGAGCATTTGTTCAAGTAGTAAAACAACATGCAAATCCTCTATTTTCTTGTGATGGGCCGATAGGTATGAACTTTCCCTCAATTCACATCCTGATTGATAAAGGAAAACAAAAGATTGAAGAACATCATATCTGTTTTGATGAAGAATTTGTTGATCAAGATGAGGATACTCTAGTCATTGAAAGAAATGATCTAGATTTATGGCATGCTCAGCTTGGTGAAAAAGTTGTCGTAGGTTTATGTCATGGACCAAGACCCGCTTTAGAAACCTCAAGAGTTTGGGTGAAATCCAATTGGGAATCAAAAGGATTGTTTGTGAGGCACATTCAGTATTTACCTAATAACTATTTTTTATTTTATTTTGAAGAAGCTTTGAGCACCTTGAAAGTCATAAGTGAGGGGCAGTGGTTAATTAGGAACATGCCTATTTCCTTCTTCAAGTGGTTTGTAGGCTTTAATCCAAGGGGACTTAAGCCTACTAAGGTCCCTACTTGGGTTGAATACCATGATCTTCCTGTAGACTTTTATCCTTTCAAGTTATGATTGAGGTTGACATATCTAAGCCCATCAAGACATCCCCGATCACCAAAGATTTGGATGGTAAGTGCCTTCATGAGCAAAAAGTGGCTTATAGGAATTTACCTAATGCCTATTTTAACTGTTATAAGCAAGGCCATCTAATTAAGGACTATCCCCCTTTGACCCAAAAAAAAATTCATGACATTACCAATGATAATAAGAACACTATAGGCCCCTCCGATAATACCTCGAATATATCTAAGTCCTCAATTAAACCCCTTGGACCCAAGTGCAAAATTTAAAAAAAAGCTTTAAGATTTCTCCAAACTCAATTGACAAGTCCTTTCCTATAGGTTCCAATAACTGTGTGAAAGAAAATGATAATGCCTTTTTTCAGGAATTGAATACTTTGATCAAAACATGATCAAGGATTTTTCTCAAAATGGTGTTACCCTTGAGGATGTTGAGGTGGAAAATTCAGAGGTAATCTCAAGTCTAAAAGAAAAGACCCCTTGAGAATCTCAGTATCCATGTTCAAGCCCACTAAAAATTATAGAGAATAATGGTACTCTTTATCTATTATCCCCTATGAGTAAAATGTATGTGCTATCCCCTGGTATGTCTGATATTTAGCTATTATAGATCTTGATCAAGCAAATTTTTATGTTGGTGGTGCCTATTGATTCTGTTTGTTTTCATGATCTTGTTTATACCATGCTTCAGGATATGACGAGGATCCCTATGCACTATGTTATATATTCGAAAACCCAGCAAGATGAGAATACTATTGATTTTACCATCTAGATGGAGGTGCAAGGTGATTCTTCACATAGTTGCAATGAATGGTACTCAATTATGGTTTTCTTAGATGTAGTTGGTATTGTCACCCCCTCTGAGTTTTTAATGCTACAGAAGAAGCTCAATCAGGTCTCTAATGGCAATGTCCTGAACATTTGGATAAACTACAATGTCTATGTCTATTTCTATAGGTTTTTCTATAACAAAGACCTATTTGAGGATATAGGTATTAAAGAGAGACAAGTAAAAGTGCTGCAGAGAACCATTTTTGAAAGTATCAGGGAAGGTTGCTACATTATCTATTTGATCAGGAGATCTATTGGAAGCTCCTTGACTCAAGCTGCTAAATGTGGTGATATCTACCAAAAGCTTGTTGAGATCTATGTGTTTGTTGGTAACTGTATTATGATATGCTATTTTTCTCATGAATCACATTAATCTTTTATCTCTCAATATTAAAGGGTTGACTGACCCTACCAGAGGTAAAGCCTATAGTATGTGGATGAAGGACTTCAGTCTCTATCGTGATTTCCTTTTTCTGCAGGAAACCAAAGCGAAAGGGTTAAATCTTGGCATTGTCTTCTTCTCACTCTTAGTTCCACATTGATCATGAATATGGTAAAGGTGGGTTTGTGATTGGTGTTCATGCAGATTTGGTTCATTTAATTGAGAAAGTTGTATCCAGTCCTTCTCATTAGTCGATTAGGGTTAAGTGTATGTGTCCTTTGAATTTGACTTTTGTAATAACTATGTGGAAAGAACTAATAACCCTAGTTCTAGGGCTGACTGGCCTCACGTAGATGCTTCTCTTTTAAAAATCCTGAGTGTGATTACTAAAACCAAGAATATCTTTCCCCACTACTTCAACAACTCGGCTTACCCCCTTTTGGCTTGGGAAAATTTGGTTAGAGAGGTGCATATGTTTTTGTTGGAGCAGAACAAATCATCAATAGTGATTATATGAAGATCAAATTGAGGAGATATGTGGAAGAATGAAGATTACTTTCAGAGGAAGAAAATAGAATCAGAAATGTTTCTTTTGTATATTACTCTTGTAAATAGTTCAATGTATTTTGAAAAGGATGACGAGTTAGACTCGTATATATATCTACAGATACGTATTCATAGGAAGAGAGAGTAATAGAGATCAGATAGAGAAGAATAGGTGAAGAGGTGATGAACATTGTATGTATCATCAACCATATGTATGAAAAGTAATGAAGAAGAAAATGTTGTAGAATTCTGCGCGTCGATCTTCTCTCCCATTCTCCTTCTGTGCTTAATCTTTTGAAGAATCCTTTTGCACGTATCTAAGTCCATAGCTAATCTATCTATGGCTAGAATTTGAGAGATTAATTTCAATCAGGCTGTGAGAATTTTGTTTAGGAACATTCATATGTGAAGATGTTCTGAGAGTCAAAAATCTGGCGCACATTTCATCTTCAAAGAAATGGTCAGTGCTCAGTCCACAGTGTAAAGTTTTACACAAGTGAGGGCTCAAAATCTAAGTTGGAAGGTAAGCTATCTATGGCTAGAAGATCTTGATCAAACGGGTTCAGAGTTGGGAGAACCAGTGCTAAGAAGTTGCAGGTGTCAAAGTCGCCATTGCAGAGAAGCACTTTCAGACATAGGTAAAGTGTTTCACACATTTCTCAGTGTGTACTTAATCTTTTTGAGAGATTTAACTTGGCAAAGTTGCGCAACCTTAAGGCGAAGTGTTGTGCAAAGTTTTACCAAAAACTTTACAGGATTGATTAGTCAATGAGTGACTAATCTGCAGCAGACTTTTCTGAAGAAACTGAATTTTTCAGAATAATCAATTTTCTGATAATTTGGTGAAGATTCTCTAAATTAGGTGGAGTCTAAAGTTGATCTTGATATAGAGGTGATCTAAATTCAAGGTCAACTTGTTCTTTTGGAGATTAACACTCTCCATCAGTGGTATCAGAGCAGGTTGTGTCAAAATTGAAGTGAAGAAGACTCCGACTATTGCAGAAGTACAAATCTTTACATCTTGAAGGTGCAGAAGGGTAAAGGTTGAAGAAAACTTGAAGGAAGACATACAAAGAGCATCAAAAGGATCAGAAGGAGCAACATTCGAAGTAAAGGTACATTTATTATCTGTAAAGGTTAAAGATTTGAAGCTACAGGTGAAGTAAGGATGGGAGATAGTCTCCAAATTGAAAAGTTGGATAGAGAGAACTATCCTGCTTGGTCTATGAGGATGGAAGCTCACCTTATGAGCAAAGATCTGATAGGATACATCACAGGAGATGAAGAAAAGCCAGAATTCAGAGATCCTAGTGTTCCAACTAGGGAGGAGCTTGCAGATTTGAAGAATTGGATGAAGAAGGATGCTCAAGCAAGAAGCATCATCTACATGGCAGTCAATGACTATTTGCTTCCTCACATCAGAGGACTTGAGAGTGCTTGTGACATTTGGAATGCTTTGGAAGAGCATTTCCAAAATACAACCAAATCAAGGAAGGCTTCACTATGGGCAGAGTTTACTACCTTCAAGAAGAAGGCCTCACAATCAATTTCTGATTATGTGACAAAGATGAAGGACATTGCAGATTCTTTAGGTGCAGTTGATGAAGATATTGAAGAAGACAAATTGGTAAGACAAATACTCACAGGGCTAAGAGGAGATGAGAAATGGAAGCCTTTCATTTTATCTACAGAACTTTCATTAGATCATTTTACTCCTGATTTGAATCAATTGTTAGGTCATATGCTAACTTTTGAGAATGATGTCAAAGGAGATGTTGATAAGAGTGCAGGTCATGCAATGTATTCTAAAGACAAGAAGAAAGCCAACAAAGGAAAGCAACAATCAAGTGAAGAAGAAGGTACATCAAACCAAGCAAATTTCATAAGAGGAAGAGGAAATGGCAGAAGTAGAGGAAGAGGCAGAAACAACAAAGAGAATGCAAGAGCTTGTTGGATATGTGGTAAGACCAATCATCTATCTCATGATTGTTGGCATAATAATCAAAACAATGGTAATTATCAGAACTTTAATCAAAGAGGAAGAGGAGGTAGATTTCAGAGAGGAAATTTCAGAGGTAGAGGTGGTAGGAATTCTTTTGGAAGAGGTGGTGGAAGAAACTTCCAAAGTCAATCCTATAATAACACCTACTACAACTATGCATCAGATCAAAAGGAGGACTCGACTCTCATTATGAATACATGTGAAACTTCACATGAGGACATGAGAGTGTTTTATATTGATTCAGGATGTAGTAATCATTTGAGTGGAAATATTGCTTTGATGACTGACCTAGATCATAATGCAATTAATCATACAGTTCAGACAGGTGATAATACAAAGCATAAGGTAAAGTCAATTGGTTCAGTCAAGGCTAAGGATGGGAGCACTCTTCTGAGTAAGGTACTTTATGTTCCCACAATTCCAAAGAATTTGATCAGTGTAGGTCAAATTGTGGAAAAAGGTTATGAGGTAAGGTTTACCAATGATGGAGTTTATGTGGAAGACCCTAGTCAAGGGTATAAACAAGTTATTGCAGGAAAGAAAGAAGGAAGGCTTTTCACATTGAAGGTACAAGGAAATGTTGGACATGCTATGTTCACATATGGAGAGCAGAAGGTGTCAGAATTGGATCTTTGGCACAAAAGACTTGGACACTTTAATGAAAGAGGTATCAAAGAAATGATTAACAATGATTCAGTGCTTGGAATGCCTAACATTGCAGGTCAACACATGACATACAGATGTGAGGCATGTCAATTAGGTAAAGCTCATAAGCAATCCTATTCCAAACATGGGTTTATGTATTCAGAAAGACTTGAATTGGTGCATACAGATGTGTGGGGTCCTTCAAAGGACTTTAGTATAAATGGTTCAAGATATTATGTCATATATGTTGATGATGCTACCAGGTGGATCACAATTTATGTGATTAAGGAAAAGTCAGAAGTGTTTAATACATTTAAACACTATCATGCATATGCAGAAAGGATTACAGGTCAAAAATTGAAGAGACTAAGGTCAGATGGAGGGGGAGAGTATTTTTCAAATGAGTTCAATGATTATTTGTGGAATGCAGGTATAAAGAGAGAAGTTATTTGCAGGTACTCTCCTCAACAAAATGGGGTAGCAGAAAGAAGAAATAGGACACTTGTTGAATTTGCAAGGTCTATGATGAAAGAGAAGAATTGCCCAAATTATTTGTGGGCTGAGGCTGTTAATACAGCTACATACTTGGTTAATAGATTGCCTTGTAAAGCTTTGCAGGGTATGACACCATATGAAGCTTGGTGGGGTAAGAAACCTACCTTGGATCATTGCAGAATATTTGGATGCTTGGCATATGCATATGTGCCATCTCAATTGAGGCATAAGTTGGAGCCTAAGGCAGAGAAGTATGTATTCATTGGTTATGATGATAAGCAAATGGGATACAGGTTGTGGAGTCCATCCACAAAGCAATTTATTGTATCCAAGGATGTTACATTTGATGAGCAAGGTACTTGGTATGCAGGTAAATATAATGTACATGCAGATGATGAAGAAGTAGTGGAACAAAGGAAAGGTAAAGCAAAGATTCAATTACTTGATGAAAGTGAGAGTAATGAAGTGCAGATTGAAGTTGAAGAGAGGCCAAGGTTTGATCCAGAATGTGATGAACCAGAGACCTCAAGAAGTGCAGAAGTTAGGAGATCATCTAGGCACAAATGGCAACCTACAAGGTATAGCTATGACACTTCATTCTTAACTACTAAAGATTATGCTTATTTGGTAAAAGCAGATGAAGACCCTTCTACATATGAAGAAGCCAAAGGGAAGAAGAATTGGGAAGATGCTATGCAAGAGGAGTATGATGCATTGATAGAGAATCAAACATGGGATTTGGTGCCTAAACCTAATAGTCAGAAGATCATTGGATGTAAGTGGGTTTACAAAACAAAGAGATTTGCAGATGGAAGTGTGTCTAGGTACAAAGCTAGACTTGTTGTGAAAGGGTATGCACAGACATATGGAGTGGACTATGATGAGACTTATAGTCCTGTGGCAAAGATGACAACCATCAGGACACTCATTGCAATTGCTGCTTGTAAAGGTTGGAAGTTGTCTCAATTAGATGTTAAAAATGCTTTCTTGAATGGTTACATTTCAGATGAAGTCTACATGGAGCAACCAGATGGGTTCAAAGATCAAGTGAGTCCAAATTATGTATGTAAGCTCAAGAGAGCTTTGTATGGGTTGAAGCAAGCCCCAAGGGCTTGGAATTATAGGCTTGTAAAATTCTTGAATGATCTTGGATTTCAAGCATCAAAGGCAGATAGTAGCTTGCTAGTCAAAGCAAGTGAAGATGGGTTCATTTATGTGTGTATTTATGTTGATGACATAATACTTACAGGAACAGATGATAAGGGGATACAAATGATCAAGAAGCAGATGGAGAAAGAGTTCAAAATCAGTGATTTGGGGAACCTATCATTCTTCTTGGGAATGGAGATTTCTTATACTCAACATGGAGTATATGTGACCCAAGAAAGGTATCTTAAAAATTTGCTAACCAAATTTAAAATGGAAGATTGCAGGGTTGCACCTACACCTTTGGAAGTGAACCATAAATTGTCTAGGTTTGGAGGAGAAGAGTTCAGAGATATGAAACTCTATCAAAGTTTGGTTGGTAGCTTGATTTATGCTACATTGACAAGGCCTGACTTGTCATATGCAGTTGGTGTGCTTTCACAATTCATGCATTGTCCTAGAAAGGAACATTGGATTGCAGGACAAAGAGTACTTAGGTACATCAAGGGTACACTCAAAGAAGGGTTGTACTATGGGTTTACTTCAGATACAAGAATCAAGATATATAGTGATGCAGATTGGGCAGGTAATGTGGATGATAGAAGATCAACACATGGATACTTGTGCTATGTAGGAGACAAATTGATTTCATGGTGTTCCAAGAAGCAACATACAGTTTCTTTGTCATCTACAGAAGCAGAATATAAAGGTATGGTGGAAGCTGCAAAAGAGGTAATATGGCTAAAGACACTTTTGAAAGTTTTTGATGTGATTCAGAGTACTCCTATTATTTTTGGAGACAATATGAGTTCATTATACTTGGCAGCTAATCCTGTATTTCATGCTAGAACTAAGCATATTGAAATACAGTATCATTTTCTGAGAGAGAAGGTCATTGAGAAGGAAATTGAAGTCATACACACCCCTACAAAAGATCAACTTGCAGATATGATGACTAAAAGTTTGGATGGACCTAAGTTGCAGAGGTTTAAAGATATGGCAGGAATAAAGAAGATGCAGGTAATCACAATTGAAGATTGAGGGGGAGTTGTTGGAGCAGAACAATCATCAATAGTGATTATATGAAGATCAAATTGAGGAGATATGTGGAAGAATGAAGATTACTTTCAGAGGAAGAAAATAGAATCAGAAATGTTTCTTTTGTATATTACTCTTGTAAATAGTTCAATGTATTTTGAAAAGGATGACGAGTTAGACTCGTATATATATCTACAGATACGTATTCATAGGAAGAGAGAGTAATAGAGATCAGATAGAGAAGAATAGGTGAAGAGGTGATGAACATTGTATGTATCATCAACCATATGTATGAAAAGTAATGAAGAAGAAAATGTTGTAGAATTCTGCGCGTCGATCTTCTCTCCCATTCTCCTTCTGTGCTTAATCTTTTGAAGAATCCTTTTGCACGTATCTAAGTCCATAGCTAATCTATCTATGGCTAGAATTTGAGAGATTAATTTCAATCAGGCTGTGAGAATTTTGTTTAGGAACATTCATATGTGAAGATGTTCTGAGAGTCGAAAATCTGGCGCACATTTCATCTTCAAAGAAATGGTCAGTGCTCAGTCCACAGTGTAAAGTTTTACACAAGTGAGGGCTCAAAATCTAAGTTGGAAGGTAAGCTATCTATGACTAGAAGATCTTGATCAAACGGGTTCAAAGTTGGGAGAACTAGTGCTAAGAAGTTGCAGGTGTCAAAGTCGCCATTGCAGAGAAGCACTTTCAGACATAGGTAAAGTGTTTCACACATTTCTCAGTGTGTACTTAATCTTTTTGAGAGATTTAACTTGGCAAAGTTGCGCAACCTTAAGGCGAAGTGTTGTGCAAAGTTTTATCAAAAACTTTACAGGATTGATTAGTCAATGAGTGACTAATCTGCAGCAGACTTTTCTGAAGAAACTGAATTTTTCAGAATAATCAATTTTCTGATAATTTGGTGAAGATTCTCTAAATTAGGTGGAGTCTAAAGTTGATCTTGATATAGAGGTGATCTAAATTCAAGGTCAACTTGTTCTTTTGGAGATTAACACTCTCCATCAGTTTTCACCCATTACAAGAAACTTTCTAAGAAGATAAGAGCTGATAGAAGAATGATGATCTTAAAAGAGATGAACAAGATTAAAGAAGAGTATCCTAAAAATCCCAATTATTGTGAGAGTATTATTGAGCTTCAGGACAAGTTGAGACACTTCATTCAGATCTTCTAACATGTGTATTCCTTAGTGTATTGTTGACATTGGTTGCGACATTATTCAGGATGGTGATATTTTTAGACCATTCGGCATTCCTATGGGCTTTCAAATGACCTTCTCTCAAAGATGGGAATGGGTGGTGTCTAAATTCTGTTGATATATTTAGGTAGTGATGTGTGTGAATACTCTAGGACCATCGGTGCACTTTTTTCCCTCTTTAGGAGGGTTTTCCCCCGGCTTGTATATATGCCTATTGCCCTAGGCTACTAATATTTGTACCTTCTAGTGGTAATACATTGAGTATTGTGGGCTATGCTCCAAGCTTCTTCTTCTTCCTTGTGTTGTTCGCGTGCTTCCGCAGATGTCTAACTCCAACAATCGGTGTTAGAGCATGTCACCGCTTCATTTAGGGAATTGTGTACACCTCTCCGGTTGCAATCTCAGAATCGCACAAAATTTGGTAAGCATACTCAAGCTGTTTCAAAGATAAAAATTGCTTTGCTCTGTCGTGCCGAAATCATGATCTGAGCTCGTTTCGGCCTCCGAACGCACTATCATAGTGCTTGTGCAGGCTATTTTATCTTTTTGTGCCAAAGATATATACTAGTTTTGGTTCACCAGTATAAGCATATAAAAGTCTACTACAAGTCTAGGAGAACTTGTTTGGGTAGCTCTGTTCAACTTTTTCATATACAGTCATTTTTGTGCATCAAGATATTTTAGTCCGTGGCCATGGCTGAAAGTAGTGATGTATTTCATATGGTCGTTGTTAATGATAAGTTGGATGGTACGAATTACCCATTGTGGGCTTATATGATGTGTCATGTATTGGTTGCAAAAGGACTATGGAATATTGTGCAAGGTGTTGAAAGACGTCCTATTACACCTACGAATACAGGTACTGCAAATACAGGTGTTGGAGCCAATGGAGATGGTGTCAAAGATGATGATATTCTATAGATTCCTATTCGTGCTGCTATTTCTATTGCACTACTATAGAGAAAATTTGTTAGGATGGCAGAGATGCTTAGGCACATGCAATGATAGCTTTGTCTATCAAATGTGCCATTATTCCTCACATTTGCTCTTGCAGAATAGCTAAGGATGCTTGGGATACACTTACCACATTGTACCAAGCTAGGAATGAGGCTCGTGTTGCTTATCTCCAAAAACAATTGGAGAGTGAGCACATGAATGAAGGTGATTCTATGGAGATTTTTCTCACAAAGATCAAGGATTTGAAAGTACAGTTGATTTCTACTGATGAAGTTATACTAGATAGCTCACTTGTGCAGATTGTTTTGAGTTGTCTTCCTGACTCATATTAGAGTTTTGTTTCTACTCTTCATTTGATGATGAAAGGCAATCCAAATGCCTTGTCATTTGAGGAGTTCGTCTCTGTTCTATTGCAGGGAGATTAGTTTAGGTAGAACAGGTCCATCATGCGTGTTGCAGATCAAGCTTTCTTGCCTACTAAAAATGGCAAAGATAAATGGAGCTCTTCTACTAGTAAGAAAAAATCTACAAATGTTGCACATTCGAAGAAGGAAGACAAAGATGAGAAGAAATCACAAAAGTAAAAATTGTTTTGCAAATACTGTAAAGCAAATGATCATGTTATTAAGAGCTGTCCAAAAATGGCTGCTAAAGAGCAAAGAAGAAAGAGGTCGGAATGGTTGTTGTAGAGGCCTCTACACCAAAAACAAAGTCTACTAATCTTGTGCAGGAAGAAGAATGGGTGTTTACTATTGTTTGCAGTTTTGACCCATCTTCTCATGAGTAGTGCATGTCTATAGTAGACTCAGATGTTTGGTACTTTGATAGTGGGATGACCAAACATATTACCTCGCAGTGCAGTTTCTTCTCTTCAGTCGAGCCTGCCCCTACAGGGAATACTATTACATGCGCCAACAACTCCTCTTATCCTGTTATGGGAGTTGGTAAGAACATTTTGAATACTACTGATGGTAGTTCTTTCACTTTGTCACATGCTTTTTTTGTGCCAGGGATCAAGGAAAATCTGTTATCAATTTCTGCATTAATCAAGATTGGCTTGGTTGTGAAATTTTTTGATGACAGATGTACAATTCATGATCTGTCAATGACGATGTCATTATTGCTTCTGGCATTTTATGTCGTAGGCTGTATAAGCTCATAGACTATGAAAGATCTGT
This sequence comes from Ceratopteris richardii, assembly GCA_020310875.1. NCBI lineage: Eukaryota > Viridiplantae > Streptophyta > Polypodiopsida > Polypodiales > Pteridaceae > Ceratopteris > Ceratopteris richardii. The sequence continues at coordinate 71,110,205 of CM035414.1, read as the reverse complement.
AAATGATTTGGCATGTGAAATCCTATGTCAGATGGAAAGCTTTGGCATGCACGCTTTGGTCATCTGAATTTTGCTATGTTGCTATGCCTGCAGAAATCTGAAATGGTGTCCTCTTTGCCCAAACTTGATGCACCCGGAAAACATGTTTGTGAAGGATATATTTTGGGCAAAAATGCAGCGTTCCTCCTTTCCAAAAGATGGTTTAGTTTGGGCTACTCAGAAATTATAGCTTGTACATAGTGATGTTTGTGGTCCTATGCAAACACCTTCTTTTCAGAACTATCTTTACTTGGTCACTTTCACCGATGATTTTTCCACGTATGCATGGGTATATCCATTGAAGGCAAAGTCCGAAGTGTTTAGTGCTCCAAACAATTTCTGGTTTTGGCTGAAAATCTATCAGCATGTAAAATGGGCACACTCCATTCTAATCGAGGGGGGTAATATATGTCTTCTGACTTAAATGCATTTCTAGCTAAACATGGGATAAAACATCAGTGTATAGTGCCGTATTCACCTCAATAGAATGGGGTTTCTGAACGGAAGAACAAGTCACTCATGGAGATGGCGAGGTGTATGGTCAAGAGTCAGACTTTACCACATAGTTTCTCACTTGAGGCTATCATGTGTGCAGCATATGTACTTAACAGATGAAAGGCATTTGGATTGCCTTTCATCATCAAGTGAAGAGTAGAAGAAAAAATTTGATATGAATCAGGAAGACCATTCAGAACAATCTACACAAGTGAGCTATTTGGTATAACTTCATCAGTAGAAATCAACTATTCCTTCAAGTCTTTGATCTTTGTGAGAAAATTGTCCATAGAATCACCTTCATTCACATGCTCACTCTCCAATTGTTTTCAAAGGTAAGCAACATGAGCCTCATTCCTAGCTTGGTACAATGTGGTAAGTGTATCCCAAGCATCCTTAGTTGTTTTGCAAGAGCGAATGTGAGGAATAATGGCACGTTTGAGAGGCAAGGCTATCAATATGTGCCTCAGCCATCTCTGTCATCCCAACAAATTTGCTCTGCATTAGGCAAAGCAGAAACCACAGTAGGAACAAGAATTTGAAGAATATCAGCATCTTCAATGCCATTTGCATCAGCTTCAATACCTGTATTTGCAGGTGTAATAGGACGTTTTTCAACACCCTACACAATGTTCCATATTCCTTTTGCAACCAACACATGTCGCATCATATAAGCCCACAATTGGTAATTGGTACCATCCAACTTATCCTCAATAGCCAACATATGGAATACATCAATGCTTTTAGCCATGGCCACTGACTAAAATACCCTGATGCAAAAAAATGACTGTATCTTAAAAAGTTGAATAGAATTACCCTGACAAGTTCTGCTAGACCTGTAGCAAACTTCGAGGTGCTTACACTGGGGAACCAAAACCTATATATACCTTTGGCACAAAAAGGCGAAATAGCCTACATAAGCACTATGATAGTGCATTTGGAGGCCGAAATGAGCTCAGATCATGATTTTAGCACCATAAAGCGAAGCCGTTTTGATCTCCTAATCAGCCTGAGTATGCTCACTAAATTTTGCTCGATTCTAAGACTGTAACCAAAGGGGTGTTGATGATGCCCTAGATGAAGTGGCAACCTGCTCTGATACTAATTGTTGGAGTTAGACGTATGCGGAAGCATGCAAACAACACAAGGAAGAAGAAGAAGCTTGAAGTGCAACACACAATACTGAATGTATTACCACTAGAATGTACAAAGATCAGTAACCCATTAGGGCTATAGGCGTATATACAAGCCGGGGGTAAAAAACCTCCTAAAGAGAAAAAGAAAGTGCCCCGACAGTCCTAGTGTGTTCACACACATCACTACTTAAATATATCAACATGTATTTTCAAAATTTTATTTGATTATTATGCATGTTTTTTCTTATTTGCTAGAAAAAGGGACAATAATTTCCCCTTATGGTAGAACACTAGTGTTAAGAAGCAGACAATTCTAAGTAGAGAACTCATGAAAAGGTAAAGGATTGTAGGTGTATCAAAGCACCAAAACAAAACCTGCCTAGGAGACCTAGAAGAAATGCACATCACAGGTAACAGATTCGTGGATCTCGATGCCGCAAATGCTCGATATCTTTGTGTGATGTTTCCAGTTCATCAAGGGACCGACAGGCTTGAATGTCCCTTGATGTTTTTCAACCTCACGAACATGTCACTTGTCGTTTATTAGCTGAGAAACAACATAGATAAAAATCTTTGTATACATAGTGTCTTCGTTATTATTAATTAATTGTTATTGAATAGCAGACCTGATTGTCGAACTGAAATCATCTTGTATGTTGACGCCTGATTTCATGTCAACTTTAACTCAACATTGTATGCATGTAGCCAAGAAATGAGTCTACTTGAGGCCAGAGGTTGATCGATGGGCGATACAATTTTCCTTATGAATCCATATAAGAAAAAGGGCTCTATGACCTATTTGGAACGAATTTGGGAAACCATTTCAAAGAGAATCAAGGGAACCAATCCTTATTGAACCATTGTTGTAAGGAATCAAGAGGAGGCTTAGGGCCAAACAACTGACCACTGATACAGCCTCTCGTTAGCTCTTCTTGCGTTGGATCAAAAACGAGTGGAAGATCCGGCCATGAAAAGCGGTCGATGGACAAAGAAAACCAAGCCAGCCAAGCGAGACCAAAAATTCTTACACAACTATCATTGCCCAAAAATCTACAAATCTCTTTATACTTGAACCTTCTCCTTTTTCAAGGGGATTACGACAAATGGGAGGGGGGGTATGATAGACGGAGGGGGGATAGACGAGGGGAGGGGCACAACAAACGTGGGGGAAGCGATGTGATAGACATAGGGGGATGCGACAGATCACTCATGTCATATATATAAATCACACTGTGATAGGACACACTACACGATGGAACAAACAAACCACGATGAACAACGGATGGAATAAGGGTTGTTGAGAGATGATGGACAAGCGATAATCACATGCAATGGACGTGAGGAATTCACACACAATGGATGAGCTTGATAACGGGATTGAACTGGGGCTGGTGGTGATGGATGAGCTTGCTCATGTGGCGAAGTCCACGAAGGATGGTGGACAGGGACTGATGGTGACACTCACGTGCGATGGACTTCGTGAGGAGAGAAGACATCGGAAGCCATACCCTACTAGAAGCGCGGGGCATAGCGATGCCCCCCATTGAAAAAAAAATACTCTCATCGCTTATGCAATGCTGACTCCATAGAGCATCGCATAAGTGATGAGACTATTTTTATTAAAAAAAAAAAGAGAGGACCGTCGCATAAGCGATGCATTAGCATTGCTTATGCGACACTATTGGGACTGTTGCAAATAGGGTGCTAATTAGCGATGCTACAAGCGACATTCACACACTAACTACGACACTTAAGCATCGCATAAGCAATGTTCTAGAATGTTAACAAAAAATTTTGATTTCTCCCGGCACATTTGTGTCCGGATTGAGACGAGAGAGAGAGAGAGAGAGAGAGAGAGAGAGAGAGAGAGAGAGAGAAAGAGAGAGAGAGAGACAGAGAGAGAGAGAGAGCACACATGCATGCACATCCAGCAAGACGATCAGAGAGAGAGGCAAAGGTACGCACACACACACACATACACACACATACACATGCATACACACACATATATATACACACATATACACACATAGACACACACACATACACAAATAGACACACACACATACACCACACACACATACACACACATACACACATAGACACATACACACACATACACACAGATTTACACACACACATACACATGCATACACACACATACACACATATATCCACACATAGACACACACATACACACACATAGACACATGCACATACACACATAGACACATACACACACATACGCATAGATTTACACACACACATACACATGCATATACACACACATATATTCACACATAGACACACATACACACATAGACACACACCCATACACACAAAGACACACACACACACATACACACACTCACATACACACATATATACACACATACACACACATTTACAGACACACATACACATGCATACACACACATATATACACATACACACGTATATACACACATAGACACACACACACATCCACACATAGACATACACACACATAGACACACACATACACACATACACACAAATACACACACATACACATAGATTTACACACACACATACACATGCATACATGCACATGCATACACACACATATATACACACATAGATGCACACATAGACACATCGACACATAGACACACATGCATACACACATAGACACAAAAACACATACACACACATAGACACATACACACACATACACACAGATTTACACACACACATACACATGCATACACACACACATACACATGCATACACACACACATACACACATAGACACACACATACACACTTACACACACACACATACACACATCCACACACATTTACACACACACATACATATACATACACACACATATATACACATATGCATGTATATACACACATAGACACACACATACACACATAGATACACACAATACACACATAGACACACACACACACATACACATATAGACACATACACACACATACACACAAAGACATATACATAGATTTACACACACACATACACATGCATACACACATATATACACATACACACATATATAGAGACATAGACACACATACACAAATAGACACACACACACACATACACACATAGACACACACACATACACACACATACACATAGATTTACACACACACATACACATGCATACACATGCACATATATACACACATAGACACACACACATACACACACACATACACACACATTTACACACACACATACACATGCATACACACACACATATATACACATACACACTATATACACACATACACACATACACACACACAAACACATACACACACATACACATAGATCTACACGCACACATACACATGCATACACACACATATATACACATACACATGTATATACACACATAGACACACACACGTGCACACATAGACACACACACACATACACACATACACACAAACATACACACACACACATACACAGAGATTTACATTCACACATGCACACACACACACATATATATACACACATAGACACACACATACACACATACACACATAGACACACACACACACATACACACTTATACACACACACATACACATCCACACACATTTACACACACATACACATGCATACACACACATATACACATACATATGTATATACACACATAGACACACACATACACACATAGATACACACACATACACACATAGATACCTACACATAAACACATAGACACACACACACACACACATACACATACATATACACAGAGATTTACACACACACATATATACACATACACATGTATATATACACATAGACACACACACACATACACACACACATACACACATACACATATTTACACACACACATACACATGCATATAGACACATACACGTATATACACACATAGACACACACATGCACACATGGACACACATACACACATAGACACACACACACATGCACACATAGAGACACACATAGAGAGATAGACATACACACACACATGTGCATACATATGCATACATAATTCATACACACACATACACATTCACATACACACACATGCATACACACACATGCATACACACACATACACATTCACATACACACACATGCATACTTATGCATACGCAATACACATGCATATGGATACATACATACTTACATGCATACACACACATACACATCCCCATACACATACACACCTTCACATATACACCTACATACACATGCACACACATATACATACTTACATATACATACATGCATATACACACACATACACTCATACATACACACATGCATATACACATAGGCATGAATACACATATGCACATGCATACACATATACATATACATATACAGATAGAGACACATACACATGCATACACATATACATACACACATATGAAAACACACATACACTAAACATAAATATGCATATGCACACATAGAGACACACATACATACACGTACACTCACATGCATACATATGTGTTGAGCCCATAAAAGTCATAAGGGTCAAAGTCAACCGTAGTCAAAGTCAAACGGTCAAAGTCAACTAGGTCAAGGTCAAAGTCAACAAGTGCAAAGTCAAAGTGCTAAAGTGCAGGTGTCAAAGTGCACAGGTAGTGCACAATTAATTGTCCACAAAAGGATAAATTAAAGAAAGTGGGTTGCAAGTTGCAGAGGTATTTTCTCTAATTTCCCTAAGGTTCAAAGTGTTTTTTAAAGTATTTTGGAAGGTTCAAGTGAACCCCCTCTTATGTGCAAAAGTGAAGACTTAAAAGGAAAGGTAAAGGTATGTGAAGCGGCAGCGTACGCACAAGGGAAAGTATGGCCCCTCAATTAAAATTTTGGTCATTAGGAAAAAAAGTGAACCCTGCATGGGCCTTGTAAGGATTCCTAATTTTTAGGGATTAAGCTTAATCTTGTTCTTTGTTAAGGGGACAAAGTGCATTAAATAGAGCACTTTTTGGTAGGCTGAAGTAGGCTTTTTTTTAGGCTGAGCTAGGACCTTCTCTCTCTTCTGCACATAGAGAGAGAGAAAAACCACTTTCCACCTCATCAAATCCGTCCATCTTTATGAATAAAAAAATGAGTTTTCTGAAAAAGTCTCTTTTTCAGCTATTCTTTATTCAAAATGGCCCATACTTTTATGTATATGTCAGAACTTAATTTTTTTAGACTTATTTTTATAAAAAATACTTAAAAAACATACTTTTCAAAATCCCTCCAAAAGTTAAGTGCCACATCATCAAACTCGTAACTTTGGTTGCCCCAAAACATGAATTTTTGAAAAAAAACTCATTTTCCCTCTAACATACTGAAAAAAGTCATTTTGACCTATCCACATACCAAAACACACTTTTTTTCTTGCACATAGCTACTGTACTAGCCATTCCAGCCATCTGTGTGCTTCTTCCCATTCGGTGCTGGAGTTTTGGAACATCATGGTGCTCACATGTATTATGAACATGACACCAGCACCAGCGCGTGCTCCTCACTCAAAGAGTGTACATGTTCGTGTTCCTACAGAATTTGCACCAACAACTAGAGGTAGCAATGACATAGATTCTCAAAGTGCACGACGTGCAGCTAGAGAGAAGAATATTGATCTTTGGGTCCATGGTGCTTTGTATCCCTTGGATCCAATGGCTAATGTTCATCCTAGATTCCATACTATCTCCACATTTCTACAATTCCTTGGTTCCGGTGAAGATGGACTCCTAGGCTATTGCAAGCGATTGTCTAACCATTCTACATCCATAGCAAATTATTGGATGCAACAATGTCATCACAACCATTTCAAGATACACAGTTTAGAGAGTGCTATACACACTTTAGAAAGTGCTATCAAATCTTTGGATGAGCACAATAATAGACTCAAACAAGATGTGGAAGAAAAGGAGAGCACAATTACAAAGTTGAAAGCCAATCTTACACAACTAAAAGAGACTCCACTTGGGATGAGATTTAGGAAACGACCATTATCATCCTTTCAAGCTCTTTCAACTGGTGGTGGAGCACGGAAGCGACGTGTTTACGCACTTAGGTATGTATTTCCTTTGTTTAGTTATGTTAAAAGACTTTTAGATTGAGATTCTTATTGTGCAGGTCATTTGTTGAAGATGCGAGTGCTTCCTCAACAATGGAGGATCAATTGAAGTTTCTGAATTCTTGTCTTAGCAACAAACATGTGCTTATGATCTTGGAGTCACCAATAGGAAATCACATCAAAACCCAAGTGATTAAAGATTTTGCAGGCAACTTAGAAGATATTATTAGTCCTAGTGAGGTACAGATGGTATGTGATGAAGCAGATGTTAGTACTAGAGCATACACTGCATTGTACAATCTTTTGAAGCAGGCTCTACAAAACAAAGGTATTTTCTAGAGCATTTTTCCATGCCCTTACAAGGTATCTGTGAGGAAGAAGATAACCAATGAGGATGTAGCCAATACTCTTGGCAATTACCTGCATATAGAAGATGTTATGCCTGCATCCATTTATCATTCATCTACATCAAAGAAAGAGTTGAAAAACACATCTAGACAGGGATTCATCTACACAAAGTACAACAACATATTTGTCAATTTGGAGAGGCTCCAAAAGGAAATGGTTAAATTTTACAAATCCACACTTCAAGGTATATCCATTGTTTTGATAATGACATTCATAGTATTTTTAATAATATAATGTTTGTTATTTGATGTAGATTGTGGTTCCAAACTCAAGTTTGTATTGAAGCTAGACGAATGTCAAATCATAAAGGGACGCCGTATGGAGAGACTTAGTGTGACACTCATGAACGAAGCTATGGCCCATGCTATTATTGATGATAGTGAAGAATCTACCCATCACTTTACATATAGTGTCCAATCAGAGAAAGATATATGGTGGTTAGGTGCTATTGAAGTACCTAAAGAATCCAATGATGTTCTTACATGGATTTTCAATAGGATCCCATGGATCACAGAGGTGATAACTTCTCAAATTCATGGTGCCAAAATCAATGTAGAAAGCCTTGGTGATTTTGAAGTAGAGTGGCACTTAGGTGGAGACTTAAAGACTATCAAATGCATGTTAGGGTGCAAACAAGGTGCATCTACTCTCTATCCTTGTCCATATTGTACACGAGGTTATAAACGAACAAAGAGAAAACAAAACAACATAGATGATTTAGTTGATGACACAGATGCAACTCCATCTGCTGAATGGGATACACCTTTAATGAGGTGTCCCATGTTAGGTACACCTAATCGTGACATGTCAGATAAGGATTGGAATCCCATTATTCCATTCCCTTTAGTCAATGTCCACTTTTGCACCTTGCATGCCTTCATGAGAATTTTTGATAGACTATTGAAGCTCCATATAGAATACGCATTTGCCATGAAGCCAGTTGATAAATCTATTCAAGCTATAAAGAAATTGGAGGAACTTCTTAATTCAATTGGTTGTCATGGTGGAAATGTAACCCTAGTTGTTAAGAAAGTTGGAGAATCTCAAGATAGCTTGCAACAAGTGTCAATGACAGGGAATAAAGCAAGACATTTTTTTAGAAGAGGTGCTAGCACTCAAAATAATGAACGTTATGAGCTGTGGAAAGACCTATGCATGATCACAACAGACAATGACTCTCAAGTTGATCTTTGTAATAAGAGAAAGAAAGTTTGGTCGAGCTTTGATAAGGTTGTAGGCTTAATGGGTCTGACTAGGTCTAGTGCTATTCAACGTCAAATGTTTCAAGAAACATTAGTGGAGTTCACCAAGTGTTTCATTCAATGTTGGGGAGAGAGCAATATAACACACTACATTGTAAGTGTAATCTTCTTCTACAAGTGTTCATTGCACTTACCTTTTTCCAATGTACTTAACAATTTTTAGCATATTTTGTTTGCACATGGAGCTTTTTTCATGCATCGATATGGGTCATTAGAGATTTTCAGTACCCAAGGAATGGAAAAGTCACACTACAAAGCGAGGGGTGTCTACTTCAAAAACACCCGACATGGTGGTGGCCCAATGCAATCAAACTACATGGAGGAGATGTTTAATTGGTTTTACCGCACTACATTCTCGAGAAAGTTTTTTGTGGAACGACTTAGGGATTCAAAATTGGCAAAACTTGCAAGAAAGATGCAACACAACATTGCCAGTGAGAAATGGAAGTCATCGTTAGGTCCTCTTCATCATGCTCAGTGGCGTGCAAGGAGACAACGAGAAGGCTCAGCTTGGAAGTAAAGTGAATTCGCTATTTCCCATTATGTGGTAATACATATGATTATTGTAATCTTGATTTCAATGTGTTATTATTTAATATATAATATTCTGTATGGTTTTAAACAGGTTTTGTCCGTTCTAGTGTGAACAAACAGTTTTTTAAAAAACTCTATAAATAGAGAGAACTCACTTCATTTCACACTTTTTGCAACTCAAGAGAATGGCACGCACCAAGCAAACTGCAAGGAAAGATCGCGTCTTCTTTCCTAGCCCTCATCTAGGGACACAACGCCCACCATGGTTGCAACCCCCCCAAAGGCCTCGAAGTGGTTCCCAGAGCACATCTGTGCCTGTGTCACACGATGGCACACCACCTGGGAGCAATTCAGTGCGAGAAAATGAAGTTTCCAATAGACAAGATTATTACACTCCAGGACGATCAGAGGCCATTTCAGATGATGAGCCACCAACAAGGACACCCATCAAATCAAGACCCAAACAGAAGTTGATCAGAAGGAGTGTACCAGAGAGCGACGAAGAGTCATCCCCAAATGAGGAAAGCAACAATCAACCACCATGGAATGATATGCAAATACCAACGAGCCATAGGGTGACACATGGAGGTAAGACACTTCCACAAGGACAAGGGCAAATACCAACAGAGGAGGAAAGAGAGCAAAGTCAACAACCACATCAACAACAAAATGTGCAAGATGAAGCTGGGCCCTCACATCGTGTACATCGGAGAAAAAAAAACTAACAACCTCGACGTCGACCTCAACGCCAGCCAAACATACCTCCCAACCCAAGAGCTCCACAAAGACGAAGGAAGCACTGCAAGGCTTTTGCAGAGATACGACACTACCAAAAGTCCGTTGAACTACTCATACCACGAAGAGCTTTTGCAAGGGTAGTGAAAGAGGAAATACAAAGCTACCAAGCAGGTCTAAGAATACAAGGGATAGCACTTGAAGCACTTCAAGAGGCAGCTGAGGCCTACCTCATCTCCATGCTTGAGGACTCTAACCTCTGTGCTATCCATGCCAAGAGAGTAACCATACAACCGAAGGACATTCAGCTAGCAAGAAGAATTAGAGGAAATAACCCATGATGTGTATATTATACCCTATGATAGGCTACTTTGCGATGTAATACAATGGATAATAGAAAATTTTGTTTTGACTTATATTCTTTGTCTCTTTTTTCTCTCTCACTCTCTCTCTCTCTCTTTCAGTCAGTTATATATGGATTCAGTTAAACATGCATGCACTTGCCTATTGTTTTATGACTAGATATGTTCCTTTTCTACATACTGGTGTGCAACATGTCCTTTTCATACCAAAAAACCCCCAGCCACAGAAACGCGGGATTCAGCCCTGCAAAATTTTTGCAGGGCTGAATCCCGCGTTTCTGTGGATGGGGTTTTTTTTGCAATATTTGGTCTTTGGTAAGCATAAGACATATGGTAGAGATGCAATGGTCTAGGTATTAAGAGGTTATACCCTATAGGAATTGAGATCTTTAGCTACTAAAGGCTGAGTTTATACCCTACTGAAAACTTCTGGTCCTGATAATACCAAAACCAATTGAAAATCTGAAATTACATAGTTTCCTATGTATTGTAGCACCTAAAAACACTAGATAAGGCCAAAAAAGCCCCAGCCACAGAAACGCGGGAAACAGCCCTGCAAAAATTTTGCAGGGTTGTTTCCCGCGTTTCTGTGGCTGGGGCTTTTTTGGCCTTTTTTAAGCATATAATCATACAGAGGACCAAAGCACAATACAAAGACCCCCAATTAGATACAATTTGTGGAGAGAAGATAAGTTCAATTTTTTAGCACATTCATATACAGAACTAGACAAATGATGAAAAAAAAAGTTTGTATTATCAAGACATTACATCATTTCTCAGCTGCCTTCAATTTCTCCACAACTTTCTTTCTCCTTTGGAGAGATTGAGGCAGCTGGTAAGTCAATACAGATCTTGATATTACATGGGCGTCTTGCATTCCAAGACTCATGGCGATACCTATTTGCCCTAATACTTTTCCTCTAAAATTAAGTCCTAAAGTAGTTACAACTAAGGATTTCCTAACCAAAATGACACAATTAGTGCCTTGGGTAATTGTACATAAACACAAAATCTTGCTAAGGGCCTTCAAGCACCAAGTGATGAAGTGCCCATCGGGACTGTAGTCTTTGTGTATGATAACAAAATCATCCTTTGGCAACTTTCCGATGTAGTTTGCCAAGGATGCACCACTCCCACGAGAAGCTCGATCCCCACCAGACCTTGCTGCGAACTTGTCGAGCTCAATTGCTTCCTGTTAAGAACAAATGAGAATTCAAGCTCTTACAATGTTAACTTAAAATTATCGATTTATTTAATTCAATTACCACTTACATCATGAAGTTTGTCTTCTTCCTCCCCTCTTCCAGGGGCATCAAGATCAATGCTAGAGTGGGCCATGCCACTCTGCTCTGCTACATGGGATGTAGGAATTTTTTGCTTCAGTATCCTCTCCTGTGCTGCACTGAACTCCTCCTCTGTAGTAGAATTGTTGTCATCATTTAAAATATCAGCACACACCATTGATATGGTGTCTGCCACAGAATCCCCAAGTGGGATGGACTTCTTTTCAAGTATGCCAGATGTGTTGTCAAGTGGAACATCTGACATTGTGGAGAAAATACTCAAGCATTCATCTAGACGTAGACCGAATGCCTTCTCAATGTCATGGAGTAAAATAAATTCCTCTCCATCCACAACGATGCAGGAGAGATATTCAAGTTCCACCTCTGGTAATGTGGGCTCAGAGGGGTTGAGATTTGAAGGGGGGGCCTCCTCCATGCTTGATTGCACATGTAGTTTATCCTCAACACCACCAGGGAATTCTTGGTGGATTGTAATGCTTTCTTTGGAAAAATTTATGGCCTCTGGTTGAGGCTCATTCTTCTCCTTAACAAAACCCCCAGTGGCAAGGTTGGGGAGCTCAACAGGTGTAGGTTCCGGCTCCTCATTAATAATAAAATATGTTGTTGCAGTGTAGGATAGGTACTTTGTACCCATCCTCTTCTTTTTGTTAAGTTTTTTTACTAATGGCACAGAGTCATCTAGTAAGTGCCCAACAGTTTCCGCAATTGCCATGAAGCGCTTAAGGCGCTTCATGAAGGCTTCATCGCCTCTATGTATGTAGAGTAGAAGGTCACATGGAACCCATTTACCCTCATAAGGCGGTATTTCTATAGAAAAACGCAAGATGTAGTACTCAAGGAACTCTATGATTTCCTTGAGCACATCAGAGTTCAGTTGAATTGTTTTGTCTAGATCAGGGACCCTAGACAGTAGGTCATACAAGTGGTTCTGACCTTTGAACTCAGTTGATTCCAAGAACTCATTGAAGAGTTCACGTGGACGTTTGAGTTGCAGGGTACTGGAGGATGCGGCAGCCATTGCGCGTGATGCTAGCTTGTGTGCATACTCTGCTAGTGATTGTAGCTCTTCTTGGTTGCAAAAGTGAGAAATGAGAGAATAAGTGTTGCTTTTATAGTAGTTTCAAAATTTTAAAGTGAGTGGGACCCATTTTAAAACTAAAACTGATACCTTCAAATAAAATAATCATGCACAGAACTCTCAGAAAAAAACTTTTGCTCATAAAAAGATTGAACAGAATCATTAACCAGAATAAGATACACGACAACACAATAGAAAAAAAAAAATTTCAGAACTTTAAAATTATAATAAATGGCCATTGGAAAAACCAAAGATTTGGCAAATTGTACATCATATTGAGATCAAAAAATTTTACATGCTACATGTCTTGCATGTTAAATACATTGTTGCAGATGTAGGATTATAAATGGAACATAGGTGTGTGTACACTGTAGCACTCAAATAGTCCTTGAGCTATGACAATGAAAGTTGAGTTCCATCCACACTCCATTCAAGGAGGACTTTAATTTTATCCTCCAACCTCTTACCAATCTGCAGACAAATAGAAAACTTTAAATGAACATATTTGAGTGTAAGAATTTGTATAAACAAAAGAAGAAATACCATATGCTACTTACCTTATGCCCTTGTATTCTGAACTTTGATTGATCCAGATCCTCAAATCCCATGATTACTAGATGTTCTCTCACGTTGGCAAGAGTCCAATGATGATTTACTGAAATAACTTCCATTTCATTGTTGGGTAGATTTATCTTAATTTCAAATGAAATTAAAACACCCTCAGAACTTTGTAATGGTATCCATTCACCAAGTTTACACATCCAACGATCATAATAGAATCTAATGTACAATGAAGTACGATGTTTCAAGTATCGAAATCCTATGCCTGTTGCACCAATTTTACAAATGTATCTATCCCCTTTGGTGCATCCTTCTACAAGTCCCCATTTTTCACCTAGCAAACACTCTACCTGCTCATACGTGATATCTTTTAACATGAACATTGTTGACGTCTCTAGAATTGTGAATATCTGAAATAAATGTACAAAACAATGAACAGGAACACACCAATGTAATCCTATAGATCTTGAAACTCTTGTAAATTTCAAAGAGTTGTGTATGTCCATCACCATCTTATGCTTCAAAGATGTTAATGTCCATACATCAGGTTGCGGCCACTCAAGCTTTAAGAGAGAATCTACCTTAATCATCTCTAACTTGCCAAAATCATTTGATGAAGAGGGTACAACATATGTATGTGTGTAAAAGAAAACTCTCTCACATAATAGCTGAGCAGGACGGGCTTGTGGAAAGACTATCGACCCAACATCTACATGCAATGCTTGGAAAGTACCTGTAAGACTATGAAGTGGTTGTTCTTCCACCAAGGTAGAAGGAAATATGTCTACAACAAAAAAATACACAACTTAGCTAGGTATATTCTGAAATTTGGACAAAAGTCAATGAGTAATACTTACAGTTGATAGGATATCTCATTTTGTTTGAGTTTTCCAATTTCATGGTTGACATTGTGAACACATGTTGTACAATGGCAACAGTTTCACCATTTTTGAGCTTTTTGAAGCCTAGTAACTTCCCTTTCCAATGAAGATCCAAGTTTCCACGATCTCTCACACGATGAGGACCAACACCAGAGGGTTGCATGTGCACCCATGCACCTTTGCAGAACTCCTGTCTTAACCAAAATCCTTCTGGAGCCTTGATATTATGACATTTTATCGCGATAACCTCATCTTTTGGACGTCTATGAGATTTAGGTTTCTCCATTGGAGATCAGGCTATGGAAATGACAGTAGGAATTCAAAGAAGATGATGCATAGAGAAAGAAATGGAGATGCAGGAGCTGCAATGGTGTGCTAGGGAGAGAAAGTAGTGGAAAGAGATGACTTTTTGGGACCTGGGTATGAAAATGGGAGGTTTTGGAGGGAGAAAGTTGCATTTTGAGTTATCTTTGAAAAAGTCACTTTTTTCACTTCAGTTCATGCACGGATTTTGATTTAGAACCCAAAAATAGCACTTTTGATCCTAAAAAGTGGTTGGGGGACCATTAAATGGTGTTATGATGAGTTTTATAACTTTTTGAAAATTTTGAATTTTTGGGCCCAAGTAAGTTACGAGATTCCTTTCTCTCTCTAGAGGCAAAACCTGAACATAGGGGAATCCTGTCCCCTCATCCGCCTTTAGCCTAGTGATTTATAGGCTATAGACTGTGTCCACCACCCTCCTCTCATTGGTCCATCACTAATCACTCCTTAATCCAAAAGGCCCATGCAGGGTTCATTTTTTTCCCTAATGTTTTAGTCTAAAGTCACTACAGGACAAAACAGGGAGTCGTTGGCTGCCACTTGTGAAGACAATCTTGGGACATCAAAGTGAGCACCAAGATACTATTGCAATTAGGAGCGTACGTGATCGACACACTCAAATCAAGGCAAGAACTATTCTTGGACCATTCTAGAGTAAGCAAGAGAAGCATAGTCTAAGGGAAGCAAGAGAGAGAAGTGCAAGAGTCACCAGTGTGCGACGCAGAGAAGTGGAGTTGAAGGAGTGCATGGAGAGTGACTAAGGGATTGTGCAGAGAGTGCTAAGCTAGTCCCCCAAGGATCTTAAGGTCTCCTTGCAGTGTGCGCGTGCCGACAAAAGGTATTCATTCCTCCCCCTTTGTGGAAGCTTGGTGCAAGGTGTGCACAAGGATAAGCTTGAAGTAGGTGGAAGTCTGGTGCAGAGGAGGCCGGCAGCAAGAAGACTTTAGGTATTTGGTAATTTGTAATTGAGCACTCTGTGGGATTTTGCACAGAAGTATTGGCTTGTATGGTACTTCAACATTGTATTTGTCTTAGTGTAATCAATCGGTAGAGGCTTCCAGGGTGTATTTTCTCTTCTTGTCTTTTCCTTTTCTCCTACAAACCCTCAAACTCCTTCTTGTCCAAGAATCCCCCAACAAAATTTGGCACGCCCGGTGGGACATCCAAGGAGATTTGAGCATAGGAGAAGATATATTGCAGTTGGAGAAGAAATATTCAAGTGTCGGCAGTACCACTTCAGTGGACTAAGAGGTACATATTCTATCAATTATCGCATATTAAGAGGACTATGAACAACCCATGACCGCAACCTGGTCCCAAACATTGAGGATCACCTGCAAGCAAATAAGAAGGAAGGCCGTTAGAAGGTCCTCTAGTCCACTTTCATCAACTTCATCAGTAAAGAGCATGGTGGGATAGGTAGACTTGGAAACCTTACTCTCAAGATTAAATATAAAGTTTTCTTCTTTCAAAGGCCTAGCTCAGGAGGATCCGGATGAACACATTAGACGGTTTTTAGCACTATGTAAGACTAGAGGCTTAATGGGCAGGGAGGATGCCTTCTTGATACTTTTCCCTGCCACATTAGAGGGATTAGCAGATAAATGGTTCAGCCAATTTGTTGAGAACCATTTTACAACTTGGGATTTGATGAAAGATGCATTTAAAAATCAATTCCAGCATGGGAATACTATAGAGATCATCATAGAAAAACTAGAAAATCTGAGATTGGGTCCAGGAGAAAAGTTCCCAGAGTTTGTGACTAGGGCCAAGGCACTAATGGCTAAATTGCCAGATCCACCACATGAATTTTTTTTTAAGAAATGGTTAGCCAAGCCCCTACAAGTGGCCACCCAATGCAAAATAAAGGAATTAGTATTACCTACAGCCTCCATAGAGGAGTTCATCAACACAGCTACACGCATGGAGCAGATAAGGCACCAATATGGAGCTACTTCTTCCCAACCAACATATGGTATAGAAATGGAGGATCCAGTGATCCAGCTAAGGAAGGAGTTGGAGGGCTTAAAAAGAAATAAGCCCTACAAAGAGGAGGAGAATGCTGTTGCTCAGTTGAGAAGGGAGATTGAAGCACTAAAGCTCCAAAAGGAGGAGGAGGCCCAAGCAGAGGAATTGGCTCAACTACGACAAGAGTTGCAGGAACTAAAAGGAGGTGGCATCAAGAGTGGACTTTGGTGTTCCATGTGTAGCAAGCAAGGTCACGTAGTAAGTGAATGTCCTCTGTTAAGTGTGACTTGCCAATTATGCAAGAAAGTTGGTCATGAAGCCCATGAATGCCAATCAAGGGGAATGCCTGCAATGACATACTAGACACAAGGAGGATCCATACCCCCTATAAATGTGATGGCTGCTGCACCGAATCAAGGTAACAATTATAATCCTAAACAGAGGAATAACTTTGGAAATGGGCCTAGGAGGCCAATCATCCATTTTAGATGTGGAGAATGCGGGCACTATCAAAATAGGTGACCCCTACCAGAAAATGCCCCTCCTTGCAGGAACTGCCCTGAGGCCAGAGACCATTTTACAAATTGTTGTCTAAGAATCAAGCCTCTTCATCCGGGCCCCATATTCAAATGATTTTTATGCACAAAGAAGAAATGTGTGATCAAGTCAATGAGCCATCACCATCTACCAGGGTGGTGCAGTTAGAGAAAATAGAATCTTTGACTGTGCAGACAAGAAGCAAGGGGAAGGTTCAAGTAGACATAGGTCAAGGATCAAAGATCAAGGAATGGAATCAAGACAGAGAACCATCTGAAGATAAAGCCACCACAGGTGCAGAAACACGGCAAATAGGAGATCTCATATGTACCAGTGATGCCATTGGGCATGCCTTCAACAGGGCTTTGATAAGTTAACTAGAGCCCATGCTCTCAAGGAATCAGAGGCTTCAAAACTACTCAAGTCCATGAAAAAGGAGGTTAGTATTTTTTATTTAATAAAGATGGATGGGAAATTCACATCAGAACTATTGCAGATAATTGATGAGGCTTCCACTACAAGTTTGGTAGCAAAGACTTCTGTTTTACATAAAGGAAAAAGTGTAGGGGAAGCACCCCTTACAGATTATAAAAGTCCTCGGCTGACAGTATCTATCAAAGGTCATGAATTTCAAGGAGTTATTGTGGATGGTGGTTCTGGCATTAACTTGATGCCTGAATATACCATGAAAAATATTGGACTCCAACCTTCTAGGCCTGCAAATTTCACTGTTACTTTGGCATATCAGAGCAAAGTAAGGCCCTTGGGAGTGATCCCAAAAGTTCCACTTGAAGTACAAGGTAATCTATTCATTCTAGATTTTGTGGTTTTAAGATTGCCCCAAGTTGAAGGAGGATTTCCCCTCTTAATTGGAAGACCATGGCTGAGGCATGCAAGTGTCATTCATGATTGGGGCAAGGACACTATGTGGGTACAAAAGAAAGGGCAAGAGCTGACATAGATTCGTTTAGAAGAGGGCCCAGATAATCAAGGAAACACCAGCATGATGCAAACAGTGGGCATATGCATGGAACCAGAACTAGAGGATCAACCACAAATAGATTTCGAGGAAGAAGAGTATATTCTAAATTGGCTCCAAGCAGGCAACTCTTCCTTTTGTTTTGGAATTTTTCTTAATAGTTCTTGCACGACTGAAGGTTATGATGAAGATGAGGAGAAAGTCCAGGTTGATGGATTGGGAGAGCCCATCACAGACCACAGAAGGGGCAGGAAGACACCCCTCAAATACAACTTGGAGGAGGATATGACAACCACAGATAAGGAAGTTACTAAAGCTAAAGGCAAGGTAAAAGATTCTAGTGAAGAGTGTTCTTTCCCAATTCAAGAAATACCTGCAGGATGGATGCAGGACAAGGAGGAACACTTTGAAATACAAAATACCCCTGCTTATGAAGCAATGCATGAAAAGCTAGTGGAAGAAGACAAGGACAGAAATGATAATGAAGATAATATGGTAGAGAGAAATCCTGTCAACGAAATACAATTAGGCACTCAAGACAATAATAGGCCAGTTTTGGTGGCCACTTGGTTGTGGAACCACCCAGGGCTCCTTGAAAAGGTAAGATCATTCTTGAACCATTATACAGATGTTTTTGCCTGGCATTATAAAGACTTAGAAGGAGTGCCTGCAAATTATGGAGAGCATAGAATCCCTCTGGTTGATGGAGCCAAAACCATAAGAGGGAAGAGTTATAGACTTATCCCAAAATATGCTGAAGCTGTCTATGTGGAAATACAAAAGATGGAGGATGTAGGAATCATCATTCCTGTGGAACACTCAGAGTGGCTCTCACCTATGGTTATAGTACCAAAGAAGAATACTAATAAAATCAGAATTTGTGTTGACTTTAGGGCACTCAACAAGGTGACCATTCCAGATGGTTTCCCAATGCCTTTTGCAGAGCAGGTCATTGAAGAAGTGGCTGGGCATGCATTATATAGCTTTATGGATGGATTTAGTGGCTATAATCAAATATCAATACACCCATAGGATCGTAAAACGACTGCTTTTATCACACCTTGGGGAACATATGTGTATGTAAAAATGCCATTTGGGCTCAGAAATGCTCCAGCCACCTTTAACAGAACAGTCAATCTCATTTTGGTCCCCTATTGCTGGAATCACTTAGAATCTTCATGGATGACTTCTCTTCGTTTTCAGGTTCTCACAAGGAAACTCCTCTAGATTGTTTGGACCATCACTTGAGACAGCTGCATAATGTTTTCAAGAGATGCAGGGAGACTAAGCTAAAACTCAATCCAAACAAATGTCATTTCCTTGTGACAGAAGGAACTCTCTTAGGACATGTGGTGTCGGCTAAAGGTATGGCCCCAGATCCTGACAAAATCATTTCTATATCAAAGTTGCCTAAACCTAAATCTCCTAAAGAGATTCAGAGTTTCTTGGGGCATACTAGATACCATAGAAGGTTTATAAAAATGTATGCAGAGATAGCCAGACCACTGGCTAGACTTACAGGTAAGGAAGTACCTTTTAAATGGGAAGAAGAGGAGGAAAAAGCATATCAAACATTATGGTCAAGGTTAGTTTCTGCTCCTCTTTTGATCACACCTGAGTGGTCAAAAATCTTTCATATACATGTAGATGCCAGTGACTATGCAGTGGGGGCAGTTTTGACCCAACCCAGTGAAGAATTTAAAGTGGACAGACCAATTCAATATGCCAGTAGAATCTTGACCAAGGTTGAAAGGAATTATAGTACTACAGAAAGGGAATCCCTAGCAATGGTTTTTGCTGTCCAAAAATTTCATCATTACTTACTGGGAGTAAAATTTATTATTATAACAGATCACCAACCACTAAAATACTTGCTCAACAAACCACAAGCCACTGGTAGAATATGGAGGTGGTTGTTTTTGTTCCAAGAGTTTGATTTTTCTGTAGTCCACGGACCAGGTAAAGAAAATGTTATGGCGGATCACCTATCCAGAATCAATATGATGGATCAAGCTAGTGGAATCAATGATGATTTTCCAGATGCTCATCTGTTTGCTGTGCAAGCTCAAGGTTGGTATTATGATATCAAGAATTTCATTAAAACTGGTTTGTATCCAGAAAAGGCTAGTGCTGTGCAAAGGAAGAGACTGCTAATCAAGAGTAGACCATATACCTTCATTGAAGATAAATTATATAGACAGGGCAAGGATGACATGTTTAGGAAGTGTTTGGAAGAAGAAGAAGAAGTGAGGGAAGTCCTTCACTCTGCACATGAAGGAACAAGTGGTGGGCACCTTCTAGGGCATATTATGAGTCAGAGGATATTGGATGCTGGTCTATGGTGGCCTACACTATTTAAGGATGCAAATGAATGGGGAAAGGCATGTGACATTTGCCAAAGGTGTGGACCTAAGCCAACAAAGCAGAGGCATAGCCCCTTGATTGTTTCCACTTCCTGGCAACCATTTGAGGAGTGGGGGCTAGATTTTGTAGGGCCCATCTACCATCTGGCGATTGCAAAAAGAGAGAAATATCTCTTGATAGCTACAAATTATGCGACAAAGTGGGCTGAAGCTATTGCCTCCCCCGACTGCACTACCCAAACTGTTGCTGATTTCATTTACAGTAGCATCATTTGCAGGTTTGGATGTCCACTTGAAATTTGTATAGATCAAGGTACCCATTTTGTCAATAAGGTCCTGCAGGAAATTTTCAACAGGTATAGAATTCTACATAGGACCTCTTGTGCCTGCTATCCAAGAGCCAATGGACAGGCTGAATCGACAAATAAGGTTTTAATTTCAATGTTAAGAAAGGAGTGTATGTTACAACCCACTTCCTGGGGCATTGCTTATCAAGGTACCCTATGGGCATACAGGTTAGCCTACAAAGAGGCCACGGGATATTCTCCATTCCAACTGGTTTATGGCATATTGCCCATTGAGCCCTTTGAATTTTTACATGGATCACCTAAAATAGCATTCATGCGGGGCAAGAAAGATTGTGATGTTTCTCAGAGGCTTGGAGCACTACATAAAGTGGAGGAGATTCGTCTACTAGCAACAAAACAATTGATAGAGACTCAGATGAAGAGGAAGGAGGCACATGATCGACATCTGTGGAACAACAATATAGAACCTGGTATGTTGGTTCTTCTTCATAGACCTCATCTTCACACCCAATTGAGAGGTAAATGGCTTCCACACTGGGAAGGACCTTATCGAGTCAAAACAATGTTGAATTGGGGTGCTGTGGAGTTAGAGACGTTGAAAGGAGAGGCCTTGCCACTGGTCAACATATCAAGGCTCAAGGCCTACCATCAACACACTTGAAGAAGTATGGATCACCTGTAACTGCAAAATCTATCCAGGTTGTACATAGCTTTCTCTTTTCATCTTGCTCAGTTTTAGTAGTTTTCTTTATCAAGTCCATGCTTGTTCCTTGAGTTTTTAGCCAACCTAGAAGGCATTTCATAACCTCTGAAAAAATACAATTTTTGGGTATTTTTGGAAAATGTTTCTAGCATTTTTAGCATTTTTTTAGCATTTTTATCCTTTTTTGCTGTCATTTTATTGCCAAATAGAAGGAAGAAATGAAACTCATTGTGGTTTTGAGTACGGACTAAAGCCTAGCCCTGTAGAAAATTTTTTGAGCATTTTTTTGGCAATTTTTTGGCATTTTTTGGATTTTTTCTCTAATTTTTTCTCTTTTTGAAAAAAAAGGCCTCCTTGGAATTTTTGGGGTTAAAAAAAGAAATTAAAAAAAAAAATCCCCCCCCCCCCCCCCCCCTCCCCCCCCCCCCCACATGCATGCACATCCAGCAAGACGAGAGAGAGAGAGAGAGAGAGAGAGAGAGAGAGAGAGAGCACACATGCATGCACATCCAGCAAGATGATCAGAGAGAGAGGCAAAGGTACGCACACACACACACACATACACACACAGATTTACACACACACATACACATGCATACACAGATATACACACATAGACACACACACATACACAAATAGACACACACACATACACCACACACACACATACACACACATACACACATACACACAGATTTACACACACATACACATACACATGCATACACACACATGTGTACACATACACACATATATACACACATAGACACACACATACACACACATAGACACATGCACATACACACATAGACACATACACACACATACGCATAGATTTACTGTTATATTCCAGAGATGTACATGCTTGGAGGAACGAGATGTTCCTTGCTCGGGGGATAGCCAAGGCCAAAAGCCAGAGAGTTTGTATGAGGTGCCTACTCATGATGGCCAGATGAGTAGAGGGACCTTAGAGAGAACTCTAGATGGTGAGTAGGCAAGGGCTATAAATAGGTTGGGAGGTGAGTCCCAGGCATGTCATTCTCGACTTCTCACATTTGGTATCAGAGCATGGTTTGAGAGATCGATAGAGGACAAGGTAGAGATGAAAATGAAGGATTCTCACGAGCATAGTATGACCTTCTTATTCATGTATCTTCGATTTGAGCTTGGATATTCGGCGCCATCAATTGATGTGTAAAAGGAGAAATCGAGGAGAGATGGCTGGGAATCCCGTGCACCTATGTGAGGCAAAACCATCAGAAAGAAAGGAGGATTGATCTTATTCGCGAGTAGAGGTAAGTCCATGCTTCATTACTTTCATCTATACAAAAGACCACGATGATGCAAGGCGGAGGTATCGAACTCAAGACCTCCGGATTGGAAGCAAGCGTTTCAGCCATTACACCAATTCGATTTGATAGTAATCAATTATCTGATAATATACTTAGACATAGATTGCGCTGTTGCGCACAGTTAAGAAAGAAAGCAGATGGAGAGAGAAAGAGATAGAGAGAGAAAGAGAAAGGTAGAGAGAAATAAAGAGAGAGAAATAAAAAAAAGAGGAAAAAAAGGAAAGAGAAAAAGTAGAGATAGAAAGAAAGAGAAAGAAAGAGAAAGAGAAGAAAGAGAAAAGAGAGATATAGAAAGAGAGAAAGAAAGAGAAGAAGAGAAAGAAAGAGAAAGAGAAAGAAAGAGAAAGAGAAAGAAAGAGAAAGTGAAAGAAAGAGAAAGAGAGAAAGAGAAAGAAAGAGAAAAGAGTGAGATAGAAAGAGAGAAGCCAAGAGAGATAGAGAAAAAGAAAGAGAGGGAGAGAGAAGAAAAGAGAAAGAACAAGCTATAGAGAGAAAGGATGAATGATAAATTAGGAAAGAAAGGAGAGAAATAGATGAAAGTATGTGAATGATAAAGAGAAAGCATGAAAGAAGAGAAAGAGAGAAGAAAAAGGAGATCTTAAGTGTTAGAGAGAGAAGGAAAAGTTTAGAAAGAGAGAGAAGAGTAAAGGAAGAGCAAGATTAGCATACCTATCTTCACTTAAATGGAGTTGCATACTACTCGCATCAAAATTGGTAATTTTGCATTGTATTCTCTTTCAGTTTTATGAAATCAATATTGGAATGTGCATGAAAGCTAGTCTTTTACATGAATTCATTTATGCACATGAAGCTAAACTAACTTATCTTGATTCATAAAAGCATGCACAAATCTTGTTTGTGTGTTTTAGAATCTTTTGCAGGTATTGAAAGCAGAAAAAAAGACATGGTTATGAGGGCGTGTAGTGCCCAACAACACATTTTGCCAAAATTTCTTTTTTTTGCAGGTTTCTGGAGTAAAGGGAGTGGTTTGCCAACCACTACGCTCTTGCCTATCTTTGTAAAGACTATTATTATTTTTTTCAGGCTTCATTTTCCTGGCGAAATGCTGCCGGAAATTTTGTAGCCACATGGTGTTATATGCCATGTGAGAACTAGAGTTGTGTTGTGTGAGAGAGGAAGTCTTTTGTCAGCATAGTGAAAAGCATATAATTTTATTGAAGTAGAGAATAAAATGCATGAGTGAATGCATGTATATATAGACGATATGATTGCTAGAAAATTGAAGTGTAGGATGCATTTTCTGTTTATAAAAGATCACTTTTATGTATCACCACGACTGGTTAGGGTGAGCATGAGGTATGTGATCGAGGTACCATGCATAGACTAATTATGCCTTTAGAAAGTAAAAGATAAGATGTATATATCAAGAACAACTAAGATATGTTGTCGACTAGTAACACATGAGCACATAAACTGTTTTTCATGCGAGTATATGTACTTATATAGAAGTTTATCCCAAGTCCGCACAAGTGTGCTATGGATATGAACATCAATACAAGTATTAAGTGCTTGTATATGATTATTTGTAATAAGATTAATGATTGTGCAAGAAGCACAATGAATAGAATGACGTCCATAGATATTCACTTTCACTAAAAGGTGGATACTATGTAAAGAGTTGATTTTTCAACGAGACGATTTGGATGGTTAATTTGGTTTGCATTGATCTAAATGATCATTATATGCATGGATACATCTCCATGACATAATCCATCCAAGATAATGAATAAGTTTGTTTAATCGTAAGGATTAACATGTCTCGTCATTTTTGAGTTTGAAAAAAATGATCGAGCAAATAGTAGTGAGGTAGCAGCCTCATAGAGATTTGGATGCTACTCTTTGTGGGAATGCCCAAATTTATTGAAATTTGGAGGGCAAATATCTCTTAAGATTTAATTTAAGCTGACCAAGTTTCAAGTAATTTGGAGAATTTTAGATAGGTCAAGTGACCTCTGCACTAAAAGTGCTGTTACTAGAGGTAGAGGCCTGAAACAAGTGACATAGGTCTGTTGCAAAGGGAATTTCTCTTAATTGGTAGATCCAAATGAAATGATTTTTGTTGGAGATGCAATCTTAGTAGATGGAATTTGTGCATATCAATTTTCATTATTTTTAGAGATCATTTGATAGGTCAAATAATCTCTGCACATGAAAGTGCAGCCTCTAGAATTTGTGAAATGAAAAGAGACCATGTCACCTAGAGGTGATTGGTTCTCTTAGCTCATTCACTCAAATTGAATGATTTTTGTTTCTAACATTAGATAAACATCTCCAAATGGTGTTTATAAAAGTTCAAGATGAAATGTTTCTCCATTTAGGAGATATAAAGAAAAGAGTAAAGCTTAGCCTCTGCAATTGTTTATAATTTGTCAGGTATAGAGGCTTAGTATTTTGGTCATTGTGGAAGATCCAAATGTCCAAATACTATGAAGCTTATACCAATAAAAGGTGATGTTTTTATCTATGTGCTAGTAAAATTTGAAAGCAATTGGACATGATTTAATAGGTCATATGATCTATTCTTCTGAGACTAATCTCTGGCGAGGATTTTCCAAAGAGTGGTACATGTGACTGATGAGCACATGATATTTTCATATTGGAAACTCCAATTTCAAAACTTTTTGTTGGAGAAGCTACTCCCGTATAAACCCTATGCTACAACAAAAATTCAAGGATTTTGGAGGTTATCTTCATAGTTAGAAGTTATTATAAAAGTGCAACAATAGTGTTTCTAAGCTCACCTAAGCGCAGGTGTAGCAGAGATAGAATTATACTTTTGAATGAGTATTTGATTTCATTTAAAATTGAAATTTTTTTAGACCAAACTAGATAAGTTGGTATAGATCTTGGCACAAAGAAAATGGAATTCGGAATTTGTTTGATCAGTCTAAGGGCTTCAAGAAGATGACCCTCTACATTTTTCAGAATTGGTCGTCAAGTGTTCGACCCTTCTAGTAAAATGGTCATAAAACTCTGAGAAAATATCCAAATCAAGTGATTTTTGTGCCTAATGAAAGCTTGAGAAAATCTACATAAGTCTGGAAAAGTTTATAGATTTTAGATGATTAAAAGGTAGTTAAAAGTAAGACTTAATCTGCTGCTGTTGGAAATTGTTTATGCAGCAGGCATTGTTGAAAGGAAAAGACTTTTCACAGGTTTTTTATGATTTTTTTTGAGATGGTGTGATCACCATAGGCTAGATATGCCCTAGATACTTGTTTTTTGAGCATTGGTTTATGGTGACCATTCTCAGTAAGACAGAGGAGACTCTGTCGAAATTTTCAAAAATATATATATAGTACCATGAGAGCATGGAACAGGAGAACCTTGTTAGTTCTTCCCATTTCAAATAATTGGATTCATACAAGTTGTATAAATTCCAATTTATTGTGAGTCAATATTTGATTCAAGATGCATGAGTTGATATTTGATGCAAGCCGCATCCTTCACAACTCTAGTTGAGTTGATTTATCATTTCTCAACTCAAGATGAGTTGATGTTACAGATAGTTATGAGTGATAGAGTCATAGGAATGACTCTATTCTTTCCATCGAGGGAAGGAAACACTTCAGGAACACTTCATGATTTCAGTACATTATTTATGGTTGTGAGTACCCACCGAGTTATTCTTATCATTTTCGAGAGAAGTGTTCGACTTTAATCTCATACACGCATCTATGTGGAGTATAAAGTTGGTGGTATGGGACATCAAACTTTGTATTCTACCTAGGTGTAGGATAGATGGTATGGGAGAGAAGTCTCAGAGATTGTATTTTTGATGTGATTTGGAGTTCATTTATATGATCTTCTGGTATCATCTTATTATTAGACAACAGAGGGGCAGTTGAGACAGTCACTCTGTATGTGATCGCAAACAAGGCAAGTCCGCAGGCTAGTAGCCTAGAAGCAGAAAGGCTAGGTTTGCACATAAGAACTATGAATAGGCAATTGCATTGAGAAGAAATTCACAGAGTAGGTACTACTTTATTTGATATGCCTGAGAATAGGCCATGGTTCATACATAGTGTGTATGAGGTGAGCTAGATGCTTAGCCTAGTGGGCTATGAGTGTGCACACATCTACTTACCATTATTCCGGGTATTTAGTGGACTCATATTATGGTCCTCATTATATCTGGGAGTGCCAGATTATTACAATAGTTTTCTTGAGACACCTCATTCCTAGTTAGGAATGATTTGATCATAGTGATGATCAGATGGTGGATATCTAGGAGTGTCAGATTATTACAGTAGTTTACTTGAGACACCTTATTCCTAGTTAGGAATGATTTGATCATAGTGATGATCAGATGGTGCTCATGGATAAAGCAAGTTTCATCCACTTAGAACATCTTGCATGTTATTAGTGAGAAGGCGCTGGTAGTTCCACTAGTTGCTATACTTTCTTAGCACGCCTTCACTTGGCATAACGGACTTAGTTCTAGAGAGTGGATTGGGATTTACTTTATATGAAACATATTTTGGTTCATAGTTGGGATTATTATGTATGATAGATTGAGATTTAGATCCATAGTTTGGATGTGATTGATTGAGATCTTAGTCCATAGTTTGGATCATTGACATATTGATATCTCAGTCCATAGTTGATAGATTGACATATTGATATCTTGGTCCATAGTCTGGATCGTTGATAGATTATCATCTTGGATTCATGGTTTGGATCATGCGCAGACTTTCTTGAGTTTCATTTTCATTAGAGTAGGTAAATCAAGTAGATTTACTCGAGCGTAGGGATAGTAAATCAAGCACATTTACTTGAGTTAGAGATTAAGCACTATTTGGAAAAGATTTCCATTTATTCTTAGTATCCACAGAGAATTGGACATAGTCAGATTATTTTAGATGAGCATAGTATTTTATTACTCTAGTGGAGTAAGTGATTTTGCACAATTATACCATATGAAAAGCTTTCAATGGGTATTTCACGGAGACAAGGGCAAGTTGTCGAGGTCTCTACAGGTGACAAGCCATCACAAGTTAGTGGTCAAGGTCTAGGCATAGGGAGTCCGAGGATATTCCGAGTACTTATGCTGCGCACATATGGACTCATTGGCCCTCAGAGGGATTCCTAGAGTATGCCCAAGGCAAGGACTACTAGTTGTTGGTGGAAATGCTAGATATAAAGCACAGAGACTAGTTGTCTACTTTTTGAGCATCTAGTATTTCAGACACCTACCACACTTTACTTTTATTATTTGGAATCACAGATTTTGATTCCCAGCTTACAGCTCCTTTTATATCATTGAGGACAATGATCTTGAGAAGGGGGAGAGAGTGTTATATTCCAGAGATGTACATGCTTGGAGGAACGAGATGTTCCTTGCTCGGGGGATAGCCAAGGCCAAAAGCCAGAGAGTTCGTATGAGGTGCCTACTCATGATGGCCATATGAGTAGAGGGACCTTAGAGAGAACTCTAGATGGTGAGTAGGCAAGGGCTATAAATAGGCTGGGAGGTGAGTCCCAAGCATGTCATTCTCGACTTCTCACATTTACACACACACATACACACACACACACACACACATATATTCACACATATACACACATACACACATAGACACACACACATACACACAAAGACACACACACACATACACACACACACTCACATACACACACATTTACAGACACACATACACATGCATACACACACATATATACACATACACACGTATATACACACATAGACACACACACACATCCACACATAGACATACGTACACATAGATACACACATACACACAAATACACACACATACACATATATTTACACACACACATACACATGCATACACGCACATGCATACACACATATATATACACATACACACATATATACACACATAGATGCACACATAGACACATCGACACATAGACACACATGCATACACACATAGACACACAAACACATACACACACACACATACATACACACATAGACACATACACACACATACACATAGATTTACACACATACACATACACATGCATACACACACATACACACATAGACACATACACACTTACACACACACACATACACACACACATACACACATCCACACACATTTACACACACACATACATATACATACACACACATATATACACATATGCATGTATATACACACATAGACACACACATACACACATAGATACACACAATACACACATAGACACACACACACACATACACATATAGACACATACACACACATACACACAAAGACACATACATAGATTTACACACACACATACACATGCATACACACATATATACACATACACACATATATAGAGACATAGACACACATACACAAATAGACACACACACACATACACACATAGACACACACACATACACACACCTACACATAGATTTACACACACACATACACATGCATACATACGCACATATATACATACACACACACACACATACACATGCATACACACACATATATACACATACACACTATATACACACATACACACACACATACACACACACACACATACGCACACATACACATAGATCTACATGCACACATACACATGCATACACACACATATATACACATACACATGTATATACACACATAGACACACACACGTGCACACATAGACACACACACATACATACACACATACATACACACATACATACACACATACACACACATACACAGAGATTTACATTCACACATGCACACACACACATATATATATACACATAGACACACACATACACATATAGACACACACACACATACACACTTATACACACACCCATACACACATCCACACACATTTACACACACATACACATGCATACACACACATATACACATACATATGTATATACACACATAGACACACACATACACACATAGATACACACACATACACACATAGATACACACACATAAACACATAGACACACACACACACATACACACACATATACACAGAGATTTACACACACACACATATACACACACATACACATAGACACACACACACATACACACACACATAGACACACACACAGACATACACAGACATACACACACATACACACATACACATATTTACACACACACATACACATGCATATAGACCCATACACATGTATATACACACATAGACACACACATGCACACATGGACACACATACACACATAGACACACACACACATA
The DNA here is from genome assembly GCA_020310875.1 of Ceratopteris richardii. Lineage (NCBI taxonomy): Eukaryota > Viridiplantae > Streptophyta > Polypodiopsida > Polypodiales > Pteridaceae > Ceratopteris > Ceratopteris richardii. The sequence goes on along the minus strand of CM035414.1, from coordinate 71,079,551 downwards.
GACACACACACACATACAGACACACATAGAGAGATAGACATACACACACACATGTGCATACATATGCATACATAATGCATACACACACATACACATTCACATACACACACATGCATACACACACATACACATTCACATACACACACATGCATACATATGCATATGGATACATACATACTTACATGCATACACACACATACACATCCCCATACACATACACACCTTCACATATACACCTACATACACATGCACACACATATACATACTTACATATACATACACACATATACATACATGCATATACACACACATACACTCATACATACACACATGCATATACACATCGGCATGAATACACATATGCACATGCATACACATATACATATACATATACAGATAGAGACACATACACATGCATACACATATACATACACACATATGAAAACACACATACACTAAACATAAATATGCATATGCACACATAAAGACACACATACATACACGTACACACACATGCATATATATGTGTTGAGCCCATAAAAGTCATAAGGGTCAAAGTCAACTATAGTCAAAGTCAAACGGTCAAAGTCAACTATAGTCAAAGTCAAACGGTCAAAGTCAATTGGTCAAAGTCAACTAGGTCAAGGTCAAGTCAACAGGTGCAAAGTCAAAGTGCTAAAGTGCAGGTGTCAAAGTGCACAGGTAGTGCACAATTAATTGTCCACAAAGGGTAAATTAAAGAAAGTGGGTTGTAGGTTGCAGAGGTATTTTCTCTAATTTCCCTAAGGTTCAAAGTGTTTTTTAAAAGTATTTTGGAAGGTTCAGGTGAAACCCCTCTTATGTGCAAAAGTGAAGACTTAAAAGGAAAGGTAAAGGTATGTGAAGCGGCAGCGTACGCACAAGGGAAAGTATGGCCCCCCAATTAAAATTTTGGTTTTAGTCTAAAGTCACTACAGGACAAAACAGGGAGTCGTTGGCTGCCACTTGTGAAGACATCTATTTAGGAGAGGGGTCACATGAGAATACAAGCTCATTTCCAACAGAAGCTTGGTGCAAGGTGTGCACAAGGATAAGCTTGAAGCAGGTGGAAGTCTGGTGCAGAGGAGGCCGGCAGCAAGAAGACTTTGGGTATTTAATAATTTGTAATTGAGCACTCTATGGGATTTTGCACAGAAGTATTGGCTTGTATGGTACTTCAACATTGTATTTGTCTTAGTGTAATCAATCGGCAGAGGCTTCCAGGGTGTATTTTCTCTTCTTGTCTTTTCCTTTTCTCCTACAAACCCTCAAACTCCTTCTTGTCCAAGAATCCCCCAAAAATATGCATACATAATGCACATGCATATGCATACATACATACATACATACATACATACATACATACATACATACATACATGCATACATACATACATACATACATACATGCATGCATACATACATACATACACACACATACACACCCACATACACATATACACACATACAGAGACTCACATATACACTTACATACACATACACACACATATATGTACTTACATATACATACACACATATGGATACACTCACATATACACACATACACACACTCACATATACACCTACATACACATACACACACATATACATACTTACATATACATACACACATATAAATACACACATATACACACATTCATATACACATATGCATGCATATATACATACACATGCATACACATACATATACGTATACGCACATCAGGTCACATGCATACCTGCCAACTAATATACACACATATATACGCATGCATATATACGTATGCATGCATACATAGGGCACACATACACATGCATACACATATACATATACATACACATACATATACACACACATACATATACATGCATACATATGTACACGTGCATATATTGATTTCTAACCCATTTTTTTTTATATGTATAGATATTAAGGATCCTAGTAGAGAGAGAAAGGTGAAACTCACTCTCATAAACAGTCTTATGAGAGTAAGAGTTCCACCTAACACCTTAGAGATCGTCATGCATAGTACTTAGAGATGCATGATGATGAGTTGAATTTTACGATCCAGATGCTTACACAGCGACCAGAGGAGGGCTCTTCTTTGGCTCCACATGCAAGAAGAGAACTACCTACTCATAGGTATGTTTTTTTTGACAATTTTTTTAATGATACTATAACATATAATTATATTTATATTTATCTATCTATTTTCAAGACACCTATACCACCTCAAGATCATGAGAGCAGAGCACAGGTGCCTATGAGGACATGCATAGGCACCCTAGGGTTGGAGTGCGATATGGAGCCAGAGGGAAATATAGTGTATATAGGGAATGGATTGGAGATCAAGAGAAGAATGTGAGCATTGTGCGACTCCTACCTGCACCTTGTCCACTTGCAGTGGAAGTAAGTATAAGTTTTACATATAAATTAAAATAAATATCTTATGTTTTATTTACATGATTTTTTTTAATGAGAGGGATAAAAAACATGTACTTAGTTCACTTGAGATTGAACGGTGGTCGCATAAGTGGTGTCCAAAAGAGATGCAAACGCTTATGGCTCATCATCGTGATAATGCATGGTATGCATTGCTTTTATTTGTTATATTTATATGTGTAACTATATATATATATATATATATATATATATATATATATATATATATATATATATATACACACACACATAATATACACATATATTTACATATATGTTTATATACATATTTATATACACACACATATATACACAAACATACATGCACATCAGGTCACATGCATACATGTGTGTGTGTGTATGTATATATATGTGGATATGCGTATGTGTGTTTATGTATGTATGTAAATATAAATATATAAAATAAATATATATATAGTAAATATAAATATAGATATAAATATATATACAATAAATATAAATATAAATAGAAATATAAATATATATAGTAGATATACAATATATATAAATATAAATATATATATATATATATATATATATATATATATATATATATATATATATAGTTATAATAGTATATATATATATAGTTATAATACTCTATATATATATATATATATATATATATATATATATATATATATATATATATATATATATATATATATATATATATATATGTGAGTATGTGTATGTGCATGCTATATGTGTGTATGTATGTGTATGTATTCTGGTTCTTTTTTGCTGTTTGAGATTAAAATAATAGGAGATATTTTATGGTGGAAAAAAATAAGAGGAGACCTTTCATACCACCTGAGGGGTGGTAGTTTTTTCGTAGATAGCTACGTCTTCAAGAGTCATTTCCTCACTAGAAGGTATACAAATGAATAGTTTAATAATTCTCATATGTTTTATTAATTTTTTACATTTAATTTATGTTTTGCGATTCTATTCAAATAAACAGGCTACTGCAAAGAAGAGAGTTGAGTTGGGCCACACATCGTACTTAGGCCAAATGGGTCATGATGGTTTTGTAGCTACATTTGTAAGTATATGTGTTATTGTAAGTATATTTTTTATTTTAGTTAAAACGCAAGAGACTAATCTTTTTTATTTGTTTCAATGCAGCAAAAGGATTATGGTCAATATCCTATGAAAACTGAGATCAAGTATGCTACACATTTTGGATATCAACATTTGAGAAAGTATATGGGAGATCATCCGGATGCGTTTGTGAGTATTATTAAAGTTCATATAATTATTTTATTTTTATGGATGTTTTATATGTTTGACTTATTTATGTTTGTTATATTTAATACAAGAGTATTATGGAGAGGCAAATATGGATGAGGTGGAGAGATAGACATTGGAGGGATGATCTCGATCCTCACAAAGTGCTCGCATTGCTACCCATGATGCCAGTATAGATACATGAGATCATGCGGATGATCGTGATGATGATGAGGATGAGGATGATGATGATGATTATTATTATTATTAGGATTTTTTATTATGACATTGGATATGTATTTACATATATATATATATATATATATATATATATATATATATATAATTCATTACAGTTATGTTTTGAATTGTGTGTATGGTATTAAGTAATGAAAAGTCTTGTTCTATTGATTTTTATTATTGTTTATATTATTGATTTTTATTATTGTTTATTCATATTTATGTGTGCTTGTGTGTGCATAAAATGTATATATGCACATGTAGGTGTATATCTATATTTGTGTAAGTGTGTCTATATGCATGTATATGTATGTGTCTATGTATATATATATATGTGCATGTATGTATGTGCATATGTATATGTGTATATGCATGTATTTGCATGTGCATGTGTAAGTGTATGTGCGTATGTATGTGTATGTGCATGTGCATGTGCATCTGCATGTGCATGTGTATGTGTGTATATGTATGTATGTGCATGTATATGCATGTGTATGTGTGTGTATGTGCATATCTGTGTGTACATATGTGCATATATAAGTGTGTATGTGTGTGTATATGTATGTACATATGTATATGTGTATATGCATGTATGTGCATGTGCATGTGTAAGTGTATATGTGTATGTATGTGTATGTGCATGTGCATATGTATGTGTGTGTATATGTATGTATGTGCATGTATATGTGTAAGTGTATGTGCATGCATGTGTATATGTATGTAAGTGCATGTGTGTATGTATGTGCATATGTGTGTGTACGTATGTGCATATATATGTGTATATATGTGTATGTGTGTGTATATGTACGTATGTGCATATGTATGTGTGTGTATCAACATATACAAGTGTATGTATATGCATGTGTATATGTACGTATGTGCATATGTATGTGTGTGTATCAACATATACAAGTTTATGTATATGCATGTGTATATGTATGAAAGATTCATGTGCATGTGAATGCATTTCCATTTGCATCCATGTGTATATGCATGCATATGAATGTGCATGCATGTGGATGTGCATATACATGTATTTAAGTATGTGTTAATGTGTGTATGTGTATGTATATATGCAATAATGCATGCATGCAAGTCTTTTTATGTGTTTGTAGAAATGTTTGTGCATATGCATGTGTATGTGTGTGTATATGTGTATGTGTCTGTATGTGTAAGTGTATGTGCACATGTTGTTGGGGGAGATGGATGGATACCTCAAGGAAGTGAGGTGGTACTACTAAAACCTACTTTGTACCAGCCCTATTACACTTCCGAGTTATAAAGTAGGCCCTTTTATCTTGAAAATTACACCAAGAAAGTATCTATGTACTTTGGAGTTGATGCTTGAAACAATTAATCCTAAACAGACTAGTTCAAGAATAGCTAGTGTTGAAAAACTTGCTATTTTAGTCCATATACCTACTAGCTTTTTTACTCAGAGCTCACAGTGCGGTAACAATTGACTAAATTCCTTTTGAGGGAATTCAATTAGCTTAGATAGCTAATGATTGCAAGTGGAATCATTTAAAATGATCAACTATGCTCTGATAAATTACTTTAGCAAGTTAGATCTTACCCCCGACCTTTTAGGGAACAATCAGTAGATGACTAGTGAGAACTTCGAAGATGATTTCTCTACAAAACCAAATGACTTGAAATTTTGATAGCACAAAGATGATTATACGATAGTTCCAACAAGCCAAAGATTATGTATAATGTTTGTGTATTCACTGAGATATGACCAAAAGAATTTGACTATTCTAAGTACTCATAGCATAGAAGTAGACAGAGATGTTCAATGAGCTATGTATATTATAGAACATGATTCTACATAGTCATTGGCATTGTAATGATGCTCAATGATGATGAACTAATTAAGCTATGGTTTAAGCTACTCAATCTCTACAAATGATCAAGGAATGAGCTCAGAATGAGGCACACTACCCTGCGAGATTTACAGGGTCTTTTATAAGTATTTCTTTTAAGTTTGAATTTTGAATTCAAACTTGGCTCCAATAAAAAAGTAACTCCACCAACTTAGGAGATATTCCTTAAATTTGGAGTCATAGCTAATATTCTTCCTAACTCCACTAGATCTAAGCTTTTACAAGATTCTCTAATGAATTAATCTTTTACAATGGTAAATGATCAAGTAGTTACAAGCTATAGTTCACATGAATCATCAAGTGCTAGTTCCACACATTATCTTCCATGCTAAGCCAAATGTGTAGGCTTGATCATTTGCACCAACATCTCCCCCTCAAGCCAAACATCTTGGCTTGCATTGCTTCATCAATCTACTTGAATATCCTATAATCCAATCATGGTTTTAAACCCGCAAAGCTTAGTATCATCAAGTGCTTTGGTTAACAAATTAGCACACTACATATTTGTAGATACATATGCTATTTGAATCTCTTTGCTCAAGAGTTTCTCTCTCACATAGTGATAGTGCACTTCTATATGCTTAGTTCTTGCATGATAAATGGGGTTGGTTGTAAGATGCAAAGAACTAGTGTTATCACCAAAGATCATTGGTGAATGAGTGTGAAGTCCCAAATCTGAGTAGAGCAACCTAATCCAAATAGTTTCTTGTGTAGCATATGCTAATCCCCTATATTCAGCCTCTGTTGAAGATAGAGCAATAGTTGGTTGCTTCTTAGAAGACCATGAGATGGGTTTATCACCTGCAAAAGATAAATAACCAGAAGTACTTCTTCTATCATCCTTACATCCCACCCAATCTGCATCTGAGTGCAACTTTATGTCCGAATTTGATGTGTATGGGAAGTAAAGACCTTGATTTTGAGTACCTTTGAGATGTTGGTGCATTTTACCCAAGCCTACATGCTTGATGTATTTGATATCATCCTCATTTGTAAGTCGCATGAGTAGTCATGTGAACACCTCTTGTAAAAGAGTTCATTTTTATCTCTTGTAATTAAAAAAAAGAAAAAGGAAAAGGATGGCTTACCTCACGCATGATGTAAAAGCAATTTCGTGGCTCTAACTACCAAAACCCACGACTTTTTGAGCTGAGGGAATATCTCCTAACTTTGGGGATCACTTTTAGGTGGAGCCATTCAAATTCGAATTCAAAACTCCCTCCAAGAATAGCTATAAAAGGAGCAAGAAGGAAGAGGCGATTAGCAAGCCTTGTACGTGACCACTTCATGTCATTTTGTAGAGATTGAAGAGCTTACTCCATAGCTCTATCATTCTACTCCCATTGTGCAAAGATTCATTGCCAATGTGGCTGTAATCATATGTGAATCTATACATTTATTATCATCTACTTCTCTGTTTTGTTCTCTGCTATACTCACTCAGAGCAGCAACTTCAAAAGGTCATATCTCGAGTTATACTGAACCTTTTTCAGTGATTTAACATGCGTTGGATAGCTCGTACTGTCTAGTTTACGCATATCAATTTGAAAGATCATTGGATTTATAATTTTGGAGATAACTGCATTTTAATGCTCACTGGTCTATCTCTGCAGAGCCCCGAGAATGGTGGGCATGTTCCAGAAATTGATGAAACTTGTTCTCAGTGCTCAGTCCATCATTTGAAGTGTTTTAACTTGGATTGGGAAGCTTGCTAAGTCTATTTGCTATGCCCAAAAGGAATGTTTCTAATTCGTACCAGGTTGAGAGCACTGTTCATTTTTCCAGCAGGTATATGTCCAAAAATAGCAAGTTTTGGGAGCTAGTCATTTCGCAACTAGTCTGTCTTGACTTAAACTTTTGGGATACATGTTCCAAAGTACTTGGCTGATATTTTGGTGGATTTAGGAAGCTTAAAGGGTCTACTAATCAACTCTGAAGTCTCAGTTGGCTGGTGTGAAGCTGGTTGTAGCAGCACCTACTCATCTTTGGATTGCATCCATCATCTCTCTTCACAGTGGTATCAGAGCATAGTTAAGCAACATGTGTTGGAAGCAGTCAGAGGCACAGACGCCACGGAAGCATGTGAAGACGAAGCAGGGAGCCAGGCGGATCAATTTTTTAAACAAATATATTTCTTATTAATTCTCCAAACATTCAACAGTGATTATTATCACTAATTGTAACATATGTATCATAAGAAAACCCCATTTTGTAATCCATAGCTCCATTTTGTGCAAGCCGAGGAGTCCTCGAGCTTGAGGAGCTTAGGTAGAATGCGCGTACCAATTTTCGTTATTTTTAGACATCGTTTACCCTTCCAAATAGCATCTAGGACCTATTTTTTAACTAGGCCGGTCACTAGATGTGAAACCGGTCAAAACTAGTCTAGAAACTATAAAAAGAGCTAGAGAGCTCATTTTTGTGGTTGGTTCATTTTGGTTAGTGTGAGCATAGAGCTAGTTTGAGCTTGTAAGAGTATTCTTGAGCAATAGAGCTAATTTTCCCACCTTCCATTGTGTCTTGCTTGTCTCTTCATCGTGTGTGTGTATGTGTGTGTGCATCTTTGTGCTTCTCACCTTCACTCTCACTTCATCTCACGTTCACGATCTCCATATCACTCCTACCTCTCCCTCGGATTGACATTAAGGAGGTGAAGCTTCTTAACGTGGTTCTCACCATTGTGCTAGAGCAACACCAAATTTGGCGCCGTTGCCGGGGATCGAGTCTAGGACGAATGTGTGATGGTAAGAGTATAGCAAGAAGTGGCGTTGGAAGGTAAAAATTTCAGTTTTTGTTGTTGTTTTTACTTAGTTTTTAGTGTTTTTCACCTTCCCCATACTCCATCTTCATCATCGCATCATCATCTCCATCTCCAAAAAAATCAGAAAATTCACCATATCCACCCATTCACCTCATTTTCCCTCATTTGTGCGTGCGAGAGAACGAGAGAGAGTTTTTGCGCTTGTATGCACTTGTGTTTTCTTGAGTTTTCTTGCAGGTACAGAGCTTCAGAGCATCAGGAAAGCTTCCAAAAGGTAAAAAATGTGCTTTCTGTCAGAGATTTCCGAGTGTGGCGGACCATCGCGATGGTCTGCAAATTTCGGTTTTTTAGGTAAGCGACCACACCACTAGATAGGCGATACTTGCGCATTCACGGAACCACAATCGCATTTCAAAAATTCGTTGTTTGGTGGACCATCGCGATTGGCTCGGACCATCGCGATTGTGTCGCACCATCGCGATAGGCTCACGCCATCGCGACGGCTCGGCCGAACCATCGCGACGGTTCGCTTTTTCGGACCATCGCGACGGTTCACTTGAGCCATCGCGACGGTCCACTCGGACCATCGCGACTGTCCAGTTGACCCCGCACCATCGCGATTGGCCCACGCCATCGCCACGACAGTGCCACGTGTCACGATAGACCATCGCGACGGTTCAACTTTTGGACCATCGCGACAGCCCAAAATCGGACCATCGCGATTGGCTCAAGCCATCGCATCGCGGACCATCGCGACGGTTCACTTCGGACCATCGCGATTGTCCACCGTTGACCGTTGACCGCGCCATCGCGATTGTCCGCCCGATCACGCCATCGCGACGGTTCATTTTTTTGGACCATCGCGACGGTTCGACCTCACGCCATCGCGATCGTTCACTTCGAGCCATCGCGACGGTTCGCTTTTTCGGGCCATCGTGATTGTCCAAATTCCACGCCATCGCGACGGTTCGCTCGGACCATCGCGACGGTCCCAGACCATCGCGATTGCCCACCCCCATCGCAAATTTTGGACTTCAATTTTTGACCAATTTTGAGGGTATTTTTGGAAAATTTTTGGACCATTAGACTCATAGGAGACCCCTTAGCTCATATTTGAGGGAAAAATTGGATTGTCAGTTTTTACCCCCCAGGGCCTGAACGCTCATAACTTTTTCATCCGAAGTCCGTTTTTTGAGCTTAATAGCTCGTTAGAAAGCTCGTGACGAGTACTACGTGACCTCAACTGTTTTTTTTCATAAAGGATACTTCTATTTTTGGATAAGCTATATTGAGGTTCACCTAGTTTGGGACTAGGAAGCCAGGGGGCACACATTGAAAATTTTGGGCAAAAAGGGAAGGGATTAAAAGGTGTATATACTCAAGTGTTTGATCATCTTGTGAATTGGTCTAATATTGGAATTTTTCCAGGTCTAGCAAAGGCAATCAAAGGCAAGCAAGCGAGGCAGCGAAGACGGCAGAGCTTGGGAAGCACGGCTTCTTGGGCAACAGGGCATCAGAGCAACCAGAAAGGTCGACTTGAGGTTGGAAGATTACTCAACCCCCTCAGTCAATTCTTAGCTTAGGCTAGACGGTAGTTGTGGATTAACGACGATAGGAACGCCTCAAGTTCAAGATACCTAATTCTTTCAGTTTAAGACTTAAAGTAAAGGTGGGTGTGACGAAAACCTAAAGAAAAGAACCTAAGTCTGACGGAACGAGAACTCAAAAATCATAACGAAAGTTGAATTCCTGACGCATATATTACGACAAGAATCCAAAGAAAAATAAAAAAAGAATTAAGGAAGTAATAACAAAGGACTATCGACGATCTAAGTGTGTAATTGAGTGAGCAAGGAAGGAAATTAATGAACCTTAGATCGGGCAAACATATAGGTAAGTCGGACAGAAGAAGCCTTAGATCATCAGAGGCTAGTGTAAGAACCACTGCACGATCTTGGGCTCAGCAATTGAATAATAGTTATCCCTACGAGAGCTCAGAAACTAGCGAATCAGAAATGGCATTCAGCGCAGATAGACCAGCAGGAGGATCTCATGTAGCATACCTAGAAAAACCTGAAGGACCCTATAGAACGCAGTTAGAGTTTCTCCGAACCAACCGACTAGGTGCTCGCATCTATGAGGATGGTTTGCAAAGGCAAGTGGTGCAACTGCACAACCCTGATCAACCCTTTGGATTGGAAAGACCAGTGGTGAAATTTGAGAGAGACGCTTACATAGACAAAGAAGGAACCATGTACGTCCTGAGTACGCAGCCAAACGATACTAATGAGTTTGGCACAATCCAATTAGAGACAGAAGGGAAATTTCAAGGAAAAGAACCGTTAGAAGAACCTAGAACACCGAGAGGGAAATCCGTATTAACAAGAGTAATCATCCCAGAGTGGATCCCTCAAGATAACAGGAGCACAGAGTTGTTCGTAAATAAAGAGACAGATGAAGCCTTTTGGAGGTACAGAAAGGAAAACCCCAGTGAGGTAGGCATCATCACAATCTATGAATTCAAGGACCCAGATACACCTGGAAAGGTTGTATACCTGGATGAGACTTCAGAAAGAGTCTTTGTGGTACCTGAGCGCGCTAAAAACACCTACACTTGGAGAGGTGAATTGATATTCCCTCCATCCCGAACAAACATGAATGCAAATCAACAAGGGGCAGGAACATCCTCAGCCCATGGAAATCAAAGAGAAGGAAATCACGAGAGACCGGAAGTAAGCTTCATTCACCCCATAGGGAGAGATGGAACAACCACGAACACTAATAGGACGGATAGACAAAGAGAACATGGAATACCAGGTGGTAGAGATGATTTTCCTCTACCTAGACCACGTGAACATGCAAGAGTATTGAGACCCACACAGTTAGTAAAATCAATGAAGAATTACTTTGATGGGACAGGAGATCCCTATGACCATGTCGCAGAATTCAAGCAAGTACTAAGAGCAGAACAAGTTGAAGACATGTTCACGCAGTACAACGCATTTGGACTGACGTTAAAGAATACCGCTTTAACTTGGTTCCAACCACTGCAACAAAGGCAATTTAGAGACATCCATCACTTTTTAGAGTCATTCATTACTGAATTCTCTAAAAGTGGGGTTAGACATGACACGTCTTCGTTGATTCATGGTTTTAAACAAACCCCTCAGGAAACAGTAAGACTGGCAGGTCGTAGATTCAGACAATATGTTGAGCGATGTCCAATGCAAGAGCTACCCTCACAGGCCAAACAAGTATCACTGTTCCTAGATGGCTTGTTGAGCGCTAAACTACGCTCCTATGTGTACCTAAAAGAACCCAGAACGCTAGAGGAGTGTGTAAGAATATGTATAGACATCGAGGACAACCTAGGAGAGGAATTAGAACTCTCAAAGGTCTATAAAGACTCAGATTGTTCTTCTCTAGCATCCACAAAATTGTCTACTTCGATAGAGGACCTAGCAGAAAAAGTGGCCCAAAAACTAGGAGTTTCTAGTAAACAGGTGCACAAGCTACCAACTAACGTACGTTGTTACTCTTGTGGTGGAAATCATTTGGCAAACGTGTGCCCCAATGCACCTCAACCTCATGTCAACCCTAGTGGCCAATATTGCACAATTGAGAGAAGATACACGAATCATACGGCTCAGGACTGCCCATACAATAAACAAACTGTGAGACAGAACTACCCGCAAGCATACCAGCAACCAGGTAGGTATCAAGGCCAATACAATGCTCAGCCTTATTATTATAGGCCTCCCCAGAACTACCCATACCAGGCTCAACAGAGACCTCAACCCGTCTTAGCTCAGCAGCCACCCCCACCAGCGAATGTCATCTCAGTCAAATACGCTACTGCAGAAGAGAACCTAAGTAGGGCCTTAGTGCCTTCTTCACCCCTGATCACCGAAAGTGACCCGAACTCAAACAGTTTTGACTCTACTCATGTAACTAGTCCACCCGCTTATTACACGGAGTCACCAGAACATGTGGAGACATATCATTATGATAGTCCTCCAATGGAACCTAGCTGGGAGCCAGACTATGCAAATGTGATGTACACAAACCCAAACCCAAACCCACGGCCCCAACTGAGACAACAGAGACCACAGGGCCCTAGAGGACCATGCTTTAGGTGCCAAGGAGATCATTTCATAAAGGATTGTCCACATCCCCCAATAGCAAGGCAATCACAGTACTATAGCATCCAAGGCTTTTGTGCCGACTGTGGCAAAGAGCACATAATCAAAGATTGTCCTAAGAACCCAGTTAACACTTCAAATGTGACACCGATCAACGTGATAGGTATTGTAAACAACGCAGATGGATCCAACCCTACATACGTGCCTATCCAAGCTATAACCAGAGCCCAGGCACTTTTACAAAACCAACAACTTAATCAAGAGAAAGTAGCCGGAACTAGTGAAGTTGCAGAATCGAGTAGTAAAAAGACAAAATCTTGGAAAGATTCTAGAGAAAGGATAAAGAGAAAATGGAGTAAAAAGATAAGTGAGTTGGAAGGAAGTCTAAGAGAATCTAGAGCCAAAATACAAGAATTGGCTTCACAAGAATTAAATCAAGAAAACCCAGCTCAGAAATCAGGATCGGTTTTAGCGGAACCCATACCAGAAGATCTAGACATGATGTTTCGTGCATATCAGGCTAGAATAAAAGAGGGACCTCAAGTCGCGGAAATGAGTAAAAACTACCCTCGAGCTGATCTAGAAGTTGAGAGAACTAAACTTTGCATGAAGATGGTAGAGTTAGCACAAGCCTTGTTCGAAGCCTCTAGATATCTTAATTGGAATAACATGGCAAAACCGGAACTACACTTTCAAGGACTAATGGAGAGGCTAGAACACTTGATTGAAAGCAAAGAGAAAAAGGATCAGTCTAGGAACCCTACTGTCCCAGAGACACAGGAAAGGAATCCACCATCCCTGTCTCAAGTACCCAATACAGAGAGTCAAGATAACCTATCTTCCATACATAAGTACTCACATGAATTTTTAAGAGAAATACAAGAAGAGAAATGGAGAAAAGAACAAGGAACTCATCCTCCTATTCAAGAAATAGACGACTTGCAGGAACAATTTCCCCAAGACATCCCATCTATATATGATGATGTAGAGGTGGAACAACTGAGTGAACCCACACGATTTGAGTCTAATTCTCTACAAGAATTACCTCAGTTCACAGGGCCTTGGGAAGCTAAGTCTATTAGTATGAGAGCACCCACGATAATAGTGAGGAATGAAGAATCAGTGATCCCTAGAAATACGGAAGTGATCAAGAATACCAAAGTACAATGTAATCTCACTCTGGAGGAACTGTTAAAGGTAAAACCAGAATTGTGGAAGCACGTAGCAAATCAATTCCCTGAGCTAGCTACCACACCCTCTCAGATAGGATCACAGAAGAAGGTACCAGAGATACCCGTGGAAAAGATTGGAGACGTAAGCGAAGGAGAGGAAGGTAACACATATCTTCCAATAACCCATCAGGGCTACACCACGAAAGCCATCTTAGATTCAGGAGCCGGAGTAGCTATCGCCACTACCGCCTTATGGAAACGTTGGGGTAAGCCAGCACTCAGACCCACCAGGATGAAGCTACAAATGGCCGATGGACACATAGAAAAACCGTTAGGCTTACTAGAAGGCATATCTCTCACCACTTGTGGTGTAGAATTTGAGCATACCTTTGCCATTTGCGACTTTGCGAAAAATCATGCATATGAGATGATATTGGGACGACCATTCATGCGTCAGTTACAAATTGTACAAGATTGGGGAACTAATTCTTTGTACTTGCAACATTTAGGAGTGACGACCAAAGTCAACCTTAAAGACTATTCACATAGAGATGTACCCCCAATACAATGGAATACCATCCATAAGACACCAGCAGAGACGGAATCCGTGCACTCATTAGAATCAGATCCTTCTTGGTTGCATGAGGATACCCATTTATGGATGTGTAAAGTTGCCAAACAAGAGGAAGAGCGGTTAGAAGCCAGGACCTTAGGTGCAGAACAACATCCACGAACCCTTCAAGATCCAGCCTACGCACCTGTAGTATTCCCAGACGAGGAATTTGAACCCCATGGTTGGGCAGAGATTCTAGCAACCATGGATGTAGCCATCAATGAAGAACAATGGACACCCCACTGTGACGAGGATGGCTATGACATTTCAGTTTTCACGATAGAGCCAATCATGTGCGATGCAATTTTAGAAGAGTGTGAACCAGACACTGATGCATTTGAGGATGCGAGCGATTTTGATTTAGAATCAATTATTATGGACCCACCCTTTGCATCAGAGGAAGAATATTTCTACGAAGTAGAGACTCACACTCAGAGTCACGAGGAAATTACGAACGAGGTAAGGTTAGCCACTCAAGTGACTGATAAGAGTGAAGGCAAGAAGAGAAAGAAGAAAGAAACCATGTCGGAAAAAGAGGAATCTTTATTTGAAGTACCCGAGAATTTCAAGAAATATGAAATCGAAGATAGAAGAATCATGGTACGAATGCCTAATAGAAAAGAGAAGGACGGACAAGTATATGATAACCGAGAGAAAACCAAGAAAATAATAGTTGCCATAGAAGGAGAAGAAGAAAAATGCACCTACATAGGGCACGATTTGACGACTGAAGAAGAAGAAGAGTTAGTTGCCCTATTGCGCGAATATAGAGATGTTTTTGCTTGGAGTTACAAAGATTTGAAAGGAGTAGACCCAGATATATGTTCTCATAGAATCCCTATGACTCCAGATGCGAAACCGACAAAACAGAAACCTTACACGTACAATGATAATTACGCTGCGAAGATTAAAGAGGAGATAGATCGATTGATAGAAGCAGGATTCATTTACGAAATTGAGCATACCGAATGGGTATCCCCCATTGTGGTTGTGCCCAAGAAGAATGGAAAATTGCGTGTGTGTATTAACCTTAAAAAAGTTAATGCCGCCACGATTAGAGATAGTTATCCTCTTCCTATCACGGAACATCTATTGGAAAGAGTTGCGGGCAAGGAAGTTTACAGCTTTCTTGATGGATTCTCAGGCTATAATCAAGTAGCCATAGCTCCAGAAGACCAACATAAGACGGCTTTTGCCACAGAGTGGGGCATATTTGCATTTCGGGTGATGCCATTTGGCTTAACAAATGCACCCGCTACTTTCCAGCGACTCATGTGTCATGTTTTTAAGGAATTTTTACGCAAGAGCTTGGAAGTTTATGTCGATGACCTATGTGCGCATTCAAATGTAAGACAGACACATATTCCAGAGTTAAGACAAATATTTGACAAATGTCGAGAATATCAGGTTTGTTTGAACCCAGAAAAATGCGTTTTCATGGTCAGACAAGGCAAAATTCTAGGACACATTGTGTCAAAAAATGGAATCTCTACGGACGAGGAAAAGGTGAAGGTAATTGCAGAATTACCTAGACCAACTAATGTGAAAGAGGTACAGGCATTTATGGGCCATTGCGGTTATTATAGGAGATTCATACACATGTATGCAATCATAGCCAAGCCTCTGTACTCTCTTTTAACCAATTTTGAGTGGACAGATGAATGTGAACATTCATTCAATGAACTTAAACGACGCTTGTGCTCAGCACCTATATTAACCACTCCAGATTGGAGTAAGCCATTTCATGTACATGTGGATGCATCCAATTACGCCATAGGATGTGTATTAGCACAACCCACGAATGAAGGTAACATAGATCTCCCCATAGCTTACGCTAGCAGACAACTGAACGCAGCAGAGAGAAATTATACCACGACGGAACGAGAAGGATTAGGGATGATCTACGCAGTAAAGAAATTCAGGCACTACTTGTTGGCCAACAAGTTCAAGTTCTTTACGGATCATCAAGCCCTATTATATTTAGTCAACAAACCATGTAACACAGGACGACTGATACGTTGGTTTCTACTGCTCATGGAGTATGATTTTGAAGTGGTAGTTAGGAAAGGAAAGACGCATCTTAGAGCTGACCACCTCTCAAGATTAACCTCAGGAGAAGCTCCTCAAGGAGTAGCTGATGATCTACCAGATGCATACTTATTCAACCTTGAGATAGCACCAGAATGGGCTAAGCCGTTAGTCCCTATTCTGACATACGGACCCAAGAGTCCTAGGATAAAGATCAAAGAAGGAGAGATTACCAAATCTCAGAGGTACCAAATAATAGCAGGAAGCATATATAAACAAGATAATCAAAAGATTCTTGCTTGTTGTGTAGATGAATCAGAACATGCGAATTGGTTGCAATTAGCACACTTAGGTGCACTAAAGCAACATCATTCAAAACATAGAACACTACAGACTCTGCATAGATTAGGAGTATATTGGCCTTCTATGGAAGCAGATGTCCACAAGTTGTGTAAAGAATGTCAGGTGTGTTGTGAAAGACCACCAGTAGAGCATGCGACGTTATATCATGTGTCTCTCACACCAGACTGGAGTGAACCATTAGTGACCTACTTGAGGACGAACACATTCCCTCAAGGAATGACCTTAGCTCGACAACGTAGTCTAGAGCAGGAAGCTCACGACTATTCACTTATTGGCGATAATCTATACAAAAGAGGACGAGATGGATATCTAAGACAATGTGTTCATGAGAGCGATTATCTTAGCATACTAGAGACTGCACACCAAGGTGTTGCAGGAGGTCATTTTGGACCAGATAGGATAATCAAAGCCATTCTCTTTGCAGGATTATGGTGGCCCACTCTTCACATGGATGCACATACCTATGTAAAGAGATGTGACGTGTGCCAAAGAACTCAGTTTCCTACTCGCAGAGATGAAATGCCATTGAAACCCATGATGGGCGGACGTGCATTTTCTAAGTGGGGTATAGACTTTGTAGGACCCATTAAACCCCCTGCAAAAGGTACACATGCAGAATACATTATTGTTGCCACAGATTATCTTACAAAATGGGTAGAGGCAAAGGCCACAAAAAAGAATGATGCTCACACTACTGCCAAATTCTTATTTGAAAATGTCTTTACAAGATATGGATTGCCTATAGAGTTAGTGAGCGATCGAGGCACTCACTTTCTAAACCAAGTCATTGAATATTTGTTACAGGATTTTATGGTGATTCACAAGAAATCTGCACCATATCATCCTCAGGCCAATGGTCAGGCTGAAAGCACTAACAAGATACTTTGTACCGTACTGACGAAACTCGTGAACAATAAACGTTCAGATTGGGACAAACAGCTACACCACGCTGTTTGGGCATATCGAGTGGCCTACAAGACCGTACTCAATGCAACTCCCTTTCAGATGGTTTTTGGTCAGAATGCAGTGCTTCCCTTGGACTTCTTGATACCGACCCTTAAGGTTGCACAAGAACATGAGTGGACCGGCCATGAATTATCAGCGAGAATAATGGACTTGGAACGATTAGGAGAAACCAGGCTGAAAGCAGCAGCAGGAATATACGCAGCGAAGAAGCGACAGAAAGCATATTTTGATGCACATGTGAAAGATAAAGGCCTAAAGGAAGGAGATTTAGTTCTAGTGTATACACTGAAACAGCACGCACGGAAGTTAGAAAAGCGAGGTTATGGACCTATGATCATTAACAGACTCTCGACGAGCGGAGCAGTACAGTTAGCCACCTTAGAAGGAGATATAATGCCTAATTACATTAGTGGCTGTAGAGTCAGGCTATATCAAGAACCTCTTACTGAGGATATGCTTAGACGACTCACGTTGGCAAAGAAGCGTAAGGAGGAAGAAAATAGAATACGAGCAGAAGCTCAGGCAGAAGCCATAGAACGCATTAAGCGCATGAAGCTAAGAAGACAAGGACTAGGGAGAGAACATTATAACCATCTGGAAACACCACCCAGATATCCCATGGCCATGTGTCAAGTAAAGTCAACCACTCATCCTAGCATAGTGGACAGGAGACCATTCCTTACAGTTAGGCTAGAGCACGGTAACCATAGCCAAGAACTCAGGGCTTTGATTGACTCAGGTGCTGCGACTAGTGCGATTAGATGGTCCCACTATAAGGCTTCAGGAATAGAAATGCGGCCAATTGAGGCATACCTCATAGGCCTAGGAGGCATGGAAACCCCTTGCATGGGTGAGGTGGACCTTCCTATCCTCATTAAGGACTTGACCATGACAGCGAAGCTATTAGTGTGCCATGATGACGACCTGATAGAACCCCTAATCCTTGGCCAAGATTGGCTATACGATCACTCAGTGGACCTAAATCTTAGACACGGCTCCTTACAGATTGGAACCTTAGAGCAGAAGCGAGTGATACCGCTCGACTTCCCTAACGGCATTCCGCTTGACGGTTGTGACCCTAGACCCTATGAAACGCATGCGACGGAAGACCGGAAGATCTTTAATCCGACCAGTCACGTTACATCTACACCAACCCACTCGGGCTTGGCTATAGACAGTTGTCAGTCAGAAGGACGACAGGAGATCTTCCCTGGGACTTCCTGCAAACTAGAAGAGACAGTTACCCAACAGCAAGGGCAGAAGGGCACAATCAGAGGTCAGGTGGGTTGCATCAGCGGCCAAATGAGCACGACACCCTACGGTGCTCATCCTTCCAAGCTTGTTGCGGACTGGCCTAGATTAAAGTTACAAAAGGCATCACTTCCTAATGGGCAGGTCACGCAAGTGTTGGAACTCCCTTCTTTTCCAAAGCAGAGTGTCCATCCGACCTCTCAACCCCAGCCACAACAGAGTCAACCACGACAAAGGAACCCAGATCGACGACAGTATCAGAAGACACGACCAGGAAGGCAGTTTAGGCCTCCCAAAGGACGCGGCACCAAACAAATATGGGTGCCTAAAGGACAAAAAGCACCGAAGGACTCCAACCAAGCCGAGATCAACAAGCAAAAGGCCGAACAGAAACAGAATCGATCTCCACCATCCCCTCGACCTTCTTCTACAGGTCCAAACATCCGACAAATGTGGATCGCCAAGAAGTACCTTACCCATAGACCCACGCCCACGCAGATTTGGGTACCCAAACCATGTATCATAGCTCAACCCATAAGCCATGTAATATATAACCACCATAACTCATCTCATCCCTCGATACCACCAAACCCGACACCACCTTTTACCCCTCAGCAGAAACCCACCACCCATTCAAGGACTCTTAGGAAATGGATACCGAAACGTGTCCAACCGTCTTCCCCTAACCCATTGTCTAACTACCCCCCGACTAACATACAACCTTGTGCTAAATCTCTAACCTTTAAACCTGGTATAAATTCACACACCATCATCACACACCACTCGTAATCTCATCTCATCAAGAAATGTATGCATGATCTGAAACGTGTAGGTGTCTAGAGACCTGCACTAGTGCTGCAAGAAACATTGCATCCATCACATCACAGCACTTGGCTACACGGGTTACGCATCAGTTATGGAAAGGGATTGCGGTCTCACTTTAATGGGATCATGATTAATTTCCATGCTAATGTGTTAATCTTTTGTAGCAGATCTTTCTCACTAGCACACCAGCCACCATGCAAACCGACGAAGGAACATCAGGAGCAGGCCCCAGTGTAGCGGCTGTGCCACTCAACGTGCTACGAGCAGAATCACACCCGACTGCTCCACCGCCGGAATTTCAGGGATTTCCAGGGCCCATGCCTATCGATAACCCCCCTATGGGCTACACCGAAAAGATACACAGGAACTCTCATTGGTTTCAGGGCCTTGCAGGACCCCTCGCGGACGCAGACTTTATATTTGAATCCTCTCTGACTTTTGATGACCGCACGTGGGGAAAGTACCAGTTTTTCTCCAGAGAATTCGAAGCCCTACAAAGCACCCAGGATTTAACTCATGTTTGGGCCAGAGCCGGCTTCACAGAATATTTCAGTGATCCTCTACCCAAACCGGATTTTTATAGGTGCTATTACTTGATCACTACCTTACTGGCATCAGAGAATAAGGACATCCCAGGAACCTTCATCTTGCCTACCCTAGTGGATGATCCACCTTACAAGAGATTTTATCTCTCTAAGGACCTAATCAGAGCAGCCATCAAGATTCATGGAACCCACACTCCCACAGACCGAGAGAGATTAATTCCAGAACCGATGAAACGTGGGGATGTCACGAAGTGGGAAGAGATTTCGGCCATTACACCTGAGTTGTCAAAGCCACTAAGAATATGCATGCAACATTTTGCATTTCCAGCTCAGGACAGATTTACCATGCCACACAAAAGAATATGGTTCGGATTATATTTGGCATGCACGGGACCTCAAACTGTTGATCTGGCAAGCTGGATCATAGATCAAATGTACCTGGCACAGCACAGATGGGAGCGTAAAAAAGTGCTTAACGGATGTTGTGCACTCACAAGAATTGTGTATATGTGTTTGGCTTATGACTTGCCCATCGAGCGTGCATTAACAGGAGAGGAATTGAAGGCATTCAAGGGCACAACGAAGAAAGCCAGGAAGCCCAGTAGGACACGGGCAGGTAAGCGCATGCGAGGCACCATCCCTTGCCTCCAAGTGCCAGAGTCGCCGTCACCACAACCCTCTCCCGAGCGACCACAGACAGAAGCTGCTCCCACTGTACAACCTATTCGCATACGGTTGTCCAGACCAGTGGTTACGGAGGCCACCACTAGTACCGCTGCACCTCAGGCAGCTGCCACCGCCGAACCCACCACCACAACAGCAGAAGCTCCCACCACCATTGGTGCGGAAGCGTTTTCTTTCCCGATACCACATATGGAGGCCGACCCCATAAACACGACATTTGATTTTGAGATGCCTGATGCATTCTCAAACGAATTCCAGTATTCAGAAGCACAACTGTTCTCCCAGGAATATGAACGTCCCAGCTACCCTACTACGCCGCGAGATTTGCCACAAGAACAAGCTGTGTCGGGCTCTGAAGAAGAAAGAACCGAAACAGACGACGATCAAGGCGACGATGAAGCCAGCCAGGGCTCACATGACGAACAGACAGAGGGCCAAGGCCAACAAACCGACACACACGGCGACACCAGCACATATGAAGATGAAACTTTCGAAGCCGCAGCATACACACTGGCTATAAAGAAATTATATCGTACCATGGAGAAAGTCTGGGCACGAAAGAAGTTAACTGAAGAGGAGAGCCAGGCATTAATTGAACAGGAACTCATCTCCGGAGGATTCGAAGACGCATATATCAGAGGGTTCAGAGAGTTAGTCAAATCAGTAGGCTCCCATGAAGCACTCAGGTTCTTACAAAGAAAGCAACTACCACAGTTTGATCCCCGCCGAGTGCGACTACTCTCAAAACCTGGGGAGTATATTCGTGTACCAACAGGAGCCCAATCTTCAGCACAAGCCAGGGAGGCACGCCTTGCCCCCGAACGTTCATTAACCGCAGAAGCCATCCTTGTAGATTCGCCACCCCGTACCACCATTGTACATACCACTACTATCCTCGAAATAACATCCACCCCTTCGACTCCTCTCTCACCTCATCTTTCACCAACCCATCCCGTATCACCCGCACACCCACCGGCTTTCCCCACATCCACACCTGTACAAAGCAACATAGCCACAACCTCTTCCTTACCCATTCATACCACCCTGCCCACACCCAACCCTCTGCATCCGTATGTTAACCCCTTCACCCTTTCATCCTTCCCAGCGTTTCCCCCACCTCTAAGACCCCCATTCCCCTTCCTAACCCCACTAACCTTCTCACCAGTCTCACCTCCCCAACCTACCATAACCCCTATTTCCCCGTTTCACCAAACTATTCCAACCATCCCCCCTGTAAACTACTCTACGTTTGTAAATCCCGTGTTCACACCTACACAACCACCCACAATCACACCACTTTTCACAGTCACAACACTAAACACGTCCAATGGCATGGACATATCACCATCCACCTCACCACCACCCACTCCCCTCACAGCACCCTCATATTTAGGCACTTCACAATTTTCCACAATCACCACTGCATCCACTGTCCCAATCCCATTTCCCATTCCCACTGCATCTACTCCCGCTGCATCCACATTTAGCACTTCACTACTACTATCGCCCACCATAGACACAGCATTTCAACACATGTTCGCATGCATGACGCAAGTCCGCGAGGAGTTTGCATCACTCGGCACCCACTATCAACAGCTGCAGACGACAACGAATGAATTACAAACGCAGCTTAATTTGTTATCAATTGAGAACGCCTCACTGAACAGCCGATACCAGGATTTACGAGAGGCCTATCACAAGTTAGAACTAGAAAGTGAGGAGAAAAGCAAAGAGGCCACCACGGATTTGGATAACCTACTTAGAGCCCAGACTGTCCGCAATGCAACGCTCACTAGAAATATGGGCTTACTAAGAAGACACTTAGCCGCAGCAAAAGAGGAGAACCAGAGACTCCAAGAGCAGAACAGAGAGAACTTGGAGGCGGCTTTAGATCATCCAGAACAGCCACTAAGTCCGAGCAGATTCAAGGCAATCCCATCTGAGTCGATGCGGATGTTGCTAGACGACCATGTTAGATTGCTCGAGGACTATGATCGTATGAACGAGGAACATCAAAAGTTAAAGGAAGATCACAAACTGCTACAGCTCAGAGAACCAGCAACACAACACGAACAAGTAGCAGCAGAATTACCAGCACCTGTGGACCCTGCCCCTGAAATTTTAGAGGAACTCAACGCACTCCGGGCCCAGGTTATAAATCTTGAATCTAGAATTGCTGTCTATGAAGCACCACCAAGGCCAGACTCCCCACCTGAGCTACCAGCTGAGGAAGAAACCGTCACTATCCCGGTGGAGGAGACATTCGAAGAGGCATATGAACCGATACCCATCCCAGGCGGACGTGTCACGGCCGAAGGCCAGATGACCTACGAATTACCTACCCCCGCGTGGATGAAGACAGTAGAAGAACTCGGAACGACACACTCGGCCAGAGTAGAGGCACAGCTACATGCCATGGCCATAATTGAAGAGAAAATTTTACAATCACCATTCTTTGCTCAAATGGCCCCGCGACGATACATATCCGGGCATGAGCTTCAGTATAAACCATACTTCATGTTAATGGCAGAATATCAGTTAACCATAGAGAAAGAAACCGGCATGAAACCAACGCATGCCACTCAATTCGAGCCAGAGGACTTGCCACCAAGGGCGCAGAGAGGTGAAATCCTTCAACCAGACTGGCGCAAAGATTTACTGCAAAATTATCCAGAGATGATGAGCACGTGGGTAAAAGCGCCGCTTCACTTAAAATTTAATCTGTGCTGGGGACCAGTACCACGACGCCGCTCTTGGACTGCCTTCGCCATAAAGCTACAGAACAATAAGCAGTGCCAAGACTGGTTGAACTATCCCTACTTCAAGCCACCAGTCGCGTTACCCACAGTTGGCTACATGATGGCGACGATCCGCCACTGGCTCCCTCGATTAAAACATATGGATGATATTGCCGCGCACATGACTGTCAAAATCTTTGACATGATGCAGATGGTCTTTAAAGTCTTCCGGCGCATCAAGGCTCCCCATGTTAACACCCCGGGCTTTGAGCATGGAAACTTTGATTTAGTCTATGATATGAGCACAACGCCATCGCTACGGGTGTGTTACGCCTGGCACTGCAGGATCAAATATCTACCGGCATGTTACAAGCAAACATTCGAAGAAATGTTCACCACCGGTTTTTGGGAGTACCATTCCGAAGTATTCATAAGCAGGCCCACACACTTATTGCAATTATTCGCCTGTGAACGAATGGTGTACTCCACACATTATCAGCTCCCACCACCAGACGAGCCGCAACCTATCGACTGGGAGAAACTCGAGGCTGATCTAGCTCGAGGTATTCGTGTATCAGAGCACACCCTCACTCAAGACCTCCTACAGAATTACATCCGGCAGACCTCACAACAAGGTTCTGTCAGGGACGACAGAAGCGAGAGGGAGGGGGGTGTTGGAAGCAGTCAGAGGCACAGACGCCACGGAAGCATGTGAAGACGAAGCAGGGAGCCAGGCGGATCAATTTTTTAAACAAATATATTTCTTATTAATTCTCCAAACATTCAACAGTGATTATTATCACTAATTGTAACATATGTATCATAAGAAAACCCCATTTTGTAATCCATAGCTCCATTTTGTGCAAGCCGAGGAGTCCTCGAGCTTGAGGAGCTTAGGTAGAATGCGCGTACCAATTTTCGTTATTTTTAGACATCGTTTACCCTTCCAAATAGCATCTAGGACCTATTTTTTAACTAGGCCGGTCACTAGATGTGAAACCGGTCAAAACTAGTCTAGAAACTATAAAAAGAGCTAGAGAGCTCATTTTTGTGGTTGGTTCATTTTGGTTAGTGTGAGCATAGAGCTAGTTTGAGCTTGTAAGAGTATTCTTGAGCAATAGAGCTAATTTTCCCACCTTCCATTGTGTCTTGCTTGTCTCTTCATCGTGTGTGTGTATGTGTGTGTGCATCTTTGTGCTTCTCACCTTCACTCTCACTTCATCTCACGTTCACGATCTCCATATCACTCCTACCTCTCCCTCGGATTGACATTAAGGAGGTGAAGCTTCTTAACGTGGTTCTCACCATTGTGCTAGAGCAACAACATGGGAGATGGATTTCCATCAACAATTGACAAATTGGATCGAAACAACTATCCGGCATGATCTCTAAGGATGGAGGCTTACCTTCAAGGGAGGAATCTATATGGATTCATATCCGGAGATGAAGCAATGCCAACCATGAGGAACAAAGGGCAACCATCACATGAAGAAGTGGAAGGACTTTGGAATTGGTGTTCGAAGGATGCACTTGCAAGGTCCTATATTCTAAACTCAATCTCTGATTTTCTTTTACCTCATGTCAAGGGATGCAAGACATTAAGAGAGACCTGGAATGCACTTGCTTCTTTCTTCTCTTCCAACACTCGAGCAAGGAAGAACCAATTGTGGATGGAGTTCACAACAATGAAGAAAAGCCCGAAGCAAAATGTGACTGATTATGTCACAAAGATGAAGGAGATTTCCGACCAACTTGGAAGCATTGGAGAGCTAATTGAAGACGAGCAAATCATAAGACAAATCATGAATGGAATCAAAGCAGACGACAAGTGGGAGTCATTCACAACAGCCATGGATTTATACATGGATATGCATGTACCCGACCTCAACACACTCATGGGCCAACTCTTCACTCATGAAGCAAAGATTAGCAAAGGTGGTGAGTCCTCAAGAGGTAATCAAACTTCTGCCTTATACTCTGATAAAGCTAAGGTCAAGGACAAGTCAAAGAATAGGAAGAATGAAGATGAAGGTAGCTCTTTCCAAGCAAACTTTGCAGGTAGAGGAAGAGCTAGAGGAAGAGGCAGAGGTGGAAAGCAAGGCAGGGGGAGATTCCAATCATCTCAACCTTGCAACATATGTGGCTTATCTAATCATACTACTGAAGAATGTTTCATGAACCCGAGGAACTCAAGAGGAAGAGGATTCAATAGAGGTGGCTATGGATCAAATAGAGGTAGATACAATGGAGGCTACAACAACAACAACTACTACAACAACAAATACAACAACAACAACTATCAAAGTGGCCATAGAGGAAGAAGAGATTACAATAACTATGCAAAGGACCAAAGTCAAGAAGATTCATTATTGATTATGAATCTATCAGCGAAGAAGGGTAAGGATGATGATCACATATTTTACATTGATTCGGGATGCTCGAAACATGTAGCAGGAAATGTGGCTTTACTTTCTGATTTGGAAGATCCTCATAACAAGCATGAAGTGCAGACAGGAGATGACACAAAGCACTCAGTGGAGAAGATAGGTAATGTGAAGACATCAGATGGGAATATGAACCTCTTAAGCAAAGTCTTGTATGTCCTTACAATTACCAAAAATTTAATAAGTGTTGGACAGATTGTTGAAAAAGGATTGCAGGTTAGATTCAATCGATTTGGAGCATATGTTGAAGACCCAAGGCAAGGCTTTCAAAGGATTGCCAAAGGAGAAAAGACAAGAAGGCTTTTCACTTTTGAAGTGGAAGATACAAAGAACATAGCTTTGTTTAGCTATGGATCTCAAACTCTAACAGAGTTGGAGATATGGCACAAAAGGCTTGCTCACATTGGTGAGAGGACACTCAAACAAATTTGCAGGGACCAAAGTGTACTTGGTTTGCCTAATATCACAAGGCAACACATGATTTATAAATGTGAAGCTTGTCAACTCGGCAAGGCTCATAGACAACCTTTCAATAAGAAAGGATATATGTATCAAAATCCTTTGGATCTAGTGCACACGGATGTGTGGGGTCCAAGTAAGGAGCCATCTATATCAGGCTCAAGATATTATGTGTCTTTCATAGATGATTGTAGCAGGTGGACCATTCTGTTTTTCATGAAGCACAAGGATGAAGTGTTTAATTGCTTTAAGAAGTATATTGCTCTTGTTGAAAACCAAACAGGTAGGACTTTAAAAAGACTCAGATCAGATGGTGGAGGAGAATACTTCTCTTCTGAATTTGATGCCTTCTTGCATGAAAGAGGCATTAAAAGGGAAGTCACTACAAGGTATACACCCGAACTCAATGGTGTAGCAGAGAGGAGGAACAGAGCTATTGTCAAAGCTGCAAGGTCCATGCTCAACAAAAAGGGATTGCCAAACTACCTATGGGCAGAGGATGTGTCTACAGCCACATATCTCATAAATAGACTTCCATCTAAGTCACTAGATGGAACCACTCCATATGAAGTGTGGAATGGAAGAAGACCTAGTCTAGAGCATCGTAAAATCTTTGGATGCTTAGCCTATGCTCACATTCCTTCTCAAGTAAGAGGGAAATTGGATCCTAAGGCAGAGAAGTGCGTATTTATTGGTTATGACCAAAACCAAAAAGGATATAGATTGTACAATCCAACCAATAAAGGATTTTCTGTGAGTAGAGATGTAATTTTTTATGAAAACAAATCATGGTTTGATGATGACAGGAAAGTGAAGCTGATTTATGACTTGGATGAAGATTTTCCATCACTTCAACCAAAGGAGCCAAAGCAGATTGAAGAAAGTGATTCGGAGATTTACCTAGAAGACTTGGAAAGACTAAAGCTATGGAAGAACAAAGGAAAAGCAAAGATGCAGGATGCTACATATGGACCCGAGAGCTCACATCAACCACTTAGAAGGTCTTCAAGGGAGAAGAAGAAACCAGAGAGGTTTGGTTATGATACTACTTTGGTCACCAAGCACTCAATCTACATTGCAAAGGATTCAACCAATGAAGAACCTACCACATTTGAAGAAGCACAAAGCAAGAAAGCTTGGAGAGATGCAATGGATGAAGAAATGGAAGCCTTGAAGGAGAATGACACTTGGGAGCTTGTACCTAACAAGCCATCTATGAAGATAATTGGATCTCAATGGATATACAAAATCAAGAGGAATCCATATGGAAGTATAAATAGACACAACGCAAGGTTAGTTGCTAAAGGGTTTGCTCAAACCCATGGTATTGATTATGAGGAGACTTTCTCTCCTGTTGCAAAAATGCCTACAATTAGGGTTCTCATTAGTCTTGCTGCATCTAGAAATTGGAATCTTTATCAACTTGATGTAAAGAATGCTTTCTTGAATGGATGGATTTCTGAGGAAGTGTATATGGCACAACCTCCTGGATATGAGGATGCACATCATCCTAACTATGTATGCAAACTAAAGAAATCTTTGTATGGATTGAAGCAAGCTCCAAGAGCTTGGAATTTCAGATTGGTGACTTATTTACAGGACCAAGGATTCAAAGCTAGCAAGGCGGATACCTCTTTGTTCATAAAGAGGAATGGATCTGAAGTGATCTATTTATGTGTGTATGTTGATGATATTATTATCACAGGCAATGATCTTGAAGGAATCAAACAGGTAAAGAGTCAAATGAAGGAGGAGTTCAAAATAAGTGACCTCGGACCACTCACTTATTTTCTTGGATTGGAGTTGATCTACACAGATTCAGGTATATACATCACACAAAGGAAGTATGTCCATGACATGCTCGTCAAGTTCAAGATGGAAAATACCAAGTGTGCAGGTACACCTATGGAGCAAAATCATAAGCTTAGTGCTTATGAAGGAGAGCCAATTGAAGACATCACAAGCTATCAAAGCTTGGTTGGAAGTTTGAACTATGCAACACTCACAAGGGTGGATATATGCTATAGTGTTAGCATATTGAGCCAGTTTATGCATAAGCCGAGAAGACCACATATGGAAGCGGCCAAGAGAGTCCTCAAGTACCTAAAGGGGACCATGAATGAAGGTTTGTTCTATTCATATACTTCAGATATTGAGCTAAAGGTCTACTCAGATGTAGATTGGGCCGGATCTAAAGATGATAGAAGAAGCACATCAGGGTATATATCATTTGCAGGTTCAAAAATCATTTCTTGGTCATCGAAGAAGCAACCAACCGTGGCATTATCTTCTACCAAAGCCAAATATAGAGGTTTGGCTAATGCAACTCAAGAAATCATGTGGTTAAAGTCTTTGTACACAGATCTTGGACTTCATTCTTCAACACCTCACATTTTTGGTGACAACACAAGCTCACAACATCTAGCAGCTAATCCGGTATACCATGCTAGAACCAAGCATATTGAAGTCCACTACCATTAAGTAAGGGAGAAGCTAATGAGCAAGGATATTCAACTATCCTATGTCTCTACAGATATGCAATGTGCCGACATGTTGACTAAAGCTCTTGATGGTACAAAGTTAAGTAGATTCAAGTTGATGATTGGCTGGCTTGCAAGAAATCAAGGACAATTGAAGACTTATTTGAAGGTTAAGCATGTAAGGCTTGAGGGGGAGCTGTTGGTGCATTTTACCCAAGCCTACATGCTTGATATATTTGATATCATCCTCATTTGTAAGTCACATGAGTAGTCATGTGAACACCTCTTGTAAAAGAGTTCATTTTTATCTCTTGTAATTAAAAAAAAGAAAAAGGAAAAGGATGGCTTACCTCATGCATGATGTAAAAGCAATTTCGTGGCTCTAACTACCAAAACCCACGACTTTTTGAGCTGAGGGAATATCTCCTAACTTTGGGGATCACTTTTAGGTGGAGCCATTCGAATTCGAATTCAAAACTCCCTCCAAGAATAGCTATAAAAGGAGCAAGAAGGAAGAGGCGATTAGCAAGCCTTGTACGTGACCACTTCATGTCATTTTGTAGAGATTGAAGAGCTTACTCCATAGCTCTATCATTCTACTCCCATTGTGCAAAGATTCATTGCCAATGTGGTTGTAATCATATGTGAATCTATACATTTATTATCATCTACTTCTCTGTTTTGTTCTCTGCTATACTCACTCAGAGCAGCAACTTCAAAAGGTCATATCTCGAGTTATACTGAATCTTTTTCAGTGATTTAATGTGCGTTGGATAGCTCTTACTGTCTAGTTTTTGCATATCAATTTGCAAGGTCATTGGATTTATAATTTTTGAGATAACGGCATTTTACTGCTCACTGGTCTATCTCTGTAGAGCCCCGAGAATGGTGGGCATGTTCCAGAAATTGATGAAACTTGTTCTCAGTGCTCAGTCCATCATTTGAAGTGTTTTAACTTGGATTGGGAAGCTTGCTAAATCTATTTGCTATGCCCCAAAGGAATTTTTCTAATTCCTACCAGGTTGAGAGCACTGTTCATTTTTTCTAGCAGGTGTATGTCCAAAAATTAGCAAGTTTTGGGAGCTAGTCATTTCGCAACTAGTCTGTCTTGACTTAAACTTTTGGGATACATGTTCAAAAGTACTTGGCTGATATTTTGGTGGATTTAGGAAGCTTAAAGGGTCTTTTAATCAACTCTGAAGTCTCAGTTGGTTGTTGTGAAGCTGGTTGTAGCAGCACCTACTCATCTTTGGATTGCATCCACCATCTCTCTTCACATGAGATACGTCAAAATTCTTTTAGCAGCTTCAAAGTGAGGTGCTCTAGGTTTATGCATGAATTGGCTCAAAACACTTACTGCATAACATATGTCAATCCTTGCTAATGTTGCATAGTTTAGACTCCCAACTTTCTTTTGGTAACCTGCAATGTCTTCAAGCAAATCACCTTCATGAGCATTCAATTTATGATTCACCTCCATAGGGGTGCTAGCTACTTTTCCATCCTCCAAGTGGAACTTCTTCAACATGTCCTACACATATTTCCTTTGAGTGATGTAGATTCCAGAGCAAGTGTATACCAACTCAAGTCCAAGAAAATATTGCAGAAACCCTAGGTCACTGATCTTAAACTCCTGCATCATCTAGTTTTTGATTTGTCTGATGCCATTGGCATCACTACCTGTAAGAATGATGTCATCCACATATATACATAAATATATCATTTTTGAATTAATCCTCTTGATAAATAAAGAAGAATCTGCCTTGCGCATCATGAATCCTTGGTCTTGAAGATAGGTTGTTAGCTTATGGTTCCATGCCCTTGGTGCCTGCTTCAAACCATAAAGAGCCTTTTTTAATTTTCATACATAGTTTACCTTGCTTGGATCTTCATAGCCAAGAGGTTGAGCCATGTAAACCTCCTCTGAAATCCACCCATTGAGAAAGGCATTCTTCACATCTAGTTGATACATATTCCAATTTCTAGATGCGGCTACACTTACCAATACTTTGATGGTTGGCATCTTAGCCACTAGTGAAAAGGTTTGTTCATAGTCTATTCCATGGGTTTGTGCAAAACCCTTAGCCACAAGCCTAGCTTTGTACATGTTTATGGATCCATCTGAGTTCCTTTTGATTTTGTAAATCCACCTAGAACCAATTACCTTCATTGATGCTTTCTTGGGTACTAGCTCCCAAGTGTCATTCTCTTTGAGTGCTTCTATTTCTTCATCCATCACCTCCTTCCATTCTGCTTTGGTACTTGCTTCTTCATATGAAGAAGGTTCTTGAAGTGATGAATCCTTAACAAGATAAATAGAATGCTTAGTGACTAATGAAGTATCATACCCATATTTGATGGGCTTCTTACTCTCTCTTTGTGATCTCCTTAAGGGTTGGTTGGATGAATCAGGTATGTCTTCCAACCTCTTCATCTTGAACTCGCCTTTTGATTTCCATGCTCTAAACTCTTCCAAGTTGCTGGTGTCCTCATCATCTAATTTGATGTCTTCAATTGTGCTTGGATTCTCCTTGGTGATGCTTGGAAATTCTTCTTCCAAGTCATATGGCAATTTGACCTTCCTGCATTCACTTTCAAACCAAGAGTCATTCTCATCACACAACATCTCTACTGAGCATAAATCCTTTGTTGGATGGATTATAAAAACTGTATCCCTTTTGATTTATATCATACCCTATGAAGGTGCATTTCTCTGCCTTAGGGTCTAACTTACCTCAGATTTGAGATGGAACATGCACATAAGCAACACAACCAAATATTTTGCAATGTTCAAGTGATCGTCTCCTACCATTCCATGCCCCATAGGTGGTCATCCCAACAAAAGACTTAGAAGGTAAACTGTTAATAAGATAAGTGGCAGTGGACACAACCTCTACCCACAAGTAATTAGGCAACTTCTTTTCATTTAGCATAGATCTAGCTGTTTCCACAATCAATCTGTTCCTCCTCTCTGCTACTCCATTTTGCTCAGGAGTATATCTAGTTGTGATCTCTCTCTTGATACCTCTGTCCTGCAAAACTGCATCAAACTCATTGGAGAAGTACTCATCTCCTCCATCTAACCTTATCCTCTTTAAACTCCTTCCTATTTGATTTTCCACAAGTGCAAGATACTTTGTGAAACAATTGAACACTTCATGCTTATGTTTCATGAAGTACAAGATAGTCCACCTATTGAAATCATCAATAAATGACACATAGTACCTTGATCTTGAAATTGAAGGGTCCTTGCTTGGTCTCCACACATCTGTGTGGAGAAGTTCCAAATAATCCTCATGCATATAGCCTTTCTTTGTAAAGGGTAACCTGTGTGATTTACCAAACTGACATGCACCACATTTATAGATCATATGTTGCTTGGATACATTAGGTATCCCAAGTACACATTGATCTCTACATATCTGCTTCAATGTTCTCTCACCAATGTGTCCTAGTCTTTTGTGTCATATCTCTAACTCAAACAAGGTTTGATCCTTATAATTATAAAGTGCAATGTTTCTAGTACCCTCAGTCTACCTGCTTTTTCTCCATTTGCAATTCTCCTGAATCCATGTTGGGGGTCCTCCACAAAGGCTCCAAATTTATTGAACCTAACTTGAAAACCCTTTTCCACTATCTATCCAACACTCATCAAATTCTTTGTGATAGTAGGTACATAAAGAACTCTACTGAATTGATTCCTATTTCCATAAGAAGTTTTGACATTTCCTACCTTGACAACTGAGTGCTTGGCATCATCACCTCTCTGCACTTGGTGCTTTCCCTTTGGCTCTTCAAGATAAAAAAGGAGAGATATATTGCCTGCCACATGGTTTGAACAACTTGAGTCAATATAGAAGAGGTGCTCATCATTCATACCTTGTTTTGAAGTCATGTTCATAATGAGAAGAGAATCCTCTGTATAGTTGTTGAAGTCTTTTCTTAATTTGTATCCTCCTTGATAATTGTTGCTGTAGCCATGGTTGCAACCTTGATTATGATTGAATCTTCCTCTTGATTGTGAGTAGCCACCTCTTTGGAATCCTCTTCCTCTCTGGTTCTTGAAGTTCCTATAGCACTCATTTGTTGTGTGATTAGACAGTCCACATATATTGCATGGGGAAGAGTTGAAAGGTCTCCCCCTACCTTCTTACCTCCTTTGCCCCTTCCTCTTGAATTCCTACCTCTCCCTCCATAGTTAGTTTGAGAAGTAGCACCTTCATCTTCAAACTTTTTACTCTTTCCTTTATCATTAGACTTTCCTTTATCTGTATAGAGGGCAGACGAATAGTGTTACCTCTTGATGGTTCACCATTTTTGTTGAGCTTGGCCTCATGGGTGAAGAGTTGCCCCATGAGAGTGGTTAGATCAGGGATTTGCATATCCATATAAAGATCCATTGTAGTTGTGAAGGATTCCCACTTATCATCTGCCTTGATGCCATTGATTATCTGTCTCACTATTTGCTCCTCTTCAATCTCCTCTCCTATGCTTGCCAAGTGATCAGCCACATCCTTCACTTTGGTCACATATTCTGAAACATTCTGCGTAGGTTGCTTCTTTTGAGTAGTAAATTCTATCCACAATTGGTTTTTCGTAGCTCTTGTATTGGAAGAAAAATATGAAGATAGAGTATCCCAAGTCTCTTGGGAAGTTTTGCAATTCCTAATATGAGGCAAAAGGAAGTCAGAGATAGAGTTAAGTAGATATGACATGGGTAAAGCATCTTGGCACACCATGAATTGAGTCTTTCTTGCTCCTCTCTTGTAGGTTGATCTTTGCTTCTAAATGTGGGCATCTCCTCATCTCCTGATATGTATCCATAGAGACTTCTTCCTTGAAGATAGGTCTTCATACTCAAGGACCATGCTGGATAATTATTCTTGTCCAATTTATCAATGAAAGAAGGGAATCCATCTCCAATTTTACCTCAACTTGCTCTGATACCACTGTTGGGAGAGATGGATGGACACCTCAAGGAAGTGAGGTGGTACTACTAAAACCTGATTTGTACTAGCCCTAATACACTTAAGAGTTATAAAGTAGGCACTTTTAGCTTGCAAATGACACCAAGAAAGTATCTATGTACTTTGGAGTTGATGCTTGCAACAATTAATCCAAAATAGACTAGTTCAAGAATAGCTAGTGTTGAAAAACTTGCTATTTTTGATAAATTACTTTAGCAAGTTAGATCTTACCCTCGACTTAACACCACTCAAGTACAACTACCACTAGTGGACTCTAGTGGAAGGTACTAAAGCAATGGACGAGATCACTCCAACCATTAATGGACTCTAGTGGAAGGTATCAAAGGAGTGGACGAGATTGCACATGCACTTGTGGACTTTAGTTACATTTGTGGACCTTGTTGATTCAAGTAGCTATATATATAGGCATATGACTGGGAGGTGAGTACACATTCATTCATGAGCTGGTATCATGGAAACTCTGTTGCATTTTAGTTACATTTGTGGTCCTCACACATGTATGTGTGTGTATATATGTATGTGTATGTGCATGTGTATATGTGTGAATGTGCATCTTCATGTATGAGTGTATATGTTCATATCAATAAGTGTGAGTATGTTAATTAATGAAAATAACACAATTCAAATGATATACAAAGAATGGAAATTGTACGTACAATAGTTAGCCATATTTTTAGCTTGGTTAACTTCTTGAATAAGCTGCAATAAAGAGAGAGAGAGAGAGAGAGAATTCAAAGAGAGAAAGAGGTAGAAAGGAGAGAAATAGAGAGAGAGAAACAATAAGATAGAGATTAGATAAAACAACAATTGTTTCAGCTCATAAGTGCAATGCATTTGTGAATGTTGGAGAGCTCTTTGATGAGATGTGTGTAGATGTTGATCGAAGAGCCTCCAACATTTTTATTGTTTTTGCCAAAAAACCATCGTGTAATCGATGCTAAACCCTCGTAAATTCCTTTCCAGGTAGTGTCACATAAGCGACGCTAATTACTGTTGCTTATGCGACACAGATTAGTGTCACTTATGTGATGCTTTTTTATGACGCCCCTTTAGTGATGCTCAATGTAACCCTTGCAATGCCCGTTGCTCCACACATCGATAAGAACATCGAAGTATTCATCGTTTAACCGACGTTGCACTCTCAATGCTTGTTGCAATGCTTTCTGCAATTATATAACGATGAAATTATGTCGTGTTAACCATCGCTATGCGCCCGCATTCCTTGTAGTGATAGAATAAAAGAATGTCCTTTGAGATAAAAATTCATCAAGGATGAGGAAAAAGATAATGTAACGGGGAACAAGGAAGCTTTAGTGGCCCAAAGCATGTGAGAAGATCATTCTATGGATGTTGAGAAAGGGAACGAATCACGAAAGTTAGACAAAGAAGGAGAAGAAGCCCTAAGGGTATTATTGAGAAGAGTCCCTCTCGCATGGCTCCGGAAACAAAAATCTTTTACAACATGGAGAAGGGTTCAATGACTTGGATTACCTTGGGGGTATGAATCAATATGAATTTTGCAATGATGGGAAAGCTCCAAAGGATTCCACTTGCAAGGAAGATAACCAAGAAGGATAGACCTCTAGCAAACAAGATGGATTCACCACCAACAATGATGATAACCACAACAATGAAAGCTCCATCATTGGATCCTCCCAAAAGGTTATCATACTCATTTTTGAAGAAGACTTTTCATAGAGGAAAACAATTGGGCTTACCATGGAAGAGCTCCCTTAAGGGTAATTCCTATGTGAGGACCCCTCCACCTCAAATAAAAAAGATGATGAGAAAAGCAAGAAAAATAGGGACAAGGTCCCTCCCCACAAAGAACTTAGTCCCCGATAATGATAATTGTTTCTTTCACTGTTAGAGGGTTATCTTGTTGGGTGTGTGTAGAAGTGCAAGATACTCACAAGAAACCCACACAAGAGGCACAAATGCAACAAGATACACAAAGAAGACGGATGGCTGGAATAGCTTTCTGTATTGACAATGAAATGAATTGAAGTAAGAGCTGAATAATAATCCCTAAATACAAAGTACCACCACATATGAGTGAATCATGTATGTGGTAACATAGGGAAAAAATGTCTAGCCAACACTAGAGTAAAAAGTGCCCATGTATAGGGAAAAGGTTCACATCAAATCTACTTGAGAAACACATAAGTGTAACAAACCCCTAGAGCGAATGATGTCAACACATACAAGGAGTGAAAGATCATACCCCACAAGATAATAAGCGTAAATCTTTGCGAAAAGCTTCAAACTTTTCTCGTGGAAGAGCTTTGGCGAATATGTCTACCACATTATATTTTGTAGGCACATATACCAAATCAATATCTGCTGCATGAAGGTGCTCTCTCACATAGTGATAATGCACCTCGATATGTTTGGTCCGTGCATGAAACAGTGGGTTTGGTGCAACATCTAATGCACTCTAACTATCAGTGAGAATATGTGTAGCAGTATCAATCTCCATACAGAGATCCATCGATAGGCATCTCAACCATATACACTCCATTCTAGCTATCAAGACTACCATGTATGCAACTTCACAACTCGATGTTGCCACTGTAGGTTGCTTCCTACTCAACCAAGATATGCATGAGTCTCCAAGGAAAAAGCAATTACCACTAGTGGACACGTGAGTATCATAACAACTAGCCCAATCACTATTTTTAAATGCATGCAAGCATGGCTCAATATCTCTTCCTTAAAAGAGACCTAAGCTCAAAGTGCCTTTCAGATATCTAAACACATGTTTCATCGTTTGTCAATGCTTAGTGCCAGGGCTATGCATGAATCGACTTAACTAGGAAACTTCATACCCTATATGTGGCTTTGTGTTGCATGCATATATAAGACATCCCACAACTTGATGATAAAGAGAAGTGTCAAATGCATCACTAGACTCCTCAACTGAGAGCCTAAGTCCTGTCTCAACTGGTGTGGAAACTGGCTTGCAATCCTCAAAGTCAAAATGCTGAAGTAGTTTTTCAACATACTTTGCTTGATGCATACCGATTCCCCCCTCAATGGATACAAACTAGATGCCAAGATAGTAGCTCAAAAGACCAAGATAAGTGACATCAAAAGTATGTTGCAAATCATCCATAAGAATGTCAAGTTTTGCATCATATGACCCAATCAAGAGTATGTCATCGACATAAAGAACAAGCACTGGAAGATCAGCCCCATCTTTGCATACATAAAGTGTGCTTTCAATTAAACTACATGTGAAGCCAAGAGCAATCAAGTGATTATGTATTTTGTCAGACCATGCACATGGAGCTTGCTTGAGACCATACAAAGCTTTATGCAAGTGACAAACCAAATGCTCTTTCCCTTTCATAGCAAATCCAAAAGGTTGCTTCACATAGACCTCTTCTTGCAAATCACCATTCAAGAAAGTTGTTTTTATGTCAAACTGATGTACTTTCCAACCTTGATGGGTAGCCCATGCAACCATGGTACAAATGGTAGTCATGCATGAAGTAGCTACAAAATTTTCCCCTTATTCAATGCCATATTGTTGCACATATCCTTTGGCAACCAACCTAGCTTTATAGCAATCAATGCTACCATCAAACTTTCTCTTAATCTTATAAAGCCACTTTGTACCAATGGCATTTTTTCCTTTTGGAAATTCACATAACTCCCAAGTAGCATTCCTATGTATGGAATCCATTTCTGATTGCATAGCACTCATCCATTGGGATTGTCACATGCATCATCAAAAGTAAGTGGCTCTTCATTACATGTTGTTGCAATAATAGAATAATCCACAAAATTACTTGATGCATGGCGAGATCTTCATCTTGTTCTACCAAGGAAAGGTGCACTCCATTTGCTATCGTGCAAAGTTTATTTCAGGAACTTTAGCATAGTTTGTGCAGTCTTGAAAGACATACATTCATTATGTAATACATCATCAACATTTACATCATGTGTGGGTTGAATTTCATGCTCATTTTCAACCATATTTTGATGCAGCCATATGTGGTTGGAAATTTCCACCAGTTCTTAGAATTTTTGGATGAAAAATTTCATCCATGTTTGGTTGGACATTCTCTGCATTTTCAGCTCTATTTTCCTGGAATGTTTCAGGCCTTTGAAAATCAGTTGGTTGGTCTGCATGGCCATAGTCAAGTGCACCATTTTGGAACAAAGGCATGAGTGCATCGCACACATCTTGTGAGCTAATTGTTGGCTGTTTTTTTCTATTCAAGT
Source organism: Ceratopteris richardii (assembly GCA_020310875.1). Classification (NCBI taxonomy): domain Eukaryota; kingdom Viridiplantae; phylum Streptophyta; class Polypodiopsida; order Polypodiales; family Pteridaceae; genus Ceratopteris; species Ceratopteris richardii. The sequence goes on along the minus strand of CM035414.1, from coordinate 71,041,025 downwards.
AGATGGAAAACTGAATTTTAAGCAAATACCACATCTCGACTCACAATAATTGTGTTTGTCAATGGATGGTACAAATGATATCCCTTGCTTTTAGCACTATAACCAACAAATATACATTTCTTTGCCTTGTCATCAAGTTTGTGACATTGTTGTGATGGCACAAGTGCATATGCCAAACAACCAAACACCCACATATGACTAATCATAGGCTTATGTCCACTCCAAGCCTCATAAGGATTAATGACTCTCAATGCTTTTGTAGGTCAACAATTCAACACATAGTTTGCACACATGACCGCTTCCATCCAAATTTTTTTAGGAAGGTGCTTTCCTTCAACCAAACATCGTGCCATTTCAAGGAGTGTTCTATTTTTACTTTGCATGTGACATGCATTCACCACCATGATCCATGCGTAGAGTCAAAAGCTTTTTTGAAGAAAAATTTTCCGTCATAGCTAAAAATGCTTTGAAGCAAGAAAATACCTCATTCTTTGCTTTCATAGGATACACACATGTATGGTGAGTAGCATCATCAATGAAGGTAACAAAATATACATGCTTTGCAAAAGATGGAGTCTTGACAAGACCACATACATCACTATGAACAAGGTATAATTCTCTTGTAGTGTGTGTATGACTATCTTTTGGAAAAGAAGCATGATGCATTTTTCCAAGAATGCAACCTTCACATGCATGCTTTTCAATGGACTCACGTGTTGGCAAACCAATAACCATGTCTTCCTTTTGCAAGTAAAGCAAACTATTAAAGTTCAAGTGACCAAAACGAGCATGCCAAAGCTCCATTTCAACCATGGAAGAAGTATGAGCAAGCAAGGCATTCAAGCTAGCCCTCTTGTATGTATCCATGTGATACAAGCCAACATAATGTACCGGAGATCACGATAATATCACCATTGGTAAAATCATGAACCATACACTTATCATCAATAAAGTGTACATGAAGTCCAACTTTGGCAATCAATGAAATTGAAATTACGTTCTTCTTAATAACGGGCACATAAAATGCATTTTTCAAGAAAATCACACCTCCATTTCCAGCTGTAAGCTCAATTTCTCCTACTCCAATGATAGGATAAGAGGCATTCTTTGCACACACCACATGTCCTCCTCTAGATGCATCTTTCAAAGATGCAAAAAACCTTTTGCATGAAGTTATGTGCTTTGAAGAACCACTATCAAAGAACCAATCCGAATCAGCCTCACTCATAACCATACATTTAGAATGCAAAGATGCATCATAATGACATGTAACAACACATGCCCAAAAATCTTGAGCCATGCTAGCTTCATCATTCTTTGTATTTGCTAAATTTTCAGCAATAGACAGGTTGGATTCCTTCTTCTTTTCATTGCGCTTAGCAAGCTTTCTACACTCATCAATAGTAGGACCCGCCTTTTGGCAATAGTTGCATCTCTTCTTCTTTTGCAAATCAGCATCATTAGAGGAATGAGTGGAAGAGGAAGGTTGAGGCTTTGGTTTTGATGAACCCAAAGCTGAACCATACTTTCTTTTCCCCTTTTGTGAGATATCAAGTGCTTGCGCTCCCTCAATCAAACCACTTCTATTTACTCTAGATTGCTCTTCTTGCAAAAGAAGAGACACAACCTTATCAAATGCATACATATTGGGATTCCCTTTTGCAACCAAATGGGGTGTAATAGCAAAGCTTTGAAAAGATTCTGGCAATCCTTTCAACAATGTAGAGATGAGTGATGCATCCAGAATAATCTCACCTATGTTTGCCAATTGCTCTTTCAAGTCCTTGATGCATGTCACATACACATCCACAGACTCATTTTTAGCCATACATACATCCTCAATTTGCTTCCTCAAGTATGCAACACATGCTTCATTCTGCATGGCATACAAAGAAGCAAGAATGTCTCATGCTTGTCTTGACATAGAACATAAACGAATGTGTGGAACTACATGATGCTTCAAAAAAAGCACAATCAATGCATGAGCTTGAGCATCTTTTCCATCCCATCTAATCTTCTCCTGTGTAGGTGGAGAAGGAGTAACCACTGTACTTAAAAAAGAACCATTTGTGATAGTAGACTATGAAGTAGAAGAACTTGCGAGTCTTCGATCTACATCTGCCACTATGTTTCAAAGTTGTTTAGCAACAAGAACATGCTTCATCATGTAAGACCACATTTGATAGTTGGTCCCATCAAGATTATCTTTAGTTTGAAGCATGCCAAACAATTCATTGCTGCCCGCCATTTCACTAAAGACCAAGAATGTGACAAAATCTTTACTTTGACGAAAGCTGAAATGAATGCTAAAATTTCAGCTCACAAACCTTCACTCTAATGGCGATTCTGACTGCACGAATGACTTCAAAATGGAGGTAAAACTCTAGTGAAATTGGTGGAAATGTTTCTTGGCTATTGAAATTCATTGTTCTATGCTGGAAAGTCAGTTTGCACTAATAAAAGTGCATGCATCCCACGATGCAAAAAACCAAAATGTGAGAAGGATTTGAACCTGCTCTGATACCACTATTGGGTGTGTGTAGAAGTGAAAGAGATACACAAGAAGCACACACAAGGACCACGAGTATTGGCTAGTGGACCCACAATAAATTCCTAAACTTAGACTCATTTGTCCTCAAGAGATCAAAATTGATGGGTAGGACCTTCAAAAGAGACTTAAATTTATTTTATCATCCGATGTCTGGATCTCCATCGTGCACCCAAGGTGAAACGGTGGTTTGACTATTAACGTTAATAAAAGTTGGAAATGTAGACTTGTGGATACCATAGCGGATCACAACCATTGGTGGATTGGTGCTTCCTTTGGGGGTCTTTGTAATTCACCATTTTCTCTGTGTATGTTCCCAATATCGATTCAGAAAGAATTGCCACTTGCAAATCATTGTACCCTCTGCCCCTCAATGTCATTCTTCGTGGGGGACTTTAATATAGTGGAGGTTCTTTCCAATAAATGGTAGAAAAGAGGACGGGTGATTGATGCTCTTGAGAAGGATCTCTAGGAACAAGTCAAGCTCCACCTTGATTTGGTGGAGATCAATGATGAGGGTCGTTTCTATTGGTCGAGCCTCCAACCTTGACTTGATAGGAGCTATATTACATAGAATATCATCAATAATAGGGGCCCCTTCCCTCTCCCAATGTGTGGACCTTGTTATCTTTGTTCATTATCCGATTGTGCTTACCTTCAAGTTGGTCTTCAATCTCAAGAAAGCATGTTGCTTTCATGCTAATCTGACAACCTTCTCATTTCCCTCCATCGAGTAGGAGATTACTGCTTAGAACTTGGCCTTTGCCACTTGCTCCTCATCGGACAGGTGCTCCAGAAAATCATAAGCATGCTGGGATACAAAGAAGAAACTCAAAGGAAGAATCTTCATACTTCAAAGATTGGTAGGCAAGAAAGTTAAACAAATCTAGTAAAGAGATGTGAGGCCTTCTCAAGAAGAAGCAATCCAAGGAAGCAATCCCTTTCATGATGGATATCGATGGGGTTGGGTGCAAGATGGATGAAGAAAATAGTACTTTGAGTGCCAATCACTTTTCTCAACTTTTGGGGGTCTTCACGCCTCTTTTTCCTCATAGACATGATTGCATGACGTCCATCTCTAGAGTCAAAACCAAAAGAGTTCCACAAAATATGAAGCCTCTTCTTGAGGCTCCCATTTTGGATTATTAAATTCTTGAAGTTATTGATAACTTTCTAATGGCAAAAGCTAGGGGCTGGATGCCCTCACTAATGAGTATTTCTAGACTTTCAAGCACGTGGTGACTACTCCATTACATCTTGTGTGGCAAGATGTCATATCTTTTGGTGTGCTACATGAATGTCTCAATGAGGGCATTATATTCAAGCTTATTCACAAAAAAGGTAGCAAAAATAGGATTGGAAGTTAGCATCCAATTATGATCTTATAAATCGATTACAAGATCCTTTCTAAGACTACTGCTAATCGAATTGCTTGTCACTTACAAAACTGGATCAGTGAGGATAAAAAATATTTCATCAAGGGAAGATCCATCCTCGAGGTTATCATTGATGTTTGGGAGGGATTCATTTTTCTTGAAGAATCTGCTCAAGATGTCCTCCTCCCTAAGATTGACTTCGACAAAGCTTATGATAGACACAAGTGGGACATCATTCTCCAATCTCTCAAAGACCTGGGCTATGACCAAGAATCCATTAAGATGATCTCAACGTTGTTGGGAAGTGCATGAACTCAGATAAACATCAATGCAAAGCTTTCTCAAGCTATTGGATTAAAATGATCTATTAGACATGGATGCTCTTTGGCCCCTCTTCTCTTTGCAATAGCTACCGATGGTCTCAACTTCCTTGTTAAACATCACACATGCTTTGATCTTATTGAATGCCTCTTTCTTCCCACCAATCAAGACCAGATGATCATCAGACTCTTTGCCAATGACATGAATGCCTTTGGGCATAATGATCCAACAAACATTGATACCTTTTTATGATGCTTAAATATGTTTTGTGACTCTAAAATTGCTTTCAAGGTTGTTATTGGGCATCCACCTCAAATTTTGGTTGACCATGGCTGTCAATTGATCCTTAGGGGACAAATCTTCTGCCTATTAGGTATTCGGATGCGATTCTCGGTTTCAATGGGTCAATGATGGAATTGGAATCTTTCTAAGCTTGATAATAAATTGGCGTACTAGAAATGTATGCATGTCAACCTGGTGGGTGGAGCTACGTTGGTTAACACGTTCCTTCTTTCTTTGATTTTTTACTTTCTCTCTTGCTAGAGATGGAAGGACCAAGAGATTGTCGAATTGGAAAGAATTTACTAAAACGTTCTCTCAATGGGTGACCTTAATAGAAGGGGTGCCGAAAAATTTAAATGGGCTACTTGCATAAGCCAAAAAGATCAAGGTGGTTTGGACATTCTAGAAATTGAAGGAATGGCCAATAAGTTGGTAGTTAAATGGTTAATTAAAGCATGGAGCAATAGGGATGCCTCTTGGAGTGCTCTTAGGTTGGTGGCTGAGTCGAGGATGGAAGGATCTTGATCTTCTCAATCTTTTGTTCTTCCCCTATACAATGACTCCCATAGGCTCAAGCTTAGTGCACTCTCTATGGAAGAGTTGGAACAAGATGAAACAGTTTGTCAAGATCAATGAAAGTTGGAAATCGGTAGTCGGTATTAGAGAAAATGATTGGATCTGGTTCTCAATCATAGAGCAGATTCAATGCTTAGGAGTGCTCGAGGACTCGCCTCCTTATTGCACATGATCCCCTCACCTTGAGAGTCTTAGATGGCACAAGGTCAATAGTCTAGATAAAATCCTGAGATTCAAGAAGAACGTGGACTTTCATATGACACTTGGTTTGCTTTTATGTGACAGGTGCAGGAAAAGCTCACCCTTGTGATTTTTAGCTGGCGTGAAGGATCTTAATCTTCTCAATCTTTTATTCTTCCCCTATACGGTGACTCTCATAGGCTCGAGCTTAGTTTTCTCTCTGTGGAAGAGTTGGAACAAGATGAAACAGTTTGTCAAGATCAATGAAGATTGAAAATTGGCAGTCAGTATTAGAGAAAATAATTCGATTTGGTTCCCAACCATAGAGACAATTCAATTCTTGGGAGTGTAAAAGCTAAAAAAATAGTGTAAACGGTGCCTTCATGGCAATGAGGACTTGGGGACATCTCTTATTTTCATGCCCCAAGTCAACCCCTTGGGAGAATCATGTTGTTGTAGGGACAAATCAGCTAGGAGCAAGTGTTATTGGGAGAAGCGATGGACTGTTCTTCAGCATTGTGGAATGTTATAAGAGGTGAGACCCTTTGGAAGATCTGGAAAGAGAGATGTGTTGTCGACTTTGATAGCCCTCCTAAAGAATGCTCAATCGAAAAATCTCTTTTCCTTTTGGGCAAAAGAATTTCCAATCGTAAGAAGCTCCTGCCCTTTAAACATCATAGAGTGTTTTCCCTCAAGACCAACAAGATTAAAAGCAAGTGGACCACCCATGAATGGGACGAAAGAGTTATCAATCTTCTTTGTAAAGAAAATTGTAAGCAATCCCTCATTTGTGGAATAGAAGGGATCCCATGGATGCTAAGTCCATTCACTTGTACAATTGTTATTTCTATTAATTAAAGTTGACAGAGTAAGCTCTTTCCGAACTCCCTTTAGAGAAAAAATGAGTCTACTAAGTCATAATGAGCAGATCCTCACAAGGGTGAAATGTTAGGGACTCGAAGAAGTAAACATGAAACCATAGTTTGCACTTTATATGTAGGGAGCGAGCGAGGATGGGTGAAATTAAATATCAGGTTGAAGTTCTAATGAAGGACTACAACTTTTGTATATTGTTTTTTCATATGGGCATGAAATAAAAGACTTCTTGTATATTGTTTCTTCATATGGGCATGAAATAAAAGAGTGCACAAAGAAGAAATTACAAGAAACTCAACGGAAGGACAAAAATATGTATTAGTTCACATATGCTTTGCATCAGTACACAGCATATCATATGCTTTGCATTTTCTATTCTGTGTTTGAATATTATAAGGCATGGGAGATGTAGATTGTATGACCGAACGTCCCTCTTTAATAAAAACACTTTTGTAGTAAAATCTCAACATTCCATGCATCATTGAAAAATACAGTTAGTTTGCTGTATGCTCTCAATAGTGTGTCTTTCTTGTCTTCTCTATTTTTAGACAAACCAACATAGGAAGCTTTGCTTTTGTTGTTTTTTTTTAGAAAGAGGAAGTTTGGCATTAGCTTACTCTCCCAGACTTTGATTAGAATAAAAGAAAACAAAAGTACAAATGAACGGGCCTAGCACCCATGGGACCCCCTAATCCCAGAAAGCAGGGGAAGAACATACAGAGCTAAAGGGTTTTACATAGGAGGTCGATAACCCCTTCGTCCCTTTCATGTGGGGCCCACCTGGATTTTATCTCGTTTTTCTCAAGGGGCTGTGTATGGTTGCACTAAATTGTCGAAGTAATTTGCTCTGCCTTTCTGCTTGAGTTTCGTGGATTTTGTTCCAAAGGGGGAGGCTGGCTCAAAAAATAGTAAGTCTGAAATCCTTTTCTTTTTTGAAAGCAAATCATATTGTACCATATAAAAGCGCTTATTGTGCCATCAGTGTGAACCCACTGTTAACTTCCAGTTCGTTGCCAGTGTCTCATCATCGTCGCCATTTGATGATGGAGTGGGCATGTTAATTTCTATGACCTTCGTCTTCGCGCTTTGCATGGTTGCACTGAATCGTCGAAGTAATCTGCTCTGCCTTTCTGCTTCAGTTTCGTGGATTATGGCTGCTTGTGTGTGTCTGTTAAGTAACACGTACTCTGCGTGTGTGTGTGTATGCGCGCACAATGTAGTTTGCTGTTATGCGAGAATATGTGTGTGTTAGGATAGGGGCCGTTCTCTGTGTGTTCGTATATGCACGCACAATGTGTATGTATGTCTACCTTCGTTTTTATAGACAAGGCTACAAGCTTCTCCAAGAATTCCATTCTAGCAGTCTATCTGTCCAGACGGCACCTGGTTTGCTTTTATGTAGCAGGGCAGTCGGAAAGCTCAACCTCGTGATTTTTAGCTGGACGTGATGATTGGAAGAAGAAGTACTTACATCTCCTTTGAGGTACTCGAGAACAGAAAAATCATAGGCTGTCTGAGTTCATATAGCATAGTGGTTGACGTCTTGAAATTGTGGCAAGAAGTCCTGAGCTCAAGTCTTGGCTAGACATATCTATAAGTCTCTCATGATGGATGTCTCTACTTTGCAAGGTTGGGTGTGTGATTGTGTATTTCCAATTCATTGTACTCTCAAAAAAAAAAAAAAAAAGAATCATAAGCAAGGCAGCATCTCTTAATGCTTTACTTGACTCAGCGAAAACCCTTATAGGAGAAGGGAATAGAAAAAACGAAACTAGGCATTTTGTGAATGTCAATGAAGAGTTTCCAAAGGCATACAAAAGTTTAATTGCCTTCACATTGCTAAGTAAGGAAGATTTTGGTTATCTAGATGCCATGAACAATAAGTAAGGAAGATTTTGGTTATCTAGATGCCATGAACAAGGCCTTATGCAAGTTTTCCATATTAAGGACTTTGGAATCCAAAAGAACGAATTGGCATTAAGATTTTTTATAGACATTACACGGAAGGCACACATGTATTACCAGCCATTTTGGAAATCGACAATGGATCTTGGTGGTGATTTATACAAAGTTTTGTTTTTTAATTTTTATAAAGGAGGTTTTGGAGGCATCTACTTCCCCAACTTTAACTTTGAAAATACAACTCTATAGGTGAATGTGCATTGTATTCGCAAGACTCCTCGTATCCCATAAAGCAGGAATTAGATTGGATTATAACTGGTTTAAATTGGCATGCGTCATTACATGTCGAGCCCGAGAGTTGAACTCTAGACCTCTGCCTCAAGAGGTCAAAGCATTACCAGACCACCTATGGGAGATGGACAATACATAGATTTTTCGAGTGAATTTCTTTAATTTGAAATGGTTGATGTTCCCCTTTCTGCAACATATATTTGGTCATGAATGAAAAGAATTGAAATAATCGTGGGTTTCCTTTTGTCGGAGATAATTTTAGCGGCTCAAAAGAGGACTCTGAAACACATTCTAGCTTCCTTTGGTGTATAGTTATTCACAGCCATGAGAAACTTGCACCACATAATGCTAGGCGTTATTACTAAATTTTGACTAAAAATTACTCAAATACTCCCAAAATCTTTTGATATTATCTTGCGTATGCATATTATGATGTCTTCCAAGTTTGTAGCTTTTAGTCGATTGCAAGAAAATTGTTGTAGTTCTATAATACCAAGCCTATAAACTTACAGAAATCAAGCATTGCATAAAAATTGCAATAAATTCATACTTTATAATGAGGGATGGGAGTGAATGAGGGGGAAATATGATCTAGGTAGTACACACCCAAATGAAATTCTCGTCAAACATGGAATATATAATAACAATTTGAGTTGTGACCAATTAATCAATGTGTATATCGTATCGAATTTGCTTATGCTAAATTATGATTGAGTTTTCACCTTAGTTTTAAATGGGAAAAGTTTAATTGCTAGAGATCTATGCTCAATGTATATGCAACCACATATTTGTTTTTGGATGGTAGTGGCAAGAGTGGACAAGATGGCCTAAGCAAACAAGGGAGTTTGAGGGAAGAAGGCAAAGGAAAGACAAGGCTCAAATATAGCCTTGAGTAGGTAGGGAAGGCAGAGGAGAACAAGCACAGAATAGGGCCTTAGTAAAATTTCAAAACTTTCCTTTTACAAACAATGGTTTTCATCTAGCAGTATTAGTATAGCCCTTGTTTCAAATTTCATACTTTTTGGTGCTTGTTTGAGTCCTCAAAATAGAATAGGAACCTATTTTTGAACTAGGCTTGACACTAGGTCTGAATCAGACATAAGCTAGTAAAAAACTATAAAAAGAGCTAGATATCTTATTTTTGTGGTTACATAGTTAGAGATTGAGCTTTCCTTGGAGCATTTTATACATTTCTTGAGTTCTTCAATAGAAGATTCCATTGTTCCACGCATTGTCTTGCCTTATGTGTGCATGTGCATGTATGTGTGTGCATGTCATCTTGCTTCTCACTCATTCACGTGTACACTCCTATTGCTCATGGTCGTCATACCATCCTCACGTCTCTGTGGATTGACATTTACAAGGTAGATCTTTAGCATGGTGGTACTTCCATTGTGTTAGAGGGACACCAAATTTGGCACCGTTGCCGGGGGAGCGCAATTTGTGGACAAGTGTTTGATGGTAAGATGTAGAGTATTTATGTTGGAATCATTGGTAAATAGGAATTTTTGCTATTTTCTTTACTTTTTTCATCAATATTAACATCCCCACCTTCTCCATTCTCCATTCCCTTCCATCTACATCATCACCAAGAATTTCAACTGTTGTCTATATCCCCACCTTCTCCATTCATTCCCTCATTTCACTAGTGAGAGAGAGCAAGAAAGCATTTATGTGCTTGTTGTTTTCTGTTATTATGAGTGTTCCCTTTAGGGAATAGCCTCAACAACAACTCCAACATCATCATCATAAAGTACGATAAACCTTGCATGTGGCCAAAGATGGTTGTCTCTATCTATCATGATAGACAAAGAAAATGTTGATATATTTAGGTAGTGATGTTTGTGAACACGCTAGGACCGCCGGGGCAATTTTTTCCCTCTTTAGGAGGTTTTTTTTCCCCGGCTTGTATATATGCCTATTGCCCTAATGGGCTACTTATCTTTGTACATTCTAGTGGTAATACATTGAGTATTGTGTGTTGTGCTCCAAGCTTCTTCTTCTTTCTTGTGTTGTTTGCATGCTTTTGTAGATGTATGTCTCCAACAATCGGTATTAGAGCAGGTTGCCGCTTCATCTAGGGCATTGTCTACACCTCTCCAATTGCAGTCTTAGAAGCATATGAAATTTGGAAGGCATACTCAAGTTGTTTCAAAGATCAAAACAACTTTGCTATGTGGTGTCGAAATCACGATCTGAGCTTGTTTGGACCTCCGAACGCACTATCGCAGCACTTGTGCAGGCTATTTTGTCTTTTTGTGCCAAAGGTATATACCAATTTTGGTTTGCCAATATAAGTGTCTCAAAGTTAGCTATAGGTTTAGCAGAACTCGTCTCGATAGTTCTATTCAACTTTTTGAGATGCAATCAATTTTCTGCATCAAGGCATTTTAGTCACCGGTCATGGCTAAAAGTAGTGATGTATTTGGTATGTTGGTTATTGAGGATAAGTTGGATGGTACCAACTACCCATTGTGGGCTTATATGATGCGTCATGTATTGGTTGCAGAAGGATTGTGGAATATTATGTAGGGTGTTGAAAGACGTCCTATTACACCTGCAAATACAGGTACTACAAATACAGGTGCTGGAGCTGATAGAGATGGTGTCGAAGATGATGATATTCTTCAGATTCCTGTTCTTGTGATTGTTTCTGTTGCACCTACTATAGATCAAATTTGTTGGGATGGTAGAGATGCTCAAGCACATGCATTGAGGCACTTTTCACAACAACTGTTGAGTGTGTGTGGCTTAGACGCCTTATGGATGATTTGGGTGTTGGTCAATCTTTTGCCACCACCATCTTCATTAACAGTCAGAGCGCATTGGCAATTGCAAGGAACCCTGTGTTCCATGCTTGCACTAATCACATTGAGGTGCATTATCATTATGTGAGGGAGAGGTTCTCTGTTGGGGAGATCAGCTTGATATGTGCCCATGTAGGAGAACATTGCAGACCTTTTCACGAAGGCTCTTCCTAGGGAGAAGTTTGAAGCTTTCCGCAAAGCTTTGGGCTTACTTCCTTTTGTGGAGTGATTCCACATATCTTGGCACTTCCTTATACATGAGTTCCAGCTCTTGTTCACCGCATCTCTCCTAGGGGGGATTTGTTGATATATTTAAGTAATCAAAAGTTCGCATCAAAATAAATAACTTGTACATGCAAGAAATGTGAAGAACCTTATATCTTGGGAATAGAAAGTCTCAATATTATTATGTTGAGAGATCACAACTTGGTATGAATTGACTAGAGAGATTTTGCAAACATCTAATTGAAATACATAACTATCCAAAGCAAGTTATTTCATGAATGTAGCTACTCCATACAATGAGAAATGAATCTAGCAAGTGATCAACGGGGTCATCTCGACTTTTCAAGATGTAGAAGGTGTCAAGACACAGTCATTTTCCTTATTTCATATCTTGAGATCAACTGAACAAAAATTGAAGAAAATTGATATGTGAACACTAGACCCAAGTTAAAGTATAGAAAAAAGGTGAGTTTACACAGAGAAATTGACTCCACAACTTCACTGAAATGATGAAGATGCAACACTAAACAATAGATAGAAATATACTTGAAGAAATGTATCAAAATGTAAAAGCTATTGAGCATACAATAAAAGGGAAGTGTAGGGGATTACCCATAGGGTTCCTTCTCCTTTTTTACATTTACGTTTATCCAAGATAAATATAATGAGATTGAATAACATATGTTCACATGTATGACTTCATGTGAGAGTAGAAGTAATATGTGTAGTCCTTATGCCTTAGCAATGCACTTAGGCTTGCTAAATGTACCAACACCTCCCCCTCAAGCCTAAGATGCTTGATTCTTCATTTCTTCAAGATCTCTTACAATCCAATCATTGATTTGAACCTATTTAATTTGCTTCCATCCAATGCTTTTGTCATCATATCTGGACATTGTTGATGTGTTGATACATATCAAAGTTGTATCTCCTTACTCATAATCTTCTCTCTGACATTAATGGTGATGAACTTCTATATGTTTAGTCCTGGCATGATACATAGGGTTAGCAACAAGATGTAATGAGCTAATATTGGCTAAAAGATATGTGGAGTTGAAGTATTCAACCCTAAATCTAAATAAAGGGTTGTAATCCATATAGCTTCTTGTGTAGCATTTGTGTTGGGGCTTAAACCCAATGGAAAGTGCCTTATACACACTTATATTTTGTCTAACTTTCATGCACTATGTCACTCCCTTTACTCAAAGAAGAGAAAAACAACTAGTGACTGTGTCAAGTAATGATAATCACCTTTCCAAATAACAGCCCATTGTGGTGTGATTTTCAAGACCAAAGTGAAGCATTTCGCTTCACTGTTGTAATGAAGTACAAGAGCAACACGAAAGATCATTCATCATTCTCACTAAATTTAACCTGTTTCATTTTTAAGTACAAGTTCTAAAGTTGGGATGCTTCATACTAATGCATTTGCAAAGGAAAGTATGAATAGTGTTAGGGCATGCATCCAAATAATTGAATGAAGCCAGTCACTGTAAATGAATTCAAAAACAATTTCTTTGAACATGTATGAAAGTAACCAGTGATATGACAACCTTATGAAACAACATAAATTTGGAAACAGGTTTCCAGACACAGATAATAGTTTCAACTTGTAAGATCTCAAAGTAGCACTTCAACAAAATTCTCATGACATTTTGTAACTACAATGAATGAAAATCAGTTCCTTTAGAGAGTCAAAACAAAACATCAAACCTTTGTCGTTGAGTTCTACAACCTTCACATTTCATGGTATAGATTGCAAAGACTCTGCCATTCAGACTCCAGTAATCATCACGCCTTATTCCTCTTTCAAACTTTGGTCCATTCTGTAGTCTCTTGTGTGTCAGGAAGACGCAAGTCTCCACTTTGTATTCATACGGCCTCTTGAAAAAAATAGAACTCAACCATTGTGCACACAATCACATCCAAAACCGAAGCCCTTCATCAAAGATTTCCATTCCCATATATCCTGTGATGCCCTATTTTCCCCTCTAAGAATGTATCATCCTCTCCTCAGCCACTGAATCCTCCCATATGCTCCATTGTTGGTGCCCAGCACATACCTTCTCTGAAGATGAAGATGTAGAAGAAGAAATTCCAATGAGCTCCCCCCCCCCCTCTTTTTCCTTGTGTACCTATAGAGACACCAGAATAAGAAGCAGCCCCCGACTATATTGGCAACAAATTCCCCAGCACGTGGAAAAAAGAAGAAGCCTTCGACTCAATCTCCTCCGCCTCTCCAGGTGGCCACCAACTTCCCCTCCAATTGATGGCTAGATGCACTCCCTCGTGTGTGCATAAAGGGACATACCCCTCTGCATATCCAACATTGCAGTTGTACTATTGACCCAAAAAACTAGGTTATAGTATGGTCTCCCTTCGAAGCCAGTTCAACTAGGGGAAGCAAATAGACGACCAAAAAATGAAGGAAGTGCCAAAATCAAAGTAGCCATAAAGTAAACCATGAACATATCCATGTATTCGACAGGAAGCAATTAATGCATTCCAAGCATCCACATATATTACCAAAACATGCCCTTAGACTCCATGAGCCCTTTGCCGAGCTCCAAATTTTCCATACGTTTCCACCAAAGCATAACCAAGCCCATGATTGTTTAGAAACTGTAGTCTTACTGTCTCTACATGTACTTGCAAACATTTCTGTACAGAAATCATACTACTATAGAAAATTAAGATACAGATAAATGTGAAAGTATGATAACTTTCCTAGATCACTGATCTTGAACTCTTTTTCAAGCAGTCTCTTTACCTCCTTGATTCCTTCATCTGAGGTACCTGTGATTATAATGTCATCTACATAAATACAAATGTAGATCATACCTTCATCTGTTCTCTTAACGAGTAGACTTGCATCAGCCTTCGAGCTTTGGTATCCAAGGTCATTGAGATACTTCACAAGTCTGTAATTCCAAGCTCTTAGAGCTTGCTTCAATCCATAAAGAGCTCTTCTTAACCTGCAAACATGTTCTGGGTAACTGGAACTTACAAACCCTTCAGTTTGTTCCATGTAAACTTCATCTGATATATATCCATTCAGAAATGCATTCTTTATATCCAGCTGACTTAGCTTCCATCCTTTTGATGCTGCTATAGCAATCAATGTCCTTATGGTTGACATCTTTGCCACCGGACTAAACATCTCATCATAATCTATACCATGCATCTGAGCATAGCCCTTGACAACCAGTCTAGCTTTGTATCTGGCTATCCTTCCATCTGCAAGTTTCTTAACTTTGTAAACCCATTTGTTTCCAATCACTTTTTTACCATTTGGTTTTGGAACAAGTTCCCAAGTCTTGTTCTCTTCAAGAGCATTAAACTCCTCCTTCATTGCTTCTTCCCATTTTTCCTTACCTTTTGCTTCACTATAATTCTGAGGTTCTTCATATTCCTTTACTAAATAAGCATAGTTTTTCTGAGTCAAATACGAAGTATCATAGGAATACCTTGTTGGTTGTTTTCTTACTCTGTTTGACCTTCTTGGTTCAAACTCTTCATGTGTATCTGAATACACATCTTCATCAAATCTTGATCCATCTTCGTTTCTCATACCTGATCCGATCCTCGACGTACTTGCCTACATATGATCTTCATCTCCATTTACCTGCATATGTGATTTACCTTTTTCATTTCTTCTTATCTCTTCTTCAAGTGTTTCAACACTATGCTCTTTATCTGTATACCAGCTCTTTCCTTCATCAAATGTCACATCTCTGGAAACAACAAACTGTTTGGTTAAAGGACTCCATAACGTGTAACCCATTTGCTTTTCATCATATCCGATGAACACATATTTTTTAGCTTTTGGTTCAAGCTTATGTCTCAACTGTGATGGTACATAAGCATAAGCAACTGATCCAAACACTTTACAATGATCAAGTGTTGGTTTCTTGCCCCACCAAGCTTCATAAGGGGTCATCCCATTCAAAACTATACATGGTAATCTGTTTACCAGATATGTTGTTGTATTTACAGCCTCAACCCAAAGATAGTTTGGACAATTCTTCTCCTTTAACATTGCTCTTGCAAACTCAAGTAGAGTTCGGTTTCTTCTTTCTGCTACTTTATTTTGTTGCAGTGTATACCTGCAAGTTATTTCTCTTTTGATACCTGCATTCCACAGATAATCATTGAACCCTCGAGAAAAATATTCTCCTCTTCCATCAGACCTTAGTCTTTTGAGTTTCTGTCATGTAAGTCTTTCAGCATATGCATGAAAATTCTTGAAAGCTCCAAACACTTTTGATTTCTCTTTCAAAACATAAAGAGTTATCCATCTTGTTGCATCATCAATAAAAAGAACGTAGTACCTTGAACCACTGATAGATCCTTCTTTCATTGGTCCCCATACATCTGTATGTATGAGCTCTAACACACCATCGTGTTTGTGCCCTTTCTTCTGAAATGGTAACCTGTGAGCTTTTCCCATTTGACAGGCTTCGCACTTGTGAATCATATGTTGATTCTTCATATTTGGTAATCCTTTCACGGATTGTTTTTCCACCATAGTTTTGATTCCTGTTTCATTAAAATGTCCTAACCTCTTATGCCAGAGGTCTAATTCTGTAAATACCTCATCACCATGTGTGATCAAGGCTTGACCAACATTCCCTTGTACTTTCAGAGTAAAAAGTCTACCTTCCTTTTTACCATGGACAATTTGTTTGTATCCTTTCTCTGGATCTTCAACGAATACTCCTTCATTTGTAAACCTGACTTGAAAACCTTTTTCTACTATCTGACTCACGCTGATCAGATTCTTCAGAATTGTTGGAACATACAAAACATTTGTTAGTAGGTCAGCTCCATTCTTACACTTTACCTTTCCAATTGACCTTACATTATGTTTTGTGTTATCACCTGTCTGTACTGTATGATTTGAAATGCCTCCTTCTAATTCTGATAACAATACTATATTTCCTGACAAATGATTTGAACAACCAAAGTCAATATAAAATACCTTGAGGTCTTCATTCTCTGACACACTTATTGAGTTCATCATTAATGTTGTATGACCATCATTCTGCGTATCATTCGCATAGTTGTAGTAGGTAGTGTTGTGAGACTAATTATGTCCCCAACTTCTTGCTCCACCTCTACCATATCCACCTCTTTGACTTTGTCTTCCTCTTTGATATCTTCCGCTTCTGCCTCCACTGTTATTGTTCTGATTCTGGTTTGATCCTTGTGAATTATGCCAGCAATCATGAGCCAAATGATTGCTTAATTCACATATCCAGCAAGCTTTCTTATTACTTCTTCCTTTTGTATTACTTCTACTTTTATTTCTGACATTATCCTCTTGCATAATTTGCTTGAGCAGTCACTTCTTCTTCATCTTTTTCTTTACCTTTATCACTTTTCTTTTTATTCTTTGCGTACATAGCCGAACTATGTCCTTTTTCTCCATCTGTCTTCAAATCTTGCTCAAACGTTAGCATTAGTCCAAGCAACTGATTTAAATCTGGTACAAAATGATTTAAAGAAAGTTCAGTTGAAAGTACGAAAGGTTTCCACCTTTCATCTCCTCTCAAACCTGCAAGCACTTGCGCTATTAACCTGTGGTCTTCGATATCTTCATTAACTGATCCAAGTGTGTCTGCCAAGTCTTTCATCTTAGTGACATAATCACTAATGCTTTGAGTTTGCTTTTTCTTGAACGTTGTAAACTCTGACCATAAGCCATCCTTTCTAGCTTTCGTTGTATTCTGGAAATGATCTTCCAATGCACTCCATATATCTTTTGCTTTCTCCAGACCTCTAATATGTGGTAGTAGATGATCTGTAACAGTATTATAGATATATGCTCTTGCCGTTGCATCTTTCTTCTGCCACAGCTTCAAGGCTTCTAATTCTTCTTTCTTCGGTTGACTATCATCTTCGAAAGTCGACTTCTTTTCTTCTCTTGTCACATATATCATTAAGTCCTTACTCATAAGTAAGGCTTCCATGCGCATTACCCATGCCGGATAATTATCTCTGTCCAATTTGTCAATAGAAATATGATCTGCCATGATCTTCTTGTTTTTGTTACTTCCGGTGAGTGTAACGTTAAAGGATTTTACCTTTTGTAAACCTTTACCTTGAGAATGACTTCGGAACACTTCTTGATGTCGTTTGCTATCGATACAACTTTCATCTTTCTTTATGAGAATTCTTCAAATTCTCCTTTCATTTCTTCTTCTGAGAAACCTTTCTTGCTCTTCAGAACTTTTTGTGTTCTGGTACCACCTGTTGATCTTACTACTATGATACCACTTCTTGTGGATCTTTCATGCTCTAATACCACTTGTGGATCTTACTGCTCTGATACCACTTGTTAGTGCAGCATATATTGCAGAATTCGCTTACACCACAAGAACTAAGCTAAAGTGATGTTAGAACACCTCTATAATCATCAGTAGCTTAGCAAAATTTTTGAAACTGAAAACTTCATAACTATATTAGTGAAAACTGAAAATTCACTTTACAGAAAGCTTCACGTTTCCTTCAAGCTCCAATTCTGAACTAATTTACTTCAGTATTTACACTATTGTATTTGCTTACAGTTAAATAATCTTTCCGTCACTTAACTGGGCCAAAACTGTGTTTTGAAACTCACCAAAATTCCACCGGAACTTCACCGGACTGTCACTGGACTGTCACCGGAATCTTACGGGAATGTCACCGGAATCTTACCGGAATGTCACCGGAATCAACTGCAATTCTGTTTGTAATTACTTCAAATGTGTATACATGAAGTAAGGAAGTGATACGTGAACTTCCTTCACTGAATGAACTCTATCTGAAATTTAAGAAAAAACTTCATCAGTTCTTTACGGTCAGACTTTGTATTGTGTACATGTCCCATTTCACAAAACTCTTTTGATCAGTTTGTAGTTCAGACTCCTAGCTTCAAGATGAGCTATCACTCATGAAAATCTTTACATTGTGCTGTGAGATCTAACTCTCAGAAGTACCAGAAAATGTTTACTGAGAAAAAACTGTAACTGTTAACTAACTTTCACAGTAACATGAAATCACTTAGATTTCTTCACATATGAAGAATGCGCTCAACTTCTTCCACATGAACATGTGTTTTCTATTAGAGAAGATGTGTACACAATAGCTTGGCCTCACTTTGCTCATAGCTATGGAAAACTCTCCTACTCTGAGTAGTTATTCATTACCATCTCTTAGATGAATACCCGACATTTCAGGTTCTATTATTCATCTCTGCATACGCAATCTGTGGCGTCTTCTATATCTCTATCCTCAGTTTCTATATGTGCTATTCTATTCCGGTTCTATTCAAGAGAGTCACTTACGTTTCTACTGTATCTCTCTTATATACAATTTTTTATCCGGGTTTTTAACAAACTGAAATTCTGGAATTTTCTATGCTGTATATTACAGACGTGAATTTGTCCCTTCACTAAGGCTTAATTTTCTGATTGTTTTGTTTCTGTTTTTCTTCGTCTTTATGTCGTTATGCATAGTTAGTGAGTGAATCTTCAACAATTTCCAACTTCCATAGAGTTTGGCTATCGTAATTGAACAATGCAATGTTTCTAGTATCCTGGAGTTCAAATGTAAATAATCTACCTAATTTTTTTACTCTTGCCATCCTCTTGAATCCTTGATGTGGATCCTCAATAAATGCTCCATTCTTTGTGAATCTGACTTGTAATCCTTTTTCAACAATTTGACCTATGCTTATGAGGTTTTTGGTGATAGTTGGCACATACAATACCTTGCGCAATACATTCATATTACCATCTGAAGTCTTCACATTGCCTATCTACTCCAATGGTTTCCTTGTTGCATCCCCTATTTGGAATTCATGTTTATTCCTTGGATCTTCCAAGTCAGAGAGTAGAGCTACATTCCTTGCTACATGATTTGAACAACTTGAGTCTATAGAATACATGTTCATCTGCTTTACCTTGCTTCATGGTCATCTTCATTAAAAGAATTTTATATTCTTGAGTTTGATCATCTACATAGTTGTTGTAATCTCCTTCCTCTATATCCATCTTGGTAGTTGTTGTTCTTGTATCATTGTTGTTGTTGTATCATTGTTGTTTTTGAATCTACCACTTGAGCTTCCATAGCCTCCTCTGTTGTAACCTCTACCTCTTTGGTTCTTGGGATTTCTAAAACAAGTTTCCTTACCGATGGAGTATGATTTTGAAGTATTTGTCAAGAAAGGAAAGACCCACCTTCGGTTGGATCACCTTTTGTGACTTAATTGAAAAGGATATCTACAAGGTGTATCATATGAACTTTGTGATGCATTTTTGCTCAAACTTGAATTCATTCCAAATTGGGCAAAGCTATGAGTGCCTATTATCACATTTGGACCCAAGAATCTAGTGATAAGAATGAAAGATGAAGAGATACTCAAGTCCCACAAATATCACATACTCATAGGGAGCATTTAAGAGAAAATGGTCAAGGAATCATAGCTTGATGTGTGGAAGGGGAAGAACATGACAAATGGTTGCAGCTAGCACATATAGGTGCATTCAAGCAACACGACTCAAAACAAAAAACCCTACAAACATTGAAACAACCAAGCATATATATGAACAATGCAAGAAAATGTCTATAGGTTGGTCACGGATGCCTATCTTGTATTAGTAAACCCCTAGTTGAACAAGCCACTCTATATCAACTATCTCTAATACCTGATTAGAGCAGTCCTTTAGTTGACTTTCTAAGAACTAAAACGTTTCCCCTTGAGATGGCATGAGCATGATGAAGGACTCTAGATCAAGAAGCTCAAGACTATATGCTCATTGGTGATAATCTATACAAGTGTGGAAGAAACAGATACTTGAGACTATCCAAAAAAAAAAGTTAGTATTTGAAGAAACTAGAAAATGTACACTAAGGCATTGCAAGAGGACACTTTGGACCTAATCAAGTGATCAAAGTTATACTATTTTCATGTCTTTTGTGGCATACCCTCATATGGATACACATACCTATGTGAAGAGGTATGACACATGCAACAAATTCAATATCCTATTTGTAAGGATAAGATGCCACTGAGACCCATGATGGGAGGATCTACATTCTCCAACTGGGATATAGACTTTTTAGGTCCTATTCAAAGCCCCTTGCTAAAATTTCCCATGATGAATACATAATCATAGCAACAATCTATCTGACCAAATGGGTAGAAGTGAAAGCCACTAGGAAGAACGATGCACAAAAAAAAACAAAAATTAATGTTTGAGAATGTATTCACAAGATATAGATTACCTATAGAATTAGTGAGCGATCAAGGAACTCACTTCTTGAATGAGATGATTGAATACCTATTACAAGTGTTCATGGTAGTTCCCAAAACATTAGCACCATATCACCCACATACTAATGGACAAGTAGAGATTATGAACAAAATCATGTGTATTTATTGACCAAGCTTGTAATCAACAAATGCTATGATTGGGATAAACAATCGCATCATGTTGTTTGGGCATATCAAGTGGTCTATAAAATGATACTCGATACCATTCCATTTCAAATGTTATTTTTGCAAATTGTTGTGCATATTTTAGACTTCTTTATACCCATCCTAAAGGTTGCATAAGAGCATAAATGGATAGGCCATGAGCTATTGTCTAGGATCATGGACTTAGAACGCTTAGGAGAGACATGATTGAGAGCAGCAGCAGACACATATTTGCAAAGAAAAGACAGAAGGATTATTTTGATGCACATGTGAAGGATAAAGTCTTGAAAGTTGGTGATTTAGTTTTTGTATATACTTTATAGCAACATGCTTAGAAACTAAAGAAGCAAGGCTATGGACCCATGATCATTAGTGGAAGATCAACTACCATTGTTGTCTACTTAGCCACTCTAGAAGGAAATGTTTTTGGTGCAAATGGCAATCCTAAAAGCTTGGCATTTGATTTATGGACCAATCTCACTAAGTTTTCACATGTAGCATTGGTCATCAGAACACCTACTTGTGAAAACTCCAAGAGTAAACATTGTATTTACATTGGTTATTTGTAAAAGCTAAAAGAAGATGATATCTCATGATGATATGAAGCTAATTCCATGACACTTTCTTAGTTGAAATCTAAATCAAATCATCCCTAAAGTTTAGGATTACTCTTAGGTGGATGACTCACCAATTTCAAATTCAAAATCATGTATGAATACACTTGCTTCTTAGTCATGGGATATTACACCTATTCAAGAGATATTTAACTGCATTCTTAAGCATACATTGTTCTCACTTCATGAATATCAAGCGCTTTCCTTTTGAATGATGTTTGTGGCAATCGTTTCCAGCTCTTCCGTCATCCTTGACTCACACAGAGGTTAGATACAAGTTCGATCCGCCCTGCCGCCGAGCTCTTCTTTGAGTCTTTTCAGTTATCATTGACTCTCCTTCATTTTCTTCTACCTAATGTGGTATAAGATACCTATCAATGCATGTGGCACTCTCTTCTTATGAGGAGATTTACTCCTCATAAGCTATTGTGACATTTCCTTCCCCTTAAAAATATTTTTGTCCTCGAAAATATAAATGAAATGTTCGTAGTGGTAGAAGAAAGTGCTCGGACTCCTCTGAACCCCATGTACTCTACGTACATGGTCATCTCTGTGTGTTGTTTCCCCGTATCCTTCCCCTTAAGAAGTCTCATATGAGATCATCTCAAAGGTGGGA
The DNA here is from genome assembly GCA_020310875.1 of Ceratopteris richardii. Taxonomy (NCBI): domain Eukaryota; kingdom Viridiplantae; phylum Streptophyta; class Polypodiopsida; order Polypodiales; family Pteridaceae; genus Ceratopteris; species Ceratopteris richardii. Next base: position 71,018,948 of record CM035414.1, on the reverse strand, counting down.
AACCGTCTGAGTGGTGCCTACTATCTCCCATATACACTCCACTTCCAAACTATCACTCCCATAACATACAACATCATCCAAATGATCTAAGTCCATATGATGTATCCTCTATGGAGTAATAGTATGAGAAGCAAGTGTAAAGTGCCAAACTTATAAGCTTGATCATAACATAATGGAGATAATAAACCATAGAATCCTCTGAAATATAGAACAAAGTCCCATAACAAGTGACTCCGAACCCCTCTAAGACTAAATGATAGATTCCCCTCATAACACCCCAGGTCTTCCTAACCTTGAGTGTGCTCACAAGTAATAGTTTCTTCTAAACCACCTTATGACTATGCAATTCCATCATGTAGCTCATACATAAGGATTTCTTGGTAGTAAAATGCAATCTCTACATTTCACCAACTGAGAAATATGTGGTTTGTCATCCTTTACCATTGGACTAAGTTCTAATGGAAGAGCATCTATTGACACTAGTGCAAACTCTCAAATTTTCTCTTCCCTTTAGTTTGCCATATGAATGCAAAAAGCATTCCCTTTGAGATTCAGATAATCCCTAAGTACCCATCCTCCGAATTGATGTTTACTCATCATACTCATGATGTAACACCAATTAAGAGTTTGGTACCCCAATAGGTTAGATATATCCCTATCTCCTAGAAACTCAAAAGAGAAGTATCATCAATCTACTCACAGTCTAACTATGTCAATAACTAGGTTATCTCATCTAGTCAAGGACCATCACTTAAAATAGCATAACTGCTTCTCTCTAGAGTTTACAAGCGAGACTCAATCTAACCATCATGATTAACTGATCTCCCTGTTGTATTTGATAGAAGAGTGCCACTTCTACATTAGGAAAAAAGGTGAACTGGGCATGGGCCTTTTAGCTTGAGGAGTGATTAGTGATGGACCAATGAGAAGAGGGTGGTGGACACAATCTAGTCCCTTAATCACATAGGCTAGGCATAGGCTTCCCTTGGTTTGGGCTAGTCAAAACCACATAAACATTTCAAAATTTGTGGTTTTGTCCTTCAAGTAGTTTTTGAAAAGCATGGAATTCAAACAGGACCCTTGGATACCCTTAGAAATTCAATGGCTAAGATCATTTCTTCATAAATGAGTGGCTTTAAATTATAGCCCTTAGATTTCCTTTAGATCTAATGGTTATTGTTGCTCCTTGAAGAGGAAGAGGCGCATAAAATTTGGTCCATTGGATTTGGAAAGAATCCAATGGCTTTGATTTGATCTTCACATGGATCACTAGTCATTAAATCTACACCACTGAAAGTGCATGCCATTGAGTGGCTACAAATCCACGCGGATCTCCACGTTTTTGCACAGATTCTCATGTTTTTGTCCTTTAGTGACAGGGAGTTTGGGTAGTTTGTCTTCTAGTGCCAGAATTTTTCGCATCAATCTCAGCCATTCAAGTAGATGATGATCCGATGGCCGAAAATAGGTGCCACTCATAATTTTCTTCTCTCTCTTCCCACGACTGAGCCCATTTTGTCTCCCATTGAGCTTATTTTGTCTTTTAGTGACAGAGTGTGTGCCTTTCTTTTTTACTTTTATTTCTCAAATTTTGTGTTTGATCGTGGCCATCCAAGCAACATATCCGAGGGCTAGAAAAGCACACGAATCCCCTAGTACATTTTATTGTTTATTCTAATGTACAATACCACTAGTGATTTTTCCCATCCTCTTAATCCACCTAATTAGCCATTTTAATTCCTTAAAATTAGGATTTCTTACAAGGCCCATGCAGGGTTCACCTTTTTTCCTAATGATCTAGACAACCTAAAAGTGAGAAAGTGAAACGCTTCCTCTCTCTCTCTCTCTCTCTCTCTTTATTCAATCTCTTCTAAGGAAAAGAGCTCTAGTAGTGGAAACTATTCCACTTTCCCTTTCCCGTTGAAAAAGACTCCTTTTAATCCATTTGCTCTACTCATCCATAACTGAGAACACATATATAAGCTCTCCATACTTTTTCCTCCCAAAATAGTGGAGAATTATACTCCCATGTGAAGGAAAATGACATTGAAAAATAGAGAAAATGTATTCCTTCTGAAATATAGATTAAGAGATGTTTTCCAAACACCTCTTCTCCTATGAAGAAATCATGCTTTCCTTTCCTTCTTTCTCTCTCAAAGAGTAGGAGCTAAAGTGAGACCAGTGAACTAAAGTGAGATCTCTCCTTGATCTCTAAGCTAATTCTCACTTTTTTCTTTCCTTAAAAGAGAAACTCATGAATTTATTTAGTCCTCATGAATTTATTTAGTCCTCATGAATTTATTTAGTCCTCTCTTCCATAACTAATGCATAATCCCTCACTACTCATATTCCTATGAAGATGGAGAACAAATCTCCCCTGACTAATGAAGGTGTATGTAGTGAAGAGTGGAGAAAATAAATTCCTAACAAGGTTCAAAGCCCTCTGCTAAAAATGGTAAGCAATGATATGACATGATACCATAAACACATGTGTATCCATACCAAAAAGCTATCTCTGCCAACCATCCTCTATGCATGGATCTATACGATCCATTCAAACTAATGAAATTATCTTGCCTGAAAAGCTCAAAATGATTATGTGATACCAATGGTAATAAAATCACCTATCACATTCTCTACTGGAAGAATAAATCTTCCCTATACTATGAAGGATAACTCCCAATCCTAGTAGGAGATGTCTACTAAGATCTCTCCTCTGATCTAGTGAGACATGATGCCATGAATGATGAGTCCTTTTCTCCCTGGCCATAGAAGAAGAGTGCTCAAAGGGAAGTCATTTTCACCGTCCCATACCAGTGAAAACTTCTTCCAATTCATGGTGTCATAACTACACTAAACCGAATATATATTCCATACATATATAATGGAATATGCAAGTGGACTCTAATGAATCCCATATCCTAAAATCATATTAGTGGACTCAAATGAGTCCCATGTCCATGAACTAGTTAGTTTGGTTCTCGTCAATATGTGACAATGGATATCCCTTTCTATTCCAAACCAACTTGTTCCTAGGTACCCAGACTAAGTCTAAGTACCTCTCTGTAGATCCCAATATACATACATATGTATTGGGTACCCCAACTATTCCTAACTAAGGGATCTATGCTCTAAATCATAGAGCTAGTGCCATGCCTATGGCCTTCCTAACCATCACTCGAATCATATAAGCACCCGTTGATGCTCTCTCATGAAACCCGTCTGTGTGATCCCAACTAATTGGTTTCCTTAGTAGTGTAGCAGAAATGCTTCATTACTTGCTCAAGTGACGTGCATGAGTGAAACTAGTCACTCTTTGGGTATTCATCATGATACCCCATAGTCTCTCAATCATACTGTGAGACTTTTGTGAAGATAAGTAAATCTTCACTACCTTGGAGATTATCATAACTCTATCTCCCGTGCCTGTATGCAACTTCATAAAACCTATAGGATAGCTCGTGCACATTACTAATGGTGAAGGTGTATCTCCTTCCCTTAGCAATCCTATGGTCTAAATCCATAAGGATTATGTATAGGGATCCTTTTACTACTAAAGTTGCATTATCTATGATACTATGATGGTACTAAGTCCATCTAATACATGCTTAGAAGCATGCCTACATCTTATTGATGTTTGCAGAAAAGGCATGTTACCATGCCATAATATTCTTACCTAAAGGTAAGTGCATATATAATGCCATACGGTAGGAAAAATTTTGACAGCATTTCCCCAGGAAATGGAATCCCAAAAAAATTTAAACCATAAGCTCAGTGGCACATAGGCCACCCAACAACATAGGGCTTGACATGCCCATGGCATGCACGCCATAAACTCATATATAGATTCCATAACCTGCAAAAACATAAAAGCAATTGCTAGCAACCATTCTCTTTGTTGCATAGCCATATAGTTTCTGTAATCCTCTTTCTTGCAAACAATCAAAAAGTATACTTCTCGCCTATCGATCCATACTTTAGAATTTAAACAATGATCAATATTTGATGCATGCAATCCAATTTATGCATGTACATACAGAACATGCCATAACATAAAGTAAACTATCTAAAGCATAAAGCATACGCCCCTCAGTGGTTTAGTCTCTGATACCAATATCAAGTGCTTTCCTTTTGAATGCCATTCACGGCAGCCGTTTCCAGCTCTTCTGTTGTCCTTGACTCACATAGAGGTTAGATACAAGTTCGATCCGCCCTGCCGCCGAGCTCTTCTTTGAGTCTTTTCAGTTATCATTGACTCTCCTTCGTTTTCTTCTACCTAATGTGGTATAAGATACCTATCAATGCATGTGGCACTCTCTTCTTATGAGGAGATTTACTCCTCATAAGCTATTGTGACAATGAAGGACTAGCCCTCTACACTTCCCATGTATCATATGTGCTGGTGCAAGTACACAAGCCTTCACACTTGGCTAGGCATGGAAGGAAGAATGTGCAATCATTTGATGAAGCATACGAATCATTTCTTGTAACATTGGATCAATTACCATGTGTAAATGGTTAAATCATTAAGAATCTTGTAAAGCCAATAAATTTGTGGAGTTAGGAGAAGGTTGAGTTACGAATTTCTCATGAGATAATAGCTCCTCATTTAGAGGAATTACTTTTAGGTGGAGCCTAACTTGAAATTCAAATTCAAATTTGAAGAAAAACACTTATAAAGAAAGCTTATAAATCTCACGGACATATGCCTCTTCTTGGAGCTCCTTTTCTTATCATTTGTAGAGGTTGAGGAGCATACACTATATCTCACTCATCCCACTATCATTGGGCATCATTGTAATGCCAATGATCTTCTAAAGTCATGTGTTATAATACATACATTTCATTGATCACATCTGTTGACTTCTCTGTTATGTCTACTCAAAACAGTGAACTTTGCATGACCATATCTCAGTGATCTCTCCATCATTTTTCATGTTCTATATCTTGATGCAACACTCTCAAAGTCTACTTCATGCTACCATATTTTCAAGGCATTTTGTTCAGCCAATTTGGAGAAATCCATGTCGAGCTGCTCTTTGGTCATTCTCTGCTCAGCCCCTAAAAAGTTGGGGAAAAGCATCCAAATGCTAGATTGATTTCTCAATATGTGGTTTAGCATTTTAAGTGATTCTACTTTTAATCATTATCTATCTATGCTAATTAGATACCCTCAAAAGGATTTTGATCAATTGCTACTGTACTGTGAGCACTGAGCAAAAGATCCAGCAGGTGTCAAGACCAACATAGCAAGTTTTTGATCACTAGCTATTTGTGAAGTTATCTATTTTGATCTAATTGTTTGAAGCATCAACTCCAAAGTACATAGGTACTTATTTGGTGTCATTTGCTAGCTAAGAGGGCCTACTACATAACCCTGAAGTGAAATAGGGAAGGTACAAAGGAGGTTTTGGCAGTACCACCTCACTTCCTTGAGGTATCCATCCATCTCTTCCAACAGTGGTATCAAAGCATGTTGAGGTAAAATGGGAGATGATTTCCCTTCTCTTATTGATAAATTGGACAGGAATAACTATCTAGCATGGTCCTTGAGGATGAAGACATATCTACAAGGAAGGATTCTCTATGGATACATATCAGGAGATGAGGAGATGCCCATTTTAAGAAGGAATGGACAACCTACAAGAGAGGAGCTTGAAAGACTCAACTCATGGTGTGCCAAATATGCTTTAGCAAGGTCATATCTACTTAACTCTATCTCTGACTTCCTTCTTCCACACATTAGGAATTGTAAAACATCCCAAGAGTCTTGGGATACATTGTCTTCATATTTTTCTTCCAACACAAAAGCTAGAAAAAATCAATTATGGATTGAGTTTACCACTCAAAGGAAGCAACCCAAACCGAATGTTTCAGAGATGTGGCCAAAGTCAAAGATGTGGTTGATCAATTGGCAAGCATAGGAGATCATATTGAAGAGGAGAAAATAGTGAGACAAATCATCAATGGCATCAAGGCAGATGATATATGGGAAGCCTACACAACTGCTATGGACTTATACATGGACATGCAGATTCTAGATCTTACCACACTCATGGGACAACTCTTTACCCATGAATCCAAGCTCAAAAAAAATGGAAAACCATCAAGAGGTAAAAAATCTTCTGCCCTATACACAGATAAAGGAAATTCTAAAGATAAAGGGAAGAGCAAAAAGGTTGAAGATGAAGGTACTACTTCTCAAGCTAACTATGCAGGGAGAGGTAGGAGCTCAAGAGGAAGGGGCAAAGGAGGTAAGCAAGGTAGGGGGAGATCCTTCAACTCTTCCCCGTGCAACGTATGTGGACTATCTAATCACACTACATATGAGTGCTATAGGAACTTCAAGAATCAAAGAGGAAGAGGATTTCAAAGAGGTAGCTACTCACAATTAAAGGGAAGGTTCAACCATAATCAAGGCTACAACCATGGCTACAACAACAATTACAATAACGACTATCAAGGAGGATACAAATCAAGAAAGGACTTCAACAATTATATAGAGGATCAAGAGGATTCCCTTCTCAGTATGAATATTTATTCAAAACAAGATATGAATGATGAGCACCTCTTCTATATTGACTCAGGTTGTTCAAACCATGTAGCAGGCAATGTAGCTCTTCTTCCTGATCTTGAGGAGCCTAAGGGAAAGCATCAAGTGCGGACAGGTGATGACACCAAGCATTCAGTGGTCAAGGTAGGAAATGTCAAAACTTCTGATGGAATAGAAATCTTTTGAGCAGGGTTCTTTATGTACGTATAATCACCAAGAATTTGATGAGTGTTGGACAGATAGTGGAAAAAGGTTTGCAGGTTAGATTCAACAAATATGGAGCTTTTGTGGAGGACTGTTTCTCCACTTAGCCCAAGGGAAAATGCATACACTCAATGATCTTTTGCCTAAACTTTGTAATGCTAGGTAAGCTTTTATCACCCTAAGCCCTCAGTTTCACTCCAATGTATCCTTGGGGAAGATGGAAAAATTTACGTGCACAAATAAGTATCCAACCCCAATGATTCCTTCTGACAACCTCCCTCTTGCACACTCTTTCCACACATGCGATTATGCCGACACACATTTACCTCTCTCTCTCTCTTGCACTTCTCACTCTTCCATACACTTTCTCTCACTTGTACACTCTTCTTTTTTTTTTCTTAATGCAATGTAGTTGTCATACATCTTCAATATCTACAATACTTCAACAGGTGTCATCTGCTTCAACAATAGCTTCAACAATAGCATTTGGTATGGTATAGGGACAAACAAAGTACACACAATCATTCATCAGCTTTAGAAGGCTGATGAACGCCTGTCCATCTCAATGCTCAATCTCATTAAGAGTGTTTCTAAAGCACCATAGTAATTTCAGATGGTTCATTACATATTGTTTCAAGAGATGGATGATGCCCTGTTTGCAAGAACTACTGATTCAATGATTCAGATAAGCTAGTTTGCACGATGATGGGGATTAGAAACTCTACAGCTCTGTTGAGTATGAACTACTTCCTCAAAGATGTCATTATACTACCCAAATATATCTGTAAGCATTCATTTTAAACCATTATCTGAAAACTAGTCTCGAATAGGTCAAATTGTTAAGTCTGAAAACATGCATGCATTCCCCATCATGCTCATATGCACAGTTGAACTCAATATGCACTGGTATACCATAATGGGCTTCATAATTTAAGTGCAAAAGGTATATATTGAAAGTGGAAGGTTTAGCTTGCACATAATGGTGGATTAATCCTGCTACAACCACAATGAAGCCTTCGCATGCAGTATATCCACCTTGGTAAGCATTACTAGGTTCGAGAAATGATAGCTCATTTATCGTATATTTCGATAGGTAATCATAAGTTAGAGAAAGTATTTAGTACATTTTTTGAATGAGCAAGGTATATGCGCAACAATTTCTATAAAAAAAAGGATACTTGCTTGCCATAGCAAATGACTTCAGTACATCCGGTCGTCAACAAATTAACATGGATCATTTTCAAGTGCAATATGCATTCTTATGCACTGGTCCGCACACCACGAATGCAATGTAGTTGTCATACATATTCAATATCTATAGTACCTCAACAGGGGACATCTGCTTCAACAAAAGCTTTAAGTACAATCCTGAGATGAGCATTCGGTATGGTATAGGAACAAAGAAAGTACACACAATCATTCATCAGCTTCAGAAGGCGCGATGAACACCCGTCCATCGCAATGCTCAACAACATTGTTGTTTTACCCTTGTGCAGTTCATTTAGATGATCGATCACATCAATGCGGTCAACTCAAATCAAGAATTAATGAAGTCCATGCACGCAATTGATAAGTACAATTCGTTAGAGAAACATCATGAGCTTCTTCTCAATTAAATTACATCTTCCTTATGATGCGCGTGAAGCTTTGTCTTTCAAAATTCATCAACAACATGTTGTTTTACATTTGAAAAAAACAAATGTCCCTTCCAAAATTGTACTCACGACCATGGGGATCGTCAGATGTCTAAACGGCTTTCCTGTTCTTTCTTGTATTGCACCCGTGGTTTCGCCCACCAATCCTTCCTTGCCTCGGCTGCCCAAACCTCGTCTACTAATCCAAATGAATGCTTCCCCCCTTCTTGCTGGTGTATGTGTCCCCCCCCCCTTGAGGATGCACACTCCCCATTCTTGTCGAGTCCCTCCTGACCTGAAGAGAATGAGCTAGCCAACGAGAGCCAGCGAAAATCCTTCCCGCACTCAGAATTCTTCCTTTTTTCGTCTCTGAGTTGTTGCACACCTCGCGGAGAGAGAGTGTGTCTCCCCTTCTTCTCCTGTTCGTACCCCTTGCACAAAAGAAAAACCGAGAGAGAGAGAGAGAAAGGTCTCCCTCCTTCCCTTTTTCTCCCGCTGCTGCGTGCCTCTCTGCATGGAGCCCCCACCCACTCCTCCTGCTGCTGGCCCCGACCCCGTACGTCATCCGAGAGCAAACCCCTCTTTCCTGATGAGGAATAGCCAAAAAAACCACCGTTGATGGCAGTTTTGCAGGAGGTAGCAAAGTTGGCGCCAGCACTTCCCCCAGTTGTCCTCGATAATTATGGCAAAAGACAAACAAAACCTCCTAAGTTCTGCACCACGCAAGGAAAACGGCCCATTGGTCTGACAAAAAAACGGGAAACCCAATAGAAGCAAGAGTCGGTGCCAATTGTGATGGAAAACATGCTGGTATAGGAGTCTTGCATAATCAGCATTCACATCGGCCATTTCTTCTATTTGTAAGAAGGGCATCGAGTATGCATATCCCGTGCAGTATAATATGACATATGTAATCACTGAATCTCCATTCTCAAAAACATGCTTCCCATCCTCATGAGTTGATTTGACCATTGGATGTAAGGAACCATTTTGGTTAGGTCCGGCAGGTTTCTGCAAGTCAATATCCAAGTCCCATGCTCTTGCTACAAGATGAACCTCTTGATGATAAAATATCCTCCAACTTCAAAAGCACAATGGCCTTTTTCAAGTGAAAACTTTTCTCCACATCCCTGCAATCTGCAATAAGAAGATCCCACCATCACTGGAATCCTCCAAATGGAAACATTCTTCACAGTTTCTTCCTGTTCGATTTCTTCTCCTTTCCTGTTCAAACAGCCCATGCTTGACTCCTCATTATAATTCATAGTCGATAGCCCTGCTTTCCTTTACCACTATCTGTATATACATTGACCACCATGACAAAAAGCCATGTCTCCAAGTATTGCCTCCCTTGACAGCCTGCCTTTTTGACCAAGAAGTTGTCGTGTTACCTCCAAATACTTCTCATCAATCATCAAATCCACTCTTCAAGTACCTGAAATCAAACGTATTTCCTGCCAAATAGAACCACATTAGTGCATCAAAACCAACCATTTTCTGAGCTAACATACTCCCCTCTTCTTATTTGCGAAGTCGTCCTCGACGAGCCACTCTCGCTGCAATATAATCAAAACAGCCATGAAAATGTCTGTGTACAACTAGTTTGCATACCTCTCCATCGAACCATTACTCCAACGGAACCTGCACTCATTGAAGCTATTAGTGCTAAAAAAATCACTCATGAATACATACAAATCATTCACTTCAAAATGATCCAATACACATATATGCAACTCCAATTCTAACATGCATCAAATTGCTCATGCATTCCATTATGAAAATAGTCTCAACCAAAATAACACATGCATACCTTTCCATGTTTTACACATGCAACTGTCATTGCGAACAAAATAGAAACGGAAATACCGAAATAAACAACAACAACTGAAATGAATTCAACAGGAGATGCAACATACCCAAAATGCATACCCCTTTTATTGACCTACTATTTGCTATGTACACATATTCCATGACCAGACACTCCCTAAGAATCCCCATCGTCGTCCCACAAAAGCCATCGAGACCCGAGTACAAGTCAAGACCTACATAAAAACCTTGGAGTGTCCCACACTCTGGAAAACCCTCGGATAAAGCACACAAGTTATAAAGCAAAATTGTTGCATTACCTCACTAAAGGTCTCATCTATAAGTACATATACAGTATCCGTGCCTTTGAGAATGTTGATTCCGAGTGAGCTGATCTGTCGCAAGCTACCATATACCAAGGGAATGGTGCTATGCCTGGCACAAACTCCTTGGTCACTGGTGGAAGGATTTCGATCTCTTCCCCATCCTCAAACTCTTGCTGCTCATCAAATCCTCCAACTTGGTTTTCTACCTCTTCATGTTCGGGTGTCTTCTCTTGGCTTGCTTTTCCGCTTTCACCTTCTGGATTTTTCTTCAAATACTCTTGAGTTCTTGTGACTACCGCCACAGTTGGCTCTTTATGCGGTTTCTTGGCCTAGTAAGCATCCACAAAGTGCATTGATGAGCTAGAGCCTTCTTGAGGGTTCGGTGTCTTGAACACTACTCCGATTGTAGGAATGTGCTCTTGAGCTCTCGATGTAGAATGCATCTGAGTTTCAACATAATTTGAGGACCCTACTGGCCCCTTATCCTTACCGGCGACAGCTCTTCGTTTTGGACAATCTTCATCAAAGTGGCCCTCTCCACTACAGTACCTACATAGTGGGATATAATCAACTGGTTTCTTTTCGTTTGGACATCTAGATTGAGTATGGCCAAAGCCATGGCATCTCCAGCACTGGATTGGACCATCTCTCCTTTGATCACGTGCGACTCCCCTCGGATAGTCTCCTCCCTGACCCTGAGCACCATATCCATAAGTTTGTCTATTTTCCCAACGAGATGTAGGCGGGACACTTTGAGCAAGCAATCCCATGTAGGATCTTTCTCTTGTATCTCCCGATTTCATGGTCCTCTCTTCATAGGCTCTCTTGTTGTAACATCGGTCCTCCGTGTTATTTGTCCTTCCACAAAAAGTGCAACGCTTTCTAGGTGGTGATCTATCTGTGAATACTCTTGAGACTGTAGGGCATTCTGAAGCCAAATGGCCGTAACCATGGCACTTTCCACACCATGTATTCGATCTAAACACTTGGTTGGGGTTTGTAGTTACCTCTGGTTTTACTGTGTATGTTTCCTGGGTCATTGTGGCAGCTTTTATAGCTTGTGTGACCAACTCCAATATTCATTCTTCAGTTAGCGCAGGCTTTACCTCGTCTGGCGTGCTAGTAGCAGCTACAAAAGCTGGGGTTGTCAATGCGGGACTTCCTTGGCTAGGATCTTTCATTGGTATGTTTCCTGGGCCTCCCATTGGCTCATATAAGAGCTCCATCTTCCTTTGTTGACATAATTGTACTTCCTCCCAAAGCCTTGCTTGTTCCTTAGCATCTATTAAGGTTGCCGGTCTTGTCAGGCTAATATGTTGTTGCGCCGTAGGATCTCTCAGTCCGGAAATGAATCTTCTCTTCAATGTCTCATCGTTCGGGGCATTCGTGCCCATCTTTCTTACCAAGGTTTCCATTCTTTGAATGTAGTTATCAATGCTTTCATTGACTCCCTGTCGTAAATAATCCATCTGTTGTGCCAATCTATCTTGGAAGCCTTGTCGTCGAAACTTTGCCAAGAAGGCTTCCTTGAGCATCTGATAAGTTCCACGCTCTTGTGGTGTCAAATTCCCATACCAATTGGCTGCCTCATCACGAAGAGTAGCCGAAAAAATCCTCAACCTTTGACCCTGGTCAACTACCTCATTGGCCTCACAAGTAACCTCAAACAGCTGGATAAAACTATTGGGATCCTCGTCCCAAGCACCTGAGAACTTGGTAAAGTCCCCCAAATGAACCGAAATCCATTGAGCCATTTTGAACAGAGGTGTGATGTCAATATCACTTCGATCCCAGAAATTTAGCGCACGCGGCCTCAGGATCCCTCCTTCAAATTTTCGTACTTGATTCGCGACTCTGCTACGGGAGTACACGTTTTTGGCAGATTTCTTCGAGTTAGTCGAGGTAGTCTCACCTTGCAACTCCCACCTCTTCCTTTCTCTTTCAAGGGCTCTTCTCTGAGCGTGTTCCTCTCTTTGCGTTTGTGTTGCTCCTGAGGATGAGCTCCCCTCCCTCATGTACTAGATCTTGGGTCCGCAAGCTCGGCCAACATGTGGCGCAAGGCGAACCTATGGCACTCTCTTATAGAGACGTGCCAAGCTATTCCCGGCAGACGCACCAAAATGTTTCTCCACTTAGCCAAAGGGAAAATGCATACACTCAATGATCTTTTGCCTAAACTTTGTAATGCTAGGTCAGCTTTTTATCACCCTAAGCCCTCAGTTTCACTCCAATGTATCCTTGGGGAAGACGGAAAAAATTACGTGCACAAATAAGTATCCAACCCCAATGATTCCTTCTGACAACCTCCCTCTTGCACACTCTTTCCACACATGCGATTATGCCGACACACATTTACCTCTCTCTCTCTCTCTTGCACTTCTCACTCTTCCATACACTTTCTCTCACTTGTACACTCTTCTTTTTTTTTTTTTTAATGCAATGTAGTTGTCATACATCTTCAATATCTACAATACTTCAACAGGTGTCATCTGCTTCAACAATAGCTTCAACAATAGCATTCGGTATGGTATAGGGACAAACAAAGTACACACAATCATTCATCAGCTTTAGAAGGCGTGATGAACGCCTGTCCATCTCAATGCTCAATCTCATTAAGAGTGTTTGTAAAGCACCATAGTAATTTCAGATGGTTCATTACATATTGTTTCAAGACATGGATGATGCCCTGTTTGCAAGAACTACTGATTCAATGATTCAGATATGCTAGTATGCACGACGATGGGGATCAGAAACTCTACAGCTCTATTGAGTATGAACTACTTCCTCAAAGATGTCATTGTACTACCCAAATATATCCGTAAGCATTCATTTTAAACCATTATCTGAAAACTAGTCTCGAATAGGTCAAACGCTTAAGTCTGAAAACATGCATGCATTCCCCATCATGCTCATATGGACAGTTGAACTCAATATGCACTGGTATACCATAATGGGCTTCATAATTTAAGTGCAAAAGGTATATATTGAAAGTGGAAGGTTTAGCTTGCACATAATGGTGGATTAATCCTGCTACAACCACAATGAAGCCTTCGCATGCAGTATATCCACCTTGGTAAGCATTACTAGGTTCAAGAAATGATAGCTCATTTATCGTATATTTTGATAGGTAATCATAAGTTAGAGAAAGTATTTAGTACATTTTTTGAATGAGCAAGGTATATACGCAACAATTTCTATAAAAAAAGGATACTTGCTTGCCACAGCAAACGACTTCAGTACATTCGGTCATCACCTGATTAACTATTGAACTCTCTATGTAGATATCCCTTCCAAAACTGTACTCACGACCATGGGGATCGTCAGATGTCTGAACGGCTTTCCTGTTCTCGCTTGTATTGCACCCGTGGTTTTGCCCACCAATCCTTCCTTGCCTCAGCCGCCCAAACCTTGTCTACTACTCCAAATGAATGCTTCCCCCCTTCTTGCTGCTGTATGTGTCCCCCCCCCTTGAGGATGCACACTCCCCGTTCTTGTCGAGTCCCTCCTGACCTGAAGAGAATGAGCCAGCCAACGAGAGCCAGCGAAAATCCTTCCCGCACTCAGAATTCTTCCTTTTTTCGTCTCTGAGTTGTTGCACACCCCGCGGAGAGAGAGTGTGTCTCCCCTTCTTCTCCTGTTCGTACCCCTTGCACAAAACAAAAACCGAGAGAGAGAGAGAAAGGGCTCCCTCCTTCCCTTTTTCTCCCATTGTTGCGTGCCTCTCTGCATGGAGCCCCCACCCACTCCTCCTACTGCTGGCCCCGACCCCGTACGTCATCCGAGAGCAAACCCCTCTTTCCTGATGAGGAATAGCCAAAAAAACCACCCTCGATGGCAGTTTTGCAGGAGGTAGCAGAGTTGGCGCCATCACTTCCCCTAGTTGTCCTCGATAATTATGGCAAAAGACAAACAAAACCTCCTAAGTTCTGCACCACGCAAGGAAAACGGCCCATTGGTCTGACAAAAAAACGGGAAACCCAACAGAAGCAAGAGTCGGTGCCAATTGTGATGGAAAACATGCTGGTATAGGAGTCTGGCATAATCAGCATTCACATCGGCCATTTCTTCTATTTGTAAGAAGGGCATCGAGTATGCATATCCCGTGCAGTATAATATGACATCTGTAATCACTGAATCTCCATTCTCAAAAACGTGCTTCCCATCCTCATGAGTTGATTTGACCATTGGATGTAAGGAACCATTTTGGTTAGGTCCGACATAGGTCCGACAGGTTTCTACAAGTCAATATCCAAGTCCCATGCTCTTGCTACAAGATGAACTGCTTTTGCAACAATCTCTTCCCCTTGATATATCAGAACCTCTTGATGATAAAATATCCTCCAACTTCAAAAGCACAATGGCCTTTTTCAAGTGAAACCTTTTCTCCACATCCCTGCAATCTGCAATAAGAAGATCCCACCATCACTAGAATCCTCCAAATCGAAACATTCTTCACAGTTTCTTCCTGTTCGATTTCTTCTCCTTTCCCGTTCAAACATCCCATGCTTGACTTCTCATTATAATTCATAGTCGATAGCCCTGCTTTCCTTTACCACTATCTGTATATACATTGACCACCATGACAAAAAGCCATGTCTCCAAGTATTGCCTCCCTTAACAGCCTCCCTTTTTGACCAAGAAGTTGTCGTGTTACCTCCAAATACTTCTCATCAATCATCAAATCCACTCTTCAAGTACCTGAAATCAAACGTATTTTCCTGCCAAATAGAACCACATTAGTGCATCAAAACCAACCATTTTGTGAGCTAACAAGGACCCCCAACATGGATTCAAGAGAATTGCCAAGGGAGAAAAAATAGGTAGACTATTTACATTTGAGCTTGAGGACACTAGAAACATTGCACTTTATAATTACAGGGATCAAACATTGTCTGAGTTAGATGTTTGGCATAAAAGATTAGGGCATATTGGTGAGAGAACCTTGAAGCAAATATGTAGATATCCATGTGTGCTTGGGATACCTAATGTATCCAAGCAACACATGATCTATAAATGTGGTTCATGTCAGTTTGGTAAATCACACAGCTTACCCTTTACAAAGAAAGGCTATATGCATGAGGATTACTTGGAACTTGTCCACACAGATATGTGGGGACCAAGCAAGGACCCTTCAATTTCAGGCTCAAGGTATTATGTGTCATTCATTGATGATTTCAATAGGTGGACTATCTTGTACTTTATGAAACATAAAGATGAAGTGTTCAGTTGCTTCAAGAAGTATCTTGCACTTGTGGAAAATCAAACAGGAAGAAGTCTAAAGAGGATAAGGTTAGATGGAGGAGGTGAGTACTTTTCCAATGAATTTGATGCATTTTTGCAGGATAGAGGTATCAAAAGGGAGATTACTACAAGGTTTACCTGTGAGCAAAATGGGGTAGTAGAGGAGAAATAGGTTGATTGTGGAAGCAGCTAGATCAATGCTTAATGAAAAGAAATTGCCTAATTATTTGTGGGTAGAAAGTGTATCGACTGCCACTTATCTCATTAACAGGTTGCCATCCAAATCCCTTGATGGGATGACCCCATATGAAACATGGCATAGTAAAAGGCCATCACTAGACCCAAGCAAGGTAAATTATGTATGCAAATTGAACAAAGCTCTTTATGGTTTGAAGCACGCACTAGGGCATGGAATCATAGGTTAACTACTTATCTTCAAGATCAATGATTCATGATGAGCAAAGTAGATTCTTCTCTGTTTGTCAAGAGAAGCAACTCAAAAATGATATATTTATGTGTGTATGTTGATGACATCATTCTGATAGGTAGTGATGCCAAAGGCATCAAACAAATCAAGAACCTAATGATGCAGGAGTTCAAAATCAGTGACCTAGGATTTCTAAAGTATCTTCTTAGACTTGAGTTAGTCTACACAAATTCTGGAATTTATATCACCCAAAGGAAATATGTGCAGGACATGTTGAAGAAGTTCCACTTGGAGAATGAAAAGGTAGCTAGCACCCCTATGGAGGTAAATCATAAATTGAGTGCTCATGAAGGTGATTTGCTTGAAGACATTGTAGGATACCAAAGCATAGTTGGGAGTCTAAACTATGCAACCTTGACAAGGATTGACATATCTTATGGAGTGTCACTCTAGCACAATGGTGAGTACCAACGTGAGGAGATACACCTCATAAATGTCAATCGGTGGAGACGTGAGGACCGGTGTGAAGACCGCGAGCAAGTGATGGCACAAGTGCGTGAGTGAAAGCACACAAGCATGCACACACATACACACACACGCGCACAAGGTAAGAGCAAAGAGTGGAACAATGGAAAGCTTCGATTACCAAGGAGCTCTCTTACAAAACTGAAATCTACAACAAACTAACCTCAAAAATTAGCTCTCCAGCCCTTTTTATAGTTTTTGAGTGGTTTTGGCCCTGTCCAGACCTAGTGTCCGGCCTAGTTAAAAAATAGGTTCCAGGGCTTATTCGGGGGCTCAAACGGAGTCTAAAAATTATGAAAATTGGTAGGATGGTAGTTCTAATACTCCTCAAGCTCGAGGACTCCTCGGCTTGAACAAAATGGAGTTACAAAAATGGAAAATGGTATTTACAATGGTTTTTAGTGATAAAAATCACTATTTTTGTAGGGATTTCTTCTCAAAATTTGACAGGTGCTTCTTGGAGCTCCCTACTTGCTCCTTCTTCTTGTGTGTCCACTTCCTTGATGCACTTCCATTCTTTGTCCTTGATCTTGAGCTTCAACACTCCCCCCCTCTTGTTTCTGTCGTACCTGACAGACCCTTGTTGTAGTGGTCGTTTCATGTAGTACGTTGAGAGGTAGTGTCCGTTACGTGCAACAAGAGCGATCCCTCTTCCCAATGTATCCTAGTCGTTTGTCTGGTTCTTCACTTTGCCACTGTTATCTCTTGCAGTTTGTAGTCCCTTTGTATGTGCTTCTGCCTTGTATTCCATCTGGATGGTGCATTTGTGAGTTTTCCAAAACTACTAGTTGCTCAGAGGAGGTGTTCAATGTTGATTATGAGCAACTCTCAATGGTGGATGGCGCCCTTGTTCTTGTAGTGGGCACCGTGATGTCCTTTGATTCTTCCAAAGATGGCTTTCATAGTTTTCGTGCCAAGTACTTGTAACCCATAATGGATGATGGTTAAGTGCATTAGTGCATGGGTTGAACAAATTATGTGCCTTGTGCATGGCCTTGTAATGTGGCCCTACGTATGTGTACTTGGAAAATGCATGGCAAGAAGTATGGTGCAAGAGATTGGGTCTTGAGCTAAGTGCTCAAGGGTATGCTGATGAAGAGGTTTCCTAATCGATCATGGTTATAGTGTTGTTGAAGCATACACGGCTTACCATGGTGAAGGGTCCGTTGATCTTCATCTCTTCGTGTTGTAGTTCCAACATGGTGTTTGACCCTCGTCTTGTCCTTTTTGTTGATGGATGTCCTTGCTGAAAGTTCGCTGATGGGCATTTTCAAGCACAATCCTCTTCTTTGCCCCTTTTTTTTTTTTTTCTTTTTTTGGAACACGATGGCATCAAACAAGAAGAAAGATATTAGTATCAATAACATATTTTGCATGTGAAAATTGTGTTGTGTCTCATGTGCCTGGGATTTCTCAATTGTGTCTATGCACGGCCATGTAAGGTGGCCCTATCTTGATGCATACTTTGGAAATGCATGACCTGAATGGTGCAAACGACTGGGTTATGCCAAAGGCACATGGTTGCTGTTGGTCGAGGCTTTTGATGTTACTTGCATACTTGATGAATTCTTTGATTGGAGGTGTCTATTGGATCTCGAAATGATGTAATCCTCCGGATTGGAACCCATTTTGGAATAGTATTTGGCCCTGTAGAGATCACCTCAAGCCAGTTCTTCTTGGGATGCTGTCCAAACTTTGGTATCCAGTGTGGTTGGCCCCTTGGTTCTGTGGATGTTGCTTGTGCTTTTGGCTTCCAAACCCATATCCTGGGTGAGTGCCTGCTTATTTTTGTAGAAGGGTTGAGTTTATCTTCTTTTCGTCTTTGTGCTCTGTTCTTACCCTTTGCTTTCCTTGGCTTCTTTGTTGAGGCCTTTCGCATGGTGGGGGGCATAAGCCTTTGTATGTGTAAGAGCTTCTTGGGTACCCACATCTGTGATCGCCCTTGTTGAGCTGTAGCTAATTTTTTAGGCACCCAAATTTGTACCTGATTGTGGTCGGCCTTCATTGATAGCTTCGGTACCCAAATTTGATGGATTCTTCGTGCTTGACCCTGTCGTAGGTGCTTGGTCCTTCTGTTGTCATGGTCGATCTGGTTGGGTGGGAGTCTTTGAGGCAACATCGATGGTGGTACTCCTTTCTTTACCCAGATCTGTGTCATGCCCAACACTTCTTTCCTCTTGAAGGCTCTTTGGCTATTTGATAGACTGGCTGTCTTGCACTGTTTTGCTTGCTTCTGAGTTTGAACTACTGTGGATGCTTTACTCTTTGAAAAACAAGAAGAAGTTTCATCTTGCCTTTGCGAATGTCCTTCCGTGATTGCATCCGTCTGGAACATAGAGCTTTTGACATCTACAACATCTTGTTCGAGAAGATTAGCGTTAGAGGAAAGAAGAGAGCGTGTGGTGTCTTGGTCAGTGGCCATGCAATTCTCCAATTCTAATGTAATGCATTGTTCATATGCCCAAACATGAAGAAGTTGACTTCTTAGGTTCAAGTTGACAGCATGGTCGTAAATCCAATCTTGACCCAAGACAAGTGGCTCTGTGAGGTCCTCATCATGACACACTAGCATTTTGACTTTTATTGGAACAACTTGAAGGTAGATGGGAAGCTCCACCTTGCCCAAACAGGGTGTTTCCACGCCTCCTAATCCTATGAGATAGGCTTCTATGGGCTTGATGTCCAATTGCAGGTCTTGGCAGTATGAAAGTCGAACTGCACTAGCTGCTGCACCTGAATCAATTAATGCTCTCACAGTCTTTACACTCTTACCGCGTCCTACCTCTATAGTCACAAAGGGCCGTCGATCAATTATTTGAGAAGTAGTTATGCCTGATTTTTGGCACATGTCCATGTGATATTTTGGAGCTTTTGTGTTGACATCTAGGCCTAGCCGTCGTAGCTTATTTCTTCTGATGCGCTCTCTCGCCTCTGCTTGTGCTTCTTCTCTAACCTTTAACTCCTCTTCTTTTCGCTTCTTAGCAGTGTTGAGTCTCATGAGCATTTCCTCTGTAAGAGGTTCTTGATATAACTTGACTCGGCATCCACTAATATAGTTTGGTAGGATATCACCTTGTAAAGTGGCCAATTGAACTGCACCGCTAGTGGAGAGTCTATTAATGATCATGGGTCCATATCCTCGTTTCTCCAATTTGCGGGCATGTTGCTTTAGCGTATAAACCAGCACTAGATCTCCTTCCTTCAATCCTTTATCCTTTACATGGGCATCAAAGTATGCCTTTTGCCGTTTCTTTGCAGCATAAATGCCTGCTGCTGCCCGTAGCCTCGTCTCACCTAAGCGTTCTAGATCAAAGATCCTGGAAGACAACTCATGTCCGTTCCACTCATGCTCTTGTGCTACTTTCAAGGCTGGGATTAGGAAGTCCAATGGTAGCACGGCATTCTATCCAAAGACCATCTGAAATGGGGTAGCATTGAGTACCGTTTTGTAGGCAACTCGGTATGCCCAGACAGCATGATGAAGTTGTTTGTCCCAATCAGAGCGTTTATTATTCACCAGTTTTGTTAATACGTTACATAGGATCTTATTCGTGCTCTCGGCCTGTCCGTTGGCTTGTGGGTGATAAGGGGCAGACTTCTTGTGTATCACCATGAATTCTTGAAGGAGATGTTCAATGACCTCATTCAAGAAGTGCGTACCTCTATCACTAACCAACTCTATTGGTAACCCATATCTAGTGAACACATTTTCGAATAAGAACTTAGCCGTCGTTTGAGCATCATTCTTTGTCGTGGCTTTTACTTCCACCCACTTTGTAAGGTAATCTGTGGCTACAATAATGTATTCTGCATGGGAGTTTCTAGCTGGGGGATTAATAGGACCAACAAAGTCTATGCCCCACTTCGAGAATGCGCGCCCTCCCATCATTGGCCTTAAAGGCATCTCATCTTTTCTTATCGGATATTGGGCACGTTGGCATGTGTCACATTTCTTCACATAAGTATGTGCATCCATATGAAGAGTGGGCCACCAAAGTCCTGAGAATAAAATGGTCTTAATTACTCTGTCAGGCCCAAAGTGTCCACCTGCAGCACCGCTGTGTGCAATCTCTAAGACTTTCAAATAGTCTGATTCATGAACGCACAGTCTTAGGTAACCATCCTTGCCTCTTCGATATAGGTTGTCTCCTACTAAGGCATAGTCTTGAGCCTCTTGCTCCATGCTCCGTTTTCTTGCAAGACTAGCCTGATTGGGTAATGTTCCCGATCTCATGAACGCAACCAATGGAGCACTCCAATCTGGGATTAATGACACGTGATAAAGAGTGGCATGCTCCACTGGGGGTCTCTTCTGGCACACTAGACAATTTTGGATCCACTCTTGTATTTCTTTATCCATGCTAGGCCAATACACTCCTAAACGTTTTAGATTCTGCAATGTTCGTTGTTTAGAGTAGTGATTTCCTAGCAGTCCCTCATGGGCTTGTTGCATCCAACTAGTATGTTCGTCGTCCTCAACACAACAAGCTAATACGCCCTCGGTATCTTGCTTGTACATACTTCCGGCCAATATTTGATACTTTTGTGATTTTACAATTTCTTCTTTGCTTGTTTTCACATTTTTATTTGCAGGCCCAAAGGTAAGGACTGGTACCAACTTATTTGCCCATTTAGGAACAACTTCTAAATTGAACAGATAAGCATCGGGCAATTCATCAGACACTCCTTGCGGTGGCTCTCCTGAAGTGATGCGAGAAAGATGGTCTGCCCTAAGATGGGTTCTACCTTTCCTGACAACAACTTCAAAGTCGTATTCCATTAGTAAGAGGAACCATCTTACTAAGCGGCCTGTATTGCAAGGTTTATTGACCAAATATAGTAAAGCTTGATGATCAGTGAAAAACTTGAACTTATTGGCCAATAGATAGTGTCTAAACTTCTTCACAGCATATACCATACCTAAGCCTTCTCTCTCCGTTGTGGTATAATTTTGTTCAGCTGCATTTAATGGCCTACTAGCATATGCTATCGGCAAATCTAGGTTTCCTTCACCTGTGGGTTGTGCTAGCACACATCCTATTGCATGATTGGAGGCATCTACATGGACATGAAAGGGTTTGCTCCAATCCGGAGTAGTCAATATTGGTGCTGTGCACAAACGTCTTTTCAGCTCGTTGAAGGAATTCTCGCATTCCTCGTTCCACTCAAAATTTGTTAGCAACCCATAAAGAGGTTTAGCTATGATGGCATACATGTGGATAAACCTACGGTAATATCCACAATGGCCCATAAAGGCTTGTACCTCTTTAACATTCCTTGGTCTTGGCAGCTCTGCTATTGCTCTTACTTTGTCCTCATCTGTTGAAATTCCATTCCTAGAAACAATGTGACCTAAGATCTTACCTTGTCGTACCATGAACACACACTTTTCTGGGTTCAGACAAACTCGATAATCTCTACACTTGTTGAAGATTTGTCTGAGCTCAGGGATGTGTGTTGAAGCTCAAGGTCAAGGACAAAGCATGGAAGCACATCAAAGAAGTGGACATAGAAGAAGAGAGAGCAAGTAGGGAGCTCCAAGAAGTGTATGTCAAATTTTCAGAAGAATCCCCTACAAAAATAGTGATTTTCATCACTAGAAACCATTGTAAATACCATTATCTATTTTTAGTAACTCCATTTTGTTCAAGCCGAGGAGTCCTCGAGCTTGAGGAGTATTAGAAGTACCATCGTACCAATTTTCATAATTTTTAGACTTCGTTTGAGCCCTCAAATAAGCCCTGGAACCTAATTTTTAACTAGGCCGGACACTAGGTCTGGACAGGGCCAAAACTAGTCAAAAAACTATAAAAAGAGCTAGAGAGCTCATTTTTGAGGTTGGCTTGTTAGAGAATAGAACTTTTGTAAGAGAACTCTTTTGCAATCTAAGCTGTCCATTGTTCCTCTCTTTGATCTTACTTTGTGCGCGTGTGCGTGTATGTGTGTGCATGTTTGTGTGCTTTCACTCACGCACTTGTGCCTTCACTTGCTCGTGGTCTTCATACCGGTCCTCACGTCTCCGCGGATTGACAAGTAAAGGAGGTGGTGCTTACGCTTGAGCTACACCAAATTTTGGCGCCGTTGCCGGGGAGAGAGCTTCGAGGACGAGCGTTGTGATGGTAAGATCGTAGATTTGCGACGTTGGAAGGTAAAAAACTATCATTTCAGTTCATTTTCTGTTTTTTCCTCTTCATCTTCATCATCATCATCATCTCCACCTTCTCCCATCTTCTTCTTCATAGAAATTTCTTGTTTTTTAGTGCATTTTCACCATCTTCATACCATTTTTCATGCATTATTGTGTGGGAAGGAGTTAGGAGGTGCAAGGGAGAGCAAGCGCTGCATTTTTTTCATGATTTTCTGCTCATACGGAGCTCGCCATAGCCGGCGCTCAGAAATTTGAATTTCCCGCCAAAAAACGCGATTCTGTGATGAAAATCGCGATTCTGTGAAAATTCAAAATTTTTTGAAAAATCACGATTTTCAGTTTTCCCGCCTAAAAGTTGGTTGAAAAAAAAAAAAAAAAAAAAAAAAAAAAAATCGCGATTCTGTGTTTTTCTAAAAAAAAAACACGATTCTCTGCTCAAAATCGCGATTCTCAAAAAAACACGATTCTCTGCTCAAAATCGCGATTCTCACCAATCACGATTTTCAGCAAAAACACGATTTTGTGAAAAAGGCGATTCTGTGAAAACACGATTTTTTGCTCAAAATCGCGATTTTCAAAAACACGATTTTGTGCTCAACATCGCGATTTTCATGTGAAAAATACGATTTTCAAAAAACACGATTCTCTGCTCAAAATCGCGATTCTCACCAATCACGATTTTCAGCAAAAAACACGATTTTGTGAAAAACACGACTTTCTGCTCAAAATCGCGATTCTCACAAATCACGATTTTCAGCCAAAAATACGATTTTGAGAAAAACACGATCCTGTGGGACAAAATCGCGATTTTCAAGTCAAAAACACGATTTTGAGAAAACACGAATTTTTACTCAAAATCGCGATTTTCAATTCACGATTTTCTGCTCAAAATCGCGATTTTCAATTCACGATTTTCTGCTCAAAATCGCGATTTTCATGTCAAAAACACGATTCTGAGAAAACACGATTTTCAGTCAAAAACACGATTTTGTGAATCACGATTCTCTGAGTCAAAATCGCGATTTTCAGAAACACGATTTTGTGATCAACATCGCGATTCTCTGAAACACGATTTTGTGATCAACATCGCGATTCTCTGAAACACGATTTTGTGATCAACATCGCGATTTTCAGAAACACGATTTTGTGATCAACATCGCGATTTTCAGAAACACGATTTTGTGATCAACATCGCGATTTTCAAATCACGATTTTCTGCTCAACATCGCGATTTTCAAATCACGATTTTCTGCTCAACATCGCGATTTTCAAATCACGATTTTCTGCTCAAAATCGCGATTTTCAAAAACACGATTCTGTGCTCAACATCGCGATTTTTTTTTTTTTCTTCACAGCATCGCGATTTTCAGAAAGTTCACAAAATCGCGATTTTCTCCAAAGGTCCTGTTTGCCTGTTTTGACCCCCAGGAGCCTGATTTGACACAACTTTCTCATCCAAAGTCCATTTTTTGAGCTCTATAGCTTGTTGGAAAGCTCGTTTCAAATCCTACACGATCTCAACTGTTTTTTTCAAGAATAATGCGTTGATTTTGAGATAGGATAATTTGAAGTTGACCCTCAGGTGGGACTAGGGAACCAAGGGGACTCCAAAGAATTTTGAACCATACCAAGGGGAAATTTTGGACTCCTGACTAAAGCTTATGAACCTGAGATCTGGTAGACACTTAGGCAAGGATAAACAAAGCATTAGATCTTCTGAGGCTAGTGTCAACCATACATCCAAGTCTTGGGCACAACAACTAAGTGGTCATCTGTTACTCAGATCGGACACAAGTGATTCAGAAATGTCTTTTAGTATGGGAAAACCTGCAGGTGGCTCAGGGACTGCCCATCTACAAACACCGGAAGGTCCCTATAAGACACAGTTGGAATATATTCGGACCAACCAATTAGCTGCTCGCATCTATGAGGATGGTCTGAGGCGATCAGTGGTCCAACTCAAAAATCCAGATCAATCCTTTGGACTTGAACACCCGGTGGTCAAGTTCGAAGAGGGTTCATACATTGATAAGGAAGGAACCATGTATGTGGTTACCAACCAACCAGATAGGACCGATGAGTTTGGAAATATCATTCATGAGAATGAGATAGGAGACCTAGAACAAGGAAACGTAGGACAAGGACCCCAGACTCCTAGAGGTAAGTCAGTTTTGACCCGAGTGATCACTCCGGACTGGATCCCTCAAGACAACAAAAGCATAGAACTATTTTTGAATAGAGAAACAGAGGAAGCCTTTTGGAGGTTCAAGCCAGATCAACCTAGCCAATTGGGCATAGTTATCATCTATGAATTCAAAGATCCTGAGATACCAGGCAAAGTTGTCTACCTGGATAACACATCAGAGAAAATTTTCTTGGTAACGGAACATGATAGACATGCATATACATGGAAGAATGACATGATTTTCCCCCCACCAAGATCCAATGTTTCCCATGGCCTCCAAGGGGTAGGATCATCCCAGGCTCATGAAGCCCAGAGAGAAAGAACTAGAGAGAGACCTGAGGTAAGTTTTGCACACACCGTGGGCAGGAATAGGTTAGGATTTGAAAATGAAAGACCTGAAAGAGAGAGACATCAAGCACATAGGCAACAAAGAGATGAACAGGAGTTTCCATTGCTTAGACCCCGGGAGTACCCAAGAACCATTAAACCCAGTCACGTGATCAAGGCAATGAAGAACTATTTCGATGGGACAGGGGATCCTTATGATCATGTGGCCGAGTACAAACAAGTGCTGAGAGCCGAACAAATTGAGGACTGGTTCACCCAGTACGAGGCATTTGGTTTGACCCTTAAAGGCACTGCCTTAGCTTGGTTTCAACCATTGAGTAGAAGCAGCTATCGCGATATAGGTCAACTGTTAGACGAATTCATTGTAGAATTTTCCAAGAGTGGTATCAGGCATAATACATCGTCCCTGATCCATAGTTTCAAGCAGACACCCCAAGAAACAGTGCGACTAGCAGGTAGAAGGTTCAGACAGTACCTAGAAAGATGCCCTGCTCCAGAGCTACCCACACCAGCCAAACAAGTGGCTTTGTTTTTAGATGGCTTACTGAGCACAAAGTTAAGATCCTATGTATACTTGAAAGATCCTAGGTCTATAGAAGAGTGTGTGCGGACGTGCATAGACATAGAAGATAACTTGGGTGAGGAGTTAGGATTGTCCAAACTCTACAAAGATTCGGATAGTTCTACTAGTCATACTTCAAAGATCTCCACAGAAATAGAAGAGATAGCTGAGCAAGTTGCCAAGAAGCTGGGAGTCCAAAATAAACAAACACAGAGAGTCACTTCATTGAATCGGTGCTATACTTGCGGAGGTGACCACATGGCTAACGTATGCCCAATGCAAAACCAAAACATTAGAGAAAGGAATGCTCCATATTGCACTATTGAGAGAAAATACACAAACCACACGGCTCAAGATTGTCCCTACAATAGGCAGGCTGTTAGACAAAATTATCAGCAACCTTACCCACAAGGTAGGTATCAGAATCAATACCAACAGCCATATTATAGACCACAACAGCAGTATCAGGTACCATATAGGCCACAACCTGTCTTGGTAAACCAACCACCAGCTCCAGCCAACGTGATTCCAGTCAAGTATGCTGTGGGAGAGGAAAATCCAAATAGAGCTTTGGTGCCACTAACCCCATTGATACCAGATAATGACTCTCATGCTCATAGTTCAGACTACTCCCATGAAGGTAGTCCACATGCTTATTACACAGAGTCACCTGAACATAGTGAGATTTACTCGTATCAATATGAGGCACCGCCTATGGAGCAAAATTGGGAGCCAGAATACTCCAATGTCATGTACACAAATCCTAACCCTAGGCCCCAGTTGAGACAAATGAGACCACAAGCCCCTAGAGGATCTTGTTTCAGATGTCATGGTGACCATTTCATTCGTGACTGTCCCCACCCACCATCTCCGAGTCAAGGACAGGCTATCACAATACAGGCTTTTTGTCCTGATTGTGGCAAAGACCATCTCCCCAGAGATTGTCCAAGAAACCCCTCTAGTGCACCCAAGATTACACCCATTAATGTGGTAGGCTTAGTGGCAGATCCAAGTTCAAGTAGTAGCAATGTGGCTCCTATACAAGCTGTCACTAGAACACAAGCCTTAAAACAGGATAAACCAGTAGAACAATCAGAGTCGAGTGAATCGGGAGAGCCTAGTAAGAGGAAAACAAGAACATGGAAGGATACCAGAGAAAAGGCCAATCGCAAGTGGAATAAAAAGTTGTCGGAACTAGAAGAAAGCTTAAAAGAAGCGAAAACAAAAATAGAAGACATTGCATCTCAAAGCCCCTCGCATGCCGAAACTCCATCCACTCCACCTCATCCCACCCCACCACCCATTGTAAATAGACCGCAACCAGGGTCTGTTCTCGCAGATCCAACCCCAGAAGGTTTGGACATGATGTTCAAGGCCTACCAGGCTCGACTTCAAGAAGGGCCTACAGCTGCAAACCTAGACAAGAATTACCCTAGAGCAGATTTAGAGATTGAACGAATGAAAATGTGCATGAAAATGGTAGAACAAGCTCAAGCCATACTTGAGACTAGTCAAAAGTTCAATCAGACAAACTCTATCAAATCGGAATTGCATTTCCAGGGCTTACTAGAACGATTAGAGCAGTTGGTAAACAAACCACAAGTTTCTCTACCTCCACAGGCTCAACCAGTTATTGAAAGAGGAAGCTCACCACCAAGGGGAGCTTATGTTCCTAATTCCACGGATGCTGGAATACCTCCTTCTATTCAACAGTACTCTCAAGAGTTCTTGCGGGAAATACAAGAGGAGAAATGGGCCAAGGAGAAGGGTAATTCCCCTCCTATTCCTGAGATTGATGATCTTCATGATCAATTTCCCCAAGACATCCCATCTATTTACGAAGATGAAGCAGAACAACAAGAGGACGAAAGGTTAGATTTTGAATCTAATACCTTAGAAGAACTGCCTCAATTTCCAGGCCCATGGGAATCTGAATCACTCCAGATTAGAGCTCCCACAATACTGGTAAGAAATGAAGACTCAGTGGTTCCAAGGAACACTGATGTCGTGAAGAACACTAAGGTTCAGTGTCATCTCACTGTAGAAGAGCTGCTCAAAGCAAAACCTGAGCTCTGGAATCATGTGAAGGATCAGGTTCCAGAACTTGATTCCAACATGCCAAAAGCAGGCTCCAAGCAAAGGGTACCAGAGATACCTCT
Organism: Ceratopteris richardii; assembly: GCA_020310875.1. Classification (NCBI taxonomy): domain Eukaryota; kingdom Viridiplantae; phylum Streptophyta; class Polypodiopsida; order Polypodiales; family Pteridaceae; genus Ceratopteris; species Ceratopteris richardii. Next base: position 70,990,830 of record CM035414.1, on the reverse strand, counting down.
AGACAAAATAGGGGACATGTGTGAGGGTGAAGAAGGTAATACTTATCTTCCCATCACCTACCAAGGTTACACAACCAAAGCAATCATAGATTCAGGTGCTGGTGTTGCTATTGCGACCACCTCCTTGTGGAAGCAATGGGGCAAGCCCACATTAAGACCAACTAGAATGAAGCTTCAAATGGCTGATGGTCATTTTGAAAGACCTCTAGGATTGCTAGAAGGGATCACTCTAACCACTTGCGGTGTAGAATTTGAGCACACATTTGCTATATGTGACTTTGAGAAAAATAATGTCTTTGAGATGATCCTAGGAAGACCCTTCCTACGACAATTGCAAATAGTACAGGATTGGGGAACTAACTCCTTGTACTTACAGCACTTAGGGGTCACCACTAAGGTCAATTTGAAGGATTACACCTTCAGAGATGTACCACCCCTACAGTGGAATTCTATCCACAAAGCGAAAGAAGATTCCATCTCTGTGCATTCTGAAAGTTCACCTGATCCATCATGGCTGCATGAAGATACTCATTTGTGGATGTGCAAGGTCGCAAAGGAAGAGGAAAAACGTTTAAAGGCAAGAGAAGAAGGAACTTCGCTAGGAGATAGACCAGTTAGGGACCCAGCCTACACACCGATGATCTTTCCAGATGAGGAGTTTGAGCCTCATGGCTGGCCAGAAATCTTAGCCACCATGGACATTGCTGTCAATGAGGAACAATGGACACCTCATTGTGATGAGGAGGGTTATGATATCTCAGTGTTCATGTGTCAACCCCTGCTAGAAGAATGTGACCCTAGTGATGTCATAGAAGAAGAAGAGAATGACGATGATTTGGAGTCTATTGTGATGGATAGTTGCTTTAACTCAGAGCAGCACTATCTAGAAGATATAGGAGTGTTCACCCAGAAAGAAGAAGAACCTCTCACAAGTATTAAAACAGTAAGCTCAAAGGATGGAAGTGAGAGTAGTCAAAAGAAAAAGAAAAGAAAAGCAGTGAAACAAGAAAAGGAGGAATCATTGTTTGAAGTACCAGAAAACTTCAAGAAATATGAAGTTGACGACCGCAAAATTCTGGTACGAATGCCTAAGAGAGAGGCCATCATAGGAGAATCATATGATAATAAAGAAAAGACCAAGAAGGTTGTAGTGACCATTGAAGAGAACGAAGAGAGATGCACATATATAGGAGATGATCTAAGTGCAAGAGAAGAAATGGAGCTCATAGCTCTATTAAGGGAATATAGGGATGTGTTTGCATGGCACTATAGAGACTTGAAAGGGGTAGATCCAAGAATTTGTTCTCATACTATCCCCATGACTGCTGATGCTAAGCCCACCAAACAGAAGCCCTACACATATAATGATACCTATGCAGCCAAAATCAAAGAAGAAATTGATAGGTTGATTGAGGCTGGATTCATCTATGAGATTGAACATACCGAATGGGTGTCCCCCATTGTTGTGGTACCCAAGAAGAACGGGAAGTTGCGAGTGTGTATTAACCTTAAAAAAGTTAATGCCGCTACGATTAGAGATAGTTATCCACTTCCAATCACAGAACACCTATTGGAGCGTGTTGCAGGCAAGGAAGTTTATAGCTTCCTTGATGGATTTTCAGGTTACAATCAAGTAGCCATTGCCCCAGAAGATCAACACAAAACAGCTTTTGCTACAGAGTGGGGAATCTTTGCATTTCGGGTGATGCCATTTGGGCTCACCAATGCACCTGCAACATTCCAAAGGCTCATGTGTCATGTCTTCAAAGAGTTCTTGCGAAAGAGCTTAGAAGTGTATGTGGATGATTTATGTGCTCATTCCCAAGAAAGACGGATTCACATCCCTGAACTCAGACAAATCTTCAACAAGTGTAGAGAATATCGAGTGTGTCTGAACCCAGAAAAGTGTGTGTTCATGGTGCGTCAAGGTAAAATCCTCGGTCATATTGTTTCTAAGAATGGAATCTCAACGGATGAAGATAAGGTACGAGCCATAGCGGAGCTGCCAAGGCCAAGGAATGTTAAAGAGGTACAAGCCTTTATGGGCCATTGTGGATATTACCGTAGGTTTATCCACATGTACGCGATCATAGCTAGACCCCTTTATGCCTTGTTGTCTAATTTTGAGTGGAACGACGAATGCGAGAATTCTTTCAATGAACTGAAGAAACGTTTGTGCACAGCACCAATACTGACCACTCCTGATTGGAATAAACCATTCCATGTCCATGTGGATGCATCCAATCATGCCATAGGATGTGTGCTGGCACAACCCACAGGTGAAGGGAATTTAGATTTGCCCATAGCATATGCTAGTAGACAACTAAACCCAGCCGAAAGAAATTATACCACAACCGAGCGAGAAGGGTTAGGCATGGTATATGCTGTAAAGAAGTTTAGACACTATTTATTGGCCAACAAGTTCAAGTTCTTCACTGATCATCAAGCTTTGTTATATTTGGTCAATAAACCTTGCAACACTGGACGCTTAGTAAGATGGTTCCTCTTACTAATGGAGTATGACTTTGAAGTTGTTGTCAGGAAAGGTAGAACCCACCTTCGGGCAGATCACCTTTCTCGCATTACTTCAGGAGAGTCACCACAAGGAGTGTCTGATGAACTACCTGATGCTTATCTGTTCAATTTGGAAGTTGTTCCTAAATGGGCAAATAAGTTGGTACCAGTCCTAACCTTCGGCCCTGCAAATAAGAATGTGAAAACATCACAAGAAGAAATTGTAAAATCACAAAAATATCACATATTGGCAGGAAGCATGTACAAACAAGATACTGAGGGTGTATTAGCTTGTTGTGTCGAGGATGATGAACATAGTAGTTGGTTGCAGCAAGCTCATGAGGGATTGCTAGGAAATCACTATTCTAAACAACGAACATTGCAGAATTTGAAACGTTTAGGAGTGTATTGGCCTAGCATGGACAAAGAAATACATGAGTGGATCAAGAATTGTCCAATGTGTAGAGAGAAACCACCAGTGGAGCATGCGACCCTTTATCAAGTATCATTAATTCCAGATTGGAGTACTCCATTGGTAGAGTTTATGAGATCGGGAAGATTACCCAAAGAGGCCAGTCTAGCAAGAAGACGAAATATGGAGCAAGAGGCTCAAGGCTATGCCTTAGTAGGAGAAAACCTATACCGAAGAGGTAAAGATGGTTACTTAAGACTGTGCGTTCATGAATCAGACTATTTAAGGGTCTTAGAGACTGCACACAGTGGTGTTGCAGGTGGACATTTTGGCCCTGACCGAGTGATTAAAACCATTCTATTCTCAGGACTTTGGTGGCCCACTCTTCATATGGATGCACATACCTATGTGAAGAAATGTGACACTTGCCAACGTGCACAATATCCAGTGAGAAAAGACGAGATGCCCTTGAGACCAATGATGGGAGGACGTGCATTTTCGAAGTGGGGCATAGACTTCATAGGTCCTATTAACCCCCCAGCTAGAAACTCCCATGCAGAGTACATCATTGTAGCCACAGATTACCTTACAAAGTGGGTAGAAGTCAAAGCCACAACAAAGAATGATGCTCAGACTACGGCTAAGTTCTTATTCGAGAATGTGTTCACGAGATATGGACTACCAATAGAGTTGGTGAGCGATAGAGGCACACACTTCTTGAATGAAGTCATTGAAAATCTTCTCCAAGAATTCTTGGTGATACATAAGAAATCCGCCCCCTATCATCCACAAGCCAACGGACAAGCTGAGAGTACCAATAAGATCCTCTGTAACGTATTGACAAAATTGGTAAATAATAAACGCTCTGATTGGGACAAACAACTTCATCATGCTGTTTGGGCTTATCGAGTTGCCTACAAAACGGTACTCAACGCCACCCCATTTCAGATGGTCTTCGGACAGAACGCTGTGCTACCATTAGATTTCTTAATCCCTGCCTTAAAAGTAGCACAAGAGTATGAGTGGAATGGGCATGAATTGTCCTCTAGGATCTTTGATCTCGAACGCTTGGGTGAAACGAGGCTACGAGCGGCAGCAGGCATCTACGCTGCAAAGAAGAGGCAAAAGGCATACTTTGATGCACACATCAAGGATAAGGGATTGAAAGAGGGAGATCTAGTGTTGGTATACACACTAAAACAACATGCCCGTAAGTTGGAAAAAAGAGGTTATGGACCCATGATCATTAATAGAATTTCCACTAGTGGTGCAGTTCAGTTGGCCACTCTAGAAGGAGATATCTTGCCAAACTATATTAGTGGCTGTAGAGTCAAGCTATATCAAGAACCTCTTACTGAGGATATGCTAATGAGACTCAACACTGCGAAGAAGCGAAAAGAAGAAGAGTTAAGAGTGAGAGAAGAAGCACAGGAAGAGGCCAGAGAGCGTATTAGGCAAAATAAGTTAAGGCGATTAGGCCTAGATGTCAACTCAAAAGCCCCAAAATATCACATGGATATGTGTCAAAAGTCAGGCATTGCGACTTCTCAGGTCATTGACCGAAGACCCTTTGTGACCATAGAGATAGGACAAGGGAAGGGTGCAAGGACGGTGAAAGCATTGATTGACTCAGGTGCAGCAAGTAGTGCAGTTAAACTTTCCTACTGCCAAGACTTGGGGTTGAACATCAATCCCATAGAAGCTTATCTCATAGGATTGGGAGGTGTGGAAACCCCTTGTTTGGGCGAGGTGGAACTTCCCATCTACCTTCAAGATGTTCCAATGAAAGTCAAAGCGCTAGTATGTCAAGATGAGAACCTTACAGAACCACTTGTCTTGGGTCAAGATTGGATCTATGACCATGCAGTTAACTTAAACCTAAGAAGTCAAATTCTTCAAGTTTGGGTACATGAACAATGCATTACATTAGAATTAGAGAACTGCATGCTCCTAGATCATGGCACCACACACTCTCTTAGTTCTTCCAAGACTAATCATATGAAAGAAGATGTTGTATGTGTCAAAAGCTCTATGATGCAGAAGGAGTCAGTCGTGGAAGACCCGGTTCGAAGGCGGGTGGATCTTTCTTCTTCTCCAAAGACTCAAGTAGCCACAGTAGTGAGCCCACCACACAAGCAAACACCACCGTTCACGACAACTGCTACATCAAATAGAAAGACACCATTCGGTAAAAAAGCGGTTCCGGGCATGAAGCAGATCTGGGTACGCAAAGGAGAGCAACCACCAGCCTTACCCCCACAAATCCCATCCAGGCACACTAACCAAGCCAGAAGACGAAGGAAGCAGCTCAGACAAGCTCCGTCACAAGATATCCAACAAGTTTGGGTGCCTAAGAAGTTAGCTGCAGCTCAAGAAGGGCAATTACAGATGTGGGTACCTAAGAAGATCCTACACCCACAACAACCTTTGTTCTCCCACACGCAAAAGGTTTCAACGAAGAGGCCAAAAAGAGAAAAGGGTAAGAACCACGTACAGAGACCAAAGGAAGATCAAATCAGCTCTTCAACATTAGTAGGAAGACATGCAAAAAGGATATGGGTTTGGAAGCCAAAAGTGCAAGTAGCCTCCACCGAACCAAAGCATCAACCACACTGGATACCACAGTTCAGAAAGCATCCAAAGAGAAAGACGCCTGAAGTGACCTCTACAGTGCCAAATGATGTTCTAAAATGGACTCCAATAAGGAGGATTACATCAGTTCGAGACTCCATGGATACCTCCACTAAGGCCGGCATCAACCTCCACAAATAACATCGAAAGCCTCGAACGAGCAACAACCATGTGCTCCTTGCACAACCCTGTCTTTTGCACCATTCAGGTCATGCATTTCCAAAGTATGCATTAATATAGGGCCACATTACACGGTCGTGCATAGACACACTTGAGAATCCCATGCACAAGAGCACAGTGACATATGTCGAACATTTCTATTGATACTAACTTTTGTGTTCTTGTTTTGTGATATCATGTTCCTCAAAAAAAAAAAAAAAAAAAAAAAAAAAAAAAAAAACAAAAAAAAAAAAAAAAAAAAAAAAGAGAGAAGTGGGAGAGAGCTTGTTCCCAGTGTGTCTCAGCCAGCAGTGAGATTATTGCTGCCTTATCTGGTAGAGGACAAGCATTTGGCATGAACATGGCATCTACAGCTATGATTTTCTCTTACCATGAAGAGCTTGAAGGTCCGCAACTTGCGTGATGCTTAACTACTTCATGTACCAGAGCATCCAAGGAGATATCTGCAAAAGGTAGTTCTGGAGGAGAAGACTCCTGCATATGGTGAGCTAAAGCGAATATGTGAAACTCAGCTTGGTGTAGTTACCCGATGTTGCTTGCCAAAGAATATAAAGCAATTCAATTCTCAATATCTCCTGAACCAGTATGGAACAGTAGCACTGGTGAATGGTCTATGTCAATCAGCATGGTAATCTCTTAGAAACCGGCACGTGTCCAATATTCCTCTGAGTGTCAATATAGGGAAGTGAACGTGCATGAGCCCAAGCTCAGAAATGCACATTGTTAGTGACAAATGTTGCTTTGAAAAGAGGAGAGGGGATCCACCACTCAAAAGATCTCATCAGTGGACAATCAACATGGACATTCATCAACAAGGTTCCATCCCAAAGGCCGAGTGTACCACACGAAGAGGCAAACATCCATCAACCTTCGCCATGGTAAGTATCTTTACTCTGGAAACACCATAACCATGATAGTTTAGGAAACCTCTTCGTCAGCATACCCTTGAGCACTTAGCTCAAGACCCGCAATTTTTGCACCATACTTCTTCCAATGCATTTTCCAAGTAAGCATGCGTAGGGCTACATTACAAGGCCGTGCACAAGGCACATACTTTTTTCAACCCATGCACGAACACACTTACCCATCACTCAATATGGGTTATGAGCACTTGGCTTGACTACTATGGAGATCAACTTTGGAAGATCTAGAAAACATCAACGGAGACTCACAACGACACAGTCATGCTGGAATATAAGGCAGAAGCACATACCAAGAGACTACAACCTGCAAAGACTCACAGTGATAGATGAAGAACGTCGGACGACTTGTGTTCATACAGAAGGGACACTCCCTCTCAAGGCACTACTTGGAACAATCACTACAACAAGGGTCTGTCAGGGACGACAGACTCGAGAGGGGGGGGAGTGTTGAAGCTCAAGGTCAAGGACAAAGCATGGAAGCACATCAAAGAAGTGGACATAGAAGAAGAGAGAGCAAGTAGGGAGCTCCAAGAAGTGTATGTCAAATTTTCAGAAGAATCCCCTACAAAAATAGTGATTTTCATCACTAGAAACCATTGTAAATACCATTATCTATTTTTAGTAACTCCATTTTGTTCAAGCCGAGGAGTCCTCGAGCTTGAGGAGTATTAGAAGTACCATCGTACCAATTTTCATAATTTTTAGACTTCGTTTGAGCCCTCAAATAAGCCCTGGAACCTAATTTTTAACTAGGCCGGACACTAGGTCTGGACAGGGCCAAAACTAGTCAAAAAACTATAAAAAGAGCTAGAGAGCTCATTTTTGAGGTTGGCTTGTTAGAGAATAGAACTTTTGTAAGAGAACTCTTTTGCAATCTAAGCTGTCCATTGTTCCTCTCTTTGATCTTACTTTGTGCGCGTGTGCGTGTATGTGTGTGCATGTTTGTGTGCTTTCACTCACGCACTTGTGCCTTCACTTGCTCGTGGTCTTCATACCGGTCCTCACGTCTCCGCGGATTGACAAGTAAAGGAGGTGGTGCTTACGCTTGAGCTACAATGTGGTAACTTCTCTGTTGGGAATGCGCACATAAATCATCCACATATACTTCTAAGCTCTTCCGCAAGAACTCTTTGAAGACATGACACATGAGCCTTTGGAATGTTGCAGGTGCATTGGTGAGCCCAAATGGCATCACACGAAATGCAAAGATTCCCCATTCTGTGGCAAAGGCCGTTTTGTGTTGATCTTTGGGGGCAATGGCTACTTGGTTGTAACCTGAAAATCCATCAAGGAAGCTATAAACTTCCTTGCCTGCAACACGCTCCAAAAGATGTTCGGTGATTGGAAGTGGATAACTATCTCTGATCGTAGCGGCGTTAACTTTTTTAAGGTTAATGGACACTCGCAATTTCCCATTCTTCTTGGGCACCACTACAATAGGGGACACCCATTCAGTGTGCTCAATCTCATAGATGAATCCAGCTTCAATCAGCCTGTCAATTTCCTCCTTTATTTTGGCTGCATAATTGTCATTATATGTGTAGGGCTTTTGTTTAGTGGGCTTGGCATCAGTGGTCATCGGAATCGTATGAGAGCAAATCTTTGGATCTACTCCTTTCAAGTCTCTATAGTGCCATGCGAATACATCCCTATATTCCCTTAATAGAGCTACAAGCTCTGCTTCTTCTTTTGCACTTAGGTCATCTCCTATGTACGTACATCGCTCTTCGTTCCCTTCAATGGTCACTACAATTTTTTTGGTCTTTTCTTTATTGTCATATGCTTCTCCTATAATGGCCTCTCTCTTAGGCATTCGTACCAAAATTCTTCGGTCTTCCACTTCATATTTCTTGAAATTTTCTGGTACTTCAAACAGTGATTCTTCCTCTTCTTGTTTCACTGCTTTTCTTTTCATTTTCTTTTTACTACCTTCACTTCCTTCCTTTGAATTTATCGTTTTAATACTTGTGAGGGGTTCTTCTTCTTTTTGGGTTAACACTCCTATGTCTTCTAAATAGTGTTCCTCTGAGTCAAAGTAAGTATCCATCACAATGGATTCTAGATCATCGTCATTCTCTTCTTCTTCTATGAACTCACTAGGATCACACTCTTCCAACAAGGGCTGACACATGAACACTGAAATATCATAACCCTCCTCATCACAATGAGGTGTCCATTGTTCTTCATTGACTGCAATGTCCATGGTAGCTAAGATTTCTGCCCAACCATGAGGTTCAAATTCCTCATCTGGAAATATCATCGGTGTATAGGCTGGGTCTTTTATTGGTCTATCTCCTGGGGAAGTTCCTTCTTCTCTCGCTTTTAGGCGCTTTTCCTCTTCCTCTGCGACCTTGCACATCCACAAGTGAGTATCTTCATGCAGCCAGGATGGATCAGGTGAACTTCCAGAATGCACAGAGATTGAATCTTCTTTTGCTTTGTGGATAGGATTCCACTGTAGGGGTGGTACATCTCTGAAGGTGTAATCCTTCAGATTGAACTTGGTGGTGACCCCTAAGTGCTGTAAGTACAAGGAGTTGGTTCCCCAATCCTGTACTATTTGCAATTGTCGTAGGAACGGTCTTCCTAGGATCATCTCGTAGACATTATTTTTCTCAAAGTCACATATAGCAAATGTATGTTCAAACTCTACACCACAAGTGGTTAGAGTTATCCCTTCAAGCAATCCTAGAGGTCTTTCAAAATGACCATCTGCCATTTGAAGCTTCATTCTTGTTGGTCTTAATGTGGGTTTGCCCCATCGCTTCCACAAGGAGGTGGTCACAATAGCAACACCAGCACCCGAATCTACAATTGCTTTGGTTGTGTAACCTTGATAGGTGATCGGAAGATAAGTGTTACCTTCTTCACCTTCGCTCATGTCTCCTATCTTGTCGAGAGGTATCTCTAGAACTTTTTGCTTAGAGCCTACTTTTGGCATATTGGATTCAAGTTCTGGAACCTGATCCTTCACATGATTCCAGAGCTCAGGTTTTGCTTTGAGTAGCTCTTCCACGGTGAGATGACATTGAACCTTAGTGTTCTTAACAACATCAGTGTTTCTTGGAATCACTGAGTCTTCATTTCTTACCAATATTGTGGGAGCTCTGATCTGGATAGATTCAGATTCCCATGGGCCTGTGAAATGAGGCAACTCTTGTAAAGAATTAGATTCAAAATCTAATCTCTCATCCTCTTGTTTCTCTGTTTGATCTCCATAGATAGACGGGATGTCTTGGGGAAATTGATCATGAAGATCATCAATCTCAAGAATAGGAGGGGATTTACCCTTCTCCTTGGCCCATTTCTCTTTCTGTATTTCCCGCAAGAACTCTTGAGAGTACTGTTGAATTGAAGGAGGTATTCCAGCATCCGTGGAATTAGGAACATAAGCTCCCATTGGTGGTGAGCTTCCTCTTTCAATAACTGGTTGAGCCTGTGGAGGTAAAGCAACTTGTGGTTTGTTTACCAATTGCTCTAATCTTTCTAGTAAGCTTTGAAAATGCAAATCCGGTTTGACAGAGTTTGTCTGATTGAACTTTTGACTAGTCTCAAGTATAGCTTGAGCTTGTTCTACCATTTTCATGCACATTTTCATCCGTTCAATCTGTAAATCTGCTCTAGGGTAACTCTTGTCTAGGTTTGCAGCTGTTGGCCCTTCTTGAAGACGAGCCTAGTAGGCCTTGAACATCATGTCCAAGCCTTCTGGGGTTGGATCTGCAAGAACAGACCCTGATTGCGGTCTATTTACAATGGGCGGTGGGGTGGAATGAGGTGGAATGGATGGAGCTTCAGCATGCGAGGGGCTTTGAGATGCAATGTCTTCTATTTTTGTTTTGGCATCTTTTAGACTTTCTTCTATTTCAGATATCTTTTTGTTCCACTTGCGATTAGCCTTCTCTCTGGTATCCTTCCATGTTCTTGGTTTCCTCTTACTAGGTTCTCCTGCCTCACTTGACTCCGATTGCTCAGATGGTTTTGCTTGTTGTGCAGCCTGTGCCCTAGTAACTACTTGTACAGGAGCCACCTTATTGCTACTTGAACTTGAATCTGCCACTAAGCCTACCACGTTGATGGGTGTGACCTTGGGTGCACTAGAGGGATTCCTAGGACACTCTCTAGGAAGATGTTCCTTGCCGCACTCAGGACAAAAGCCTTGTATTGTGATGTTCTGTCCTAGTCCCAGAGCTGGTTGGTGGGGACATTCACGAATGAAATGGTCGCCCTGACATCTAAAGCATGGTCCTCTAGGGGCTTGTGGTCTTTCTTGTCTCAATTGGGGCCTAGGATTTAGATTCGTATACATTACATTGGAGTATTCTGGCTCCCAATTTTGTTCCATAGGTGGTGTCTCATATTGGCACTGAGAAATCTCACTTTGCTCAGGTGACTCTATATAGTAAGCATGTGGACTATCTTCATGGACGTAGTCTGAACCATGAGCGTGAAAATCATTTTCTGGTATCAATGGGGTTAGTGGCACCAATGCTCTATTATGGTTCTCCTCCGCCATCGTATATTTAACTGGGATCACATTGGCAAGAGCTGGCGGTTGGTTTCCTAGGACAGGTTGTGGCCTATATGGTGCTTGATATTGCTGCTGGTATTGCGGTTGATATTGTTGTGGCCTATAATATGGCTGTTGGTACTGATTCTGATACCTACCTTGCTGGTAAGGTTGCTGATAATTTTGTCTAACAGCCTGTCTGTTATAGGGACAATCTTGGGCCGTATGATTTGTGTATTTTCTCTCAATGGTGCAATACAGAGCATTAGGGTTTCCTTGGGGTTGAGTCGTCAACGGACAAACATTAGCCATGTGATCTCCTCCACACGTATAACATCGCTTCACTGAGGTGACCCTTGGCATTTGTCTATTTTGGACTCCTAGCTTTTTGGCCACTTGCTCAGCTATCTCATCTATCTCAGTGGAGGTTCTAGAGGTATGACTTGTAGAACTATCAGAGTCCTTATAGAGTTTGGATAGTCCTAACTCCTCACCCAAGTTGTCTTCTATGTCAATGCATATCCGTATACACTCTTCTATGGATCTAGGCTCTTTCAAGTATACGTATGACCTTAGTTTTGTGCTCAATAGGCCATCTAAAAACAGTGCCACCTGTTTGGCTGATGTGGGTATTCTGGTACAGGGCATCTTTCCAGGTACTGTCTAAACCTTCTTCCTGCAAGTCGCACTGTTTCTTGGGGTGTCTGCTTGAAGCTGTGGATCAAGGATGATGTGTTATGCCTGATGCCGCTTTTGGAAAATTCCACAATGAATTCTTTTAGCAGCTGACCTATCTCTCTATAGTTGCAACTGTTTAGAGGTTGAAACCAAGCTAAGGCAGTACCCTTAAGAGTCAAACCAAATGCCTCGAACTGGGTGAATAAGTCTTCAACCTGTTCAGCTCTTAGCACTTGTTTGAACTCCGCCACATGATCATAAGGATCTCCAATTCCATCAAAGTAGTTCTTCATTGTCTTAACCACTTGAGAGGGTCTAAGGGTTCTTGAGTGCTCTCGTGGTCTAGGCAATGGGAAATCATGATCATCTCTTTGATGCCTATGGACTCTTTGTCTCTCCCTTTCAGGTCTTTCCGTTCCATATCCTGATCTGTCTCTGCCTACAGTGTCTGCAAAGCTTACCTCCGGTCTCTCTCTAGTTCTTTCCCTCTGGGTTTCATGAGCCTTGGATGATCCGGCTCCCTGGAGGCCCTGGGAAACATTAGATCTTGGTGGAGGAAAAATTGATTCACCTTGCCAAGTGTAAGCATGTCTGTCATGATCTGATACTAAGAATAATTTCTGAGATGTGTGATCTAGATAGACAGCTTTCCCTGGTGTCTCTGGGTCCTTGAATCCATAGATGGTGACTACTGGGCTGGGTTGATCCGGCCTAAATCTCCAAAAGGCTTCCTCCGTTTCTCTATTCACGAATAGTTCTATGCTTTTATTATCTTGAGGAATCCATTCTGGAGTGAGCACTCTGGTTAAGACTGACTTACCTCTACGGGTCTTGGGTTCTCCTCCTAGGTCTCCTTTCTCTAGGTCTCCTATCTCGTTCTCAGGAATGATATTTCCAAACTCATCTGTCCTATCTAGTAAGTTGGTAACCACATACATTGTTCCTTCCTTATCAATGTAAGCACCCTCTTCGAACTTGACTACTGGATGTTCAAGTCCAAAGGGTTGGTCAGGATTTTTGAGTTGAACCACTGATCGCCTTAGACCATCCTCATAGATGCGAGCACCTAATTGGTTGGTCCTGATATACTCCAATTGGGTCTTATAGGGACCTTCTGGTGTCTGTAAATAGGTAGTGCCTGAGCTACGTGTGGGTCTTTCCATGCTAGAAGACATTTCCGAGTCACTGGTTTCTAAACTTCGTGTGTAAGGATAACCACTAAGCTGTTGAGCCCAAGACTTGGATGTATGGTTGACACTAGCCTCAGATGACCTAATGCTTTGTCTATCCTTGCCTAAGTGTCTGCCAGATCTCAGGTTCATAAGCCTTGGCTTCTAGTCCCAAAGTTCTCTTATATTGCTCAAAATCCTTTGGAACTCCTTGGTTTTCTAGTTTCCCTGAGGGTCAACTTCAAAATACCCTATCTAATAATCCTGGTATTAATTTAACCGTAACGAGTCGATGTTTTGGTTGTACTCCCCACGAGCTTTCCAACAAAACCAAAATCACAGCAAACGGATTTCGTATGAGAAAGTTATGCCAGTTCAGGGTTTTGGGGGTTAAAACAGGGAAACAGGGTCTCTCAGGAAATGCTCCAAATCAGGCGATACACGACATTTGTAGGACACGATACTTGATACTTGAGGAACTCGATACACGATACTTGGTATGTATCGCGATACTTGAAGTAGGCGATACACGATCTTCAACAAGTATCGTGAGCAAACTCCACGATACACGATCTTAGATAGGTATCGCGAGCGCTGTATGACGATACACGATACTTACCTTGTCACGATACACGATAGTTGAGAAATATCACGATACTTGATGTCCACGATACTCGGGCAAAACGATACTTAGCTCCAGACGATACTCGATATTTGGAAGAAAACGATACACGATCTCTGACTTAAGCGATACCCGATCTTCGATCGAAACGATACTGATCTCTCATGCAAACGATACACGATCTATGAACCAAACGATCTTTGGCACCAACGATACTCGATACTTGGCTCAAAACGATCAACGATACCTGAATCAAAATGATACACGATAGTTGGTAAGTATCGCGATCTCTGAGAAGCAATACACGATACTTAAGCCAAACGATACACGATCTTTGATCCAGATGATACACGATCTTTGATCCAGACGATACACGATCTTTAGTGAGTATCGCGATCTCTGATCAAAACGATCTCTGGACCAAACGATACCGAAAGGAGGGAAATATCGCGATACTCGACCACAGGAGTAAAATGATACTTGCTAAGTATTGCGATACTCGACCGCGGGAGCAAAACGATACTTGACCCTTAGACAAGTTTTGGGAAAGATTTTTCTAAGTTCTGGTTGTACACATGCTCTACTCTTTCCTCTCTCCTCTCCTCACTCTCTGTATCACCCCAAATCACTCCTTTTCACCTCTGTCAGTACCAAACGATACCTGACGCAGATCGTTTCCCTTTCCAAACTTAATTTACTGAGAAATTATAGATTAAATGGGTGTTTGCTCACCTTGAGAGCCTCTCTAACTTCTTTGTCACTTCCCCTTGCTCTGTGTAACCCCAGGTTGCCCGATTGCTCACTCACGATCTCTGGCGCAGCTCTCACGATACTTGGCGCAGGTTCGTCTTGTCCGGGACTATTCACTCAGATTTTTAGTTATTTTTGGTGCTACTTCTTCAGCGCCTCTGTTCTGCACCCACTCTAAGCTTCTTGCTCACAACCACAAGTAAAAACAAGGTGAATGTACTCTAAAAAATGGAAAAAACTGAGAAGATGAAGGCGGTTGGAGATGGTGATGATGATGAAGATGAAGAAGAAGGAAAATTCAGAAACTGAACTGAAAATGATGATTTTTTTACCTTCCAACGTCGCTACTCTACGTCTTACCGTCACACGCTCGTCCTCCAAGCTCTCTCCCCAGCAACGGCGCCAAATTTGGTGTCACTCTAGCACAATGGTGAGTACCAACGTGAGGAGATACACCTCATAAATGTCAATCCGTGGAGACGTGAGGACCAGTGTGAAGACCGCGAGCAAGTGATGGCAGAAGTGCGTGAGTGAAAGCACACAAGCATGCACACACATACACACACACGCGCACAAGGTAAGAGCAAAGAGTGGAACAATGGAAAGCTTCGATTACCAAGGAGCTCTCTTACAAAACTGAAATCTACAACAAGCTAACCTCAAAAATGAGCTCTCCAGCCCTTTTTATAGTTTTTGAGTGGTATTGGCCCTGTCCAGACCTAGTGTCCGGCCTAGTTAAAAAATAGGTTCCAGGGCTTATTTGGGGGCTCAAACGGAGTCTAAAAATTATGAAAATTGGTAGGATGGCAGTTCTAATACTCCTCAAGCTCGAGGACTCCTCGGCTTGAACAAAATGGAGTTACAAAAATGGAAAATGGTATTTACAATGGTTTTTAGTGATAAAAATCACTATTTTTGTAGGGATTTCTTCTGAAAATTTGACAGGTGCTTCTTGGAGCTCCCTACTTGCTCCTTCTTCTTGTGTGTCCACTTCCTTGATGCACTTCCATTCTTTGTCCTTGATCTTGAGCTTCAACATGGAGTAAAGAGGATTTTGAAGTATCTCAAGGGTACTCAAAATCAAGGTCTTTACTTCCCATACACATCAGATTTGGACATTAAGCTATACTCAGATGTAGATTGGGTAGGTTGTAAGGATGACAGAAGGAGTACTTCTGGATATTTGTCTTTTGTAGGTGATAATCCCATTTCATGGTCTTCCAAGAAGCAACCTCATATTGCTCTATCTTCTCCAGAGGATGAATACAGGGGATTAGCAAATGCTACACAAGAAGCCATATGGATTAGATTGCTATATTTAGATTTGGGACTTCATACTCATTCATGTATGATTTTTGGTGACAATACAAGTTCTTTGCATCTTGCAGCCAAACCCATGTATCGTGCAAGAACCAAGAATATAGAAGTACATTATCACTATGTTAGAGAGAAGCTATTGAGCAAGGAGATTCGATTGGCATATGTGTCCACAAATATGCAATGTGCAGATTTGTTAACCAAAGCACTTGATGGTACTAAACTTTGCAGGTTCAAATATATGATTTGATTACAGGACATTCAAGACGACTCATGAAGAAATGCAAGCCAAGATGTTTGGATTGAGGGAGAGCTATTGGTACAAGTACACAAGCCTTCACATTTGGCTAGGCATGGAAGGAAGAATGTGCAATCACTTGATGAAGCATATGAATCATTGCTTTTAACATTTGATCATTTACCATGTGTAAATGGTTAAATCATTAAGAATCTTGTAAAGCCAATAAATTTGTGGAGTAAAGCGAAGGTTGAGTTACAAATTTCTCATGAGAGAATATCTCTTCATTTAGAGGAATCACTTTTAGCTGGATCCTAACTTGAAATTCAAATTCAAATTTGAAGAAACACACTTATAAAGAAAGCCTGTAAATCTCACAGACATATGCCTCTTCTTGGAGCTCATTTTCTACTCCTTTGTAGAGGTTGAGGAGCATACACTATATCTCACTCATCCCACTATCATTGGCCATCATCATAATGCCAATGATCTTGTATTGATCACATATGTTGACTTCTCTACTATGTCTACTCCAAATAGTGAACTTTGCATGACCATATCTCTGTGCTCTCTCGATCATTTTTCATCTTATATAGCTTGTTGGAACCAAATCAAAGTCTACTTTATGCTACCACATTTTCAAGACATTTGGTTCAGCCAATTGGGAGAAATCTACATCGAAGTGCTCTCTCGTCATTCTCTACTCAGTCCCTAAAAAGTCGGGGATAAGCATCCAAATGCTGAATTGATTTCTCAATGTGTTGTTTCTCATTTTAAGTGATTCTACTTGTAATAATTAGCTATCTAAGCTAGTTAGATACCCTCAAAAGTATTTTGATCAATTGCTACTGTACTATGAGCACTGAGCAAAAGAGCAAGCAGGTATCAAGACCAAAATAGCAAGTTTTTTATCACTAGCTAGTTGTGAAGTTATCTGTTTTGATCTAATTGTTTGAAGCATCAAATCCAAAGTACATAGGTACTTATTTGGTGTCATTTGAAAGCTAAGAGGGCCTACTATATAACCCTGAAGTGAAATAGGGCAGGTACAAACCAGGTTTTGGTAGTACCACCTCACTTCCTTGAGGTATCCATCCATCTCTTCCAACAATATGTTCAATATCACATACATTTTGATTTGTTACTTTGAGTAAAGTCATTCTCTATATGTTGCTATAGTACATTTGTGTGCACAATGAACTTGTCCTTTGATGTCTTTGTCTGTAAGCATCCAAATTCTATACTTTCAATTGGGTTAGTTAGATGAGTGTTATGTGCCTATGTATGAATTTTCAACATCATTAATCTAGTAGATCTCAAGGTACGAGTGATTGAAGTTGACTATGTCTACACATCTTCTTGTTCCTGAAAAAGTCAGGGTGACCCCCAGGACTTGTTAGATTTATTTCTCCTTGTATGGTGCACCTAAATTCATCACATAACTTGCTTAGTTAGACGTAAACTTCAATTAGATGTGTGAAAAGGCTCTTTGGTCAATTCATAGTAGGTTTTGAGCTTTGAACCATATTTTTGTGACCTTTTCTTCCTAAAATAGAAGGTTTCTTCAACTTTTGAGAAATGCAAGTCATCTGTTTTGGTGCAAACATTTGACAATGATGTTACAAAGGACTTGATGGATTTTTGTGCATATTTGGGTAGCTAAAGAAGTGTATTAATCATCACTAGCGTAACATTGGCTGGTGTAGAGCAGGATTCTTGCAAATAGCACTCATCTCTGCATACTTCCCATCACATCTTCGTAGTGGTATCCGAGCAACTAAGCATGATGGGTGATGTATTCCCCTCATCTATTGACAAATTATATGAAGGAAATTATTCAGCATGGTCACTCAAAATGGAAGCATGTCTTCAAGGAAGGAATGTCTATGGTTATATATCTAGAG
Source organism: Ceratopteris richardii (assembly GCA_020310875.1). Taxonomy (NCBI): domain Eukaryota; kingdom Viridiplantae; phylum Streptophyta; class Polypodiopsida; order Polypodiales; family Pteridaceae; genus Ceratopteris; species Ceratopteris richardii. Next base: position 70,972,985 of record CM035414.1, on the reverse strand, counting down.
ATGAGATGATTCCAACACTTAGAAGCATGAGTCAAACAACATAGGAGGAACAAGAAAGGTTGAATTCATGGTGCTTAAAGGATGCCATAGCAAGTTCATACATTCTTAATTCTATCTCTTATTTTTTTACTTCCATATATTAGGAAATGCAAAACTTCACAAGAGACATGGAATGATCTTGAGGCAATTTTTGTCATCAAGCACCAAGGCAAGGAAGAATCAATTGTGGATGCAGATCACAACACTTAAAAATATGCCCAAGTAGAGTGTGATTGACTTTGCCACCAAGATGGGCCTTGCAAATCAACTTGGAAGCATTGGAGAAATTATTGATCAAGAACACATACTAAGGCAAGTAATCAATGGTATAAAGGCATATGACAAATGGGAAGCCTTCATTACTTCCATGGATCTCTACATGGACATGCAAGTTCATGATTTAAACATCCTCATGGGACAATTGTTCACACATGAGGGAAAGCTTATAAAGAATGGAAAGAACCAAAAAGGAAGTATTATAAGGCTAATGATCATATTATTAGAAAGCAAAAAAAGAAGAAAGAGGTTGGATTGTTTGTTGAAAACACCTCTACTTCTAAGATTGAGAATTCAAGGCTCGTGGAAAAGGACGAATGGAATTTTACATCATAGCATATATATATATATATATATATATATATATATATATATATATATATATATATATATATATATATATATATATATATATATATATATATATATATATATATATATATATATATATAAGACTTGGATGTTTCCTTTTTTGAGAGTGATGCAATCAAACATTATACATCTTAAAGTAGTTCCTTCACTTCACTCAAGTCTATCCCTAATAGGGATATTGTAGCATACACAAATAGCTCCCCTCCTCCTGTCAAGTTGTTTCTAATGGTATATCATCTATATTATCATATGCTTCATATGTTTTAAGTATCCAAAGAATTAGCCAAAATCAATTTAGTGGTGAAGTTTATTGATGATATACACAACATTGAACAAATTGGCTTGAAAGTGAAATTTGATGATGATAGGTGTACAATTCATGATATTTCTGGTGAAATCATTATTTATGGTATGCTCTTTCATGGGTTGCAACAAAAGGGTTGCAACAAAAAATGTTGGATAACCTTTGGATTATTGAGCATGAAAACTTCAATATTCTTAATACATTTTAGATGCAAAATTTTGGCTTTAAATTTTTTACCAACGTTTTTCAACCTTTTTATGATTGCAAAAAGCTGATATTGTTTTCTCTTTGTATAAATTTGATGCACCTTACAAGAATGTTTGCAAGGGCTTCATTTTGGGTAAGATGCAACATTTTATCTTTCCCAAAGATGGTGGAATGTGATCTTAGCATGAGCACGTTCATAGTAATATCCTTGGTCCTACGCAAACACCATCATTTGGTAAGTAACCATATTTTATGACTTCTATAAAGTCCATTTTTATCGATGTGTGGATATATATACTGAGATCAAATTCAATTCTGTTTTTGTTTTAGGAATTTCTATCGATGAGTGAAAATACATTTTTATTAAATGGGTGCCATCCATTTTGATTGAGGGAAGTATAATTCTTCAAAATTTAATGCATCTCTAGTTGTATTGGCTCCATATAGAACTCAAAAAAAGGGTATTGTTGAGAGGAAAAATAGGTATCTCATGGGGATGGCAAGATGGATTGTCAAGGAACAAGAATTAACTCAATAACTTTTGTTTTGAGTGTGCATATATCCTTAATAGGTGCCTCATTAAACCATTGAATTATTTATCTACATCATTGTGACTAGTGGCATGGATGTAGCAATCCATTGTTCATTTTTATGTTTTTTATTGTTTTTCACATGCATTAATGCTTAAGAAACAATGCAAAATATTGAATCTTAAGGTTTCGAAATATATTCCTTTGGCTATGTTCTTGAAATAAAGCTATCATTTGCGTCATCCTCAAGATGAAAAGGTTTTGTTTAGTTGATATGTGGTTTTTGTGGAAGATGAGGTTTAACCTCTACTTTAATGTTCTAATTCATCATTGAGCTTAGTTAATGTTTATAATATTGTATTATCTCTTTTCATTGGCATTCAATTAGATGTAGCTCAAATTGAGGTGATTTCTTAGCCTAGATAGTGGAATCCAATATGACATAGCTTCTATTGAGGTGATTTCTTGGTACAAAATTTGAAAGATAGTAAATTTAATACATATTTTTCCTATAGTATTCGTTCTCTTGTGGTGCCTGTTTTGCGCTAGATATTCATGTGATATAAGGAGCCATTGTAATAAAAAGGTCTACAAGTTCAATAGGAAGATTGATGGGGCGATTGATTGTTAAAATATTTCAAGAATGATATGCTAAAGAGGACATGGACATTGATGAGACTTTGCTCCTACATATTATGGTGAAGGTGAAATCATTCATAGCATTTGTGCAAGTATAACTCAAAGTGGTTGGAATGTGCATCAATTGGATATTAAAATTGAAATCTTGAATGAGAGATCTACATAAACCTTTTCAAAATGCATCAATGATCAATGAAACAATTTAATGGAGTAGCAGAAGATCCTCATTAATATGTTTATTACTTGCAATCACTCAAACATCTACGTTAAAAAACGAGCATTTGGATGCCATTAAAGTGAAATATCTATAGAACACTGATGCTCTAATTTTCATGTAAGATTTCTTATGATAAAATTGGCCCATCTCAATAGAAATATGGTCAAGTATGAACTTTTTTGTTTCAATGTTTGTTAGTCTACACTCAACAAGTTGAAAATTCACCAATTACTAAATGTGTACATGCATGGACTCATCAATTCAAGGGCAATCCACCATGGCTTGCATATTCATAAACATGATTTACTATTATTAAAATAAGGAATCAAGCATAGGTATCATGTAAAATAAGGTATTGAAAATTGGTATGTGGTAGATGCTTCTTCTTCAACTACCTTAGATAAAAAGGGTAACAACCACCCTACCCCCCATACGTATCTACCCTAAGTTTTTTCTTTTGTTTGAAATGGTGACATTTTAGGGTGTAGGATCTTTCATAGTAGGAGTTGGAGGGTATGTATTGTAAAATTTAGAATCGATAATCAAGGATCTAGAATACTTTGGCAACCACTTGTTGGTACACCATTGTATGTGGTTGACTCCAATCTATAATTAAGAATGCTTGGTAGTCCATTTGATTTTTGCCTTTTTAATAAATATTTTTTAATCAATACCAAAAACCTATGTACATACGCAACTCCACCCACATACATGGATACATACATACATACATACATACATACATACATACATACATACATACGTACATACATACATGCATACATACATACATACATACATACATACATACGTACATACGTACATACATACATACATACATACATAAATACATACATACATACATACATACGTACATACATACATACATACATACATGCATCCATACATACGTACATACGTACATACATACATACATACATACATAAATACATACATACATACATTCACACATACACACATACATACATACATACATACATACATACATACATACATACATACATACATACATGCATACATACATACATACATACAAACGAACACAAAACAAAAACATACATACATACATACATACATACATACATACATACATACATACATACATACATACATACATACATACATTCATACATACATACATACATGCATACATGCATACATATATACATACATACATACATACATGCATGCATGCATACATACATGCATGTATACATACATACATGCATACATACAAACATTCATTCATTCATACATACATACATACATACATACATACATACATACATAGTAATAACTCTATTTTGTTTGATGGTAGGACATCATTAAACCTTAGATACTACGGTTGAAAGGAACAAAAAGCTAGTGGATCTATATTTTCTAGCAAAGGTAAAGACATCATTTTTCGATAATCAAGGGAAACAGTATGGAACTAGCTCACACAAAAAAATTCTTTTTGATGGGAAAACAGAACTATATATGTTGGATTTGGTTTAAGGGATACAAAAGTGGGAAGCTATGAACCATATGCTTGAAGGTTTGTTTTGATAAGGAATACCTTGAAGACTACTAAAACTTGACTACTCTCTAGCACAATAGATTTTGAATCTAGTTTGGTGTGTTTTCATTGAAAGATGCTTAGATAGTTTGCCATGGATCAATTTGTTGCCTTAAAATGCCTTCTCATGAACCATACAAATATGTAGTTGTATTTTGATCTAACATGAAAATATGGATAAAGTTGGAAAGGTTGGGCAAATCTGGAAGCCAACTAAGGTTGACCACTCTTAAAGTCTACTCAAGAAGTTGTTCTAATTTTTCCACATAGAAGGAGAATTAGACTTCAAAAACGTCTCAGTTGGCAGCAAGCCCTGCTGGGAGAAGCGATCGGCTGCTCCGCGACTCTCTGGAACGCCATCAGAGCGGAGGTCCTATGGAAAATCTGGCGGGAAAGATGTGCTTTCAACTTCGGTGACTCCCCCAAGGAGTGGTCAATTGAGAAATCGTTGTTCCTCCTTGGCAAAAGGATTGTCAACTGTAAAAAATCACCCCCCTTTAGGCATCATCAAGTACTCCTTTTGATCGATAACAAGCTTAAACCTAAGTGGGCCCCACATGAGGGTGATGAGAGGGTAATTAACCTTCTTTGTAATGTCATCTAAGCTTTGCAAAAGCTTCCCCTGCTTTGTGGGATTTGGGGGGTCCCGTGGGCACTAGTCCCCTTCTCTTGTACTTTTCTTTATTTAATTCAAGTCCGGGAGAGTAGGCTTATGCCGAACTTCCTTTATATTAAAAATTTTTTTTCCATATAATATAGTGATTCTCATGTTCTATATGGTGGGATTATTATAAAATCGTGTGAAGTTAATTTGTAATTCCCTAAATAATTATCCTTCTCCTCGTGAGAAAAGCAATGTATTTTTGTTCATACAATACACTTTTTGATAATTTTATAATCCAGATTTAACTAAATCATGGGAATACTTGATATGAAAATACTTTTTTCTCAAAAGTTGGCATTTAAACTTAATGTTGAGGAATTTAGTGGATATTCATTGGTCCCTTTCTTTTCTCCTATAGAATTGGTAGATTGACCCTTATAATAATTAATCCTTGTTTCATCAACTAAAGGCCAATATGATAGCTGAACCTAGTTAAAACTCAACGAGATGATCCATTGACTTAACCGTAAGTTGACTAATCACATTTTTGAAAATAATATGACTTGAGATTTTTTTTTTAATATAAAGGAAGTTCGGCAATAGCCTACTCTCCCGGACTTGAATTAAATTAAGAAACAAGGGTACAAAAGAAGGGGACTAGTGCCCACGGGACCCCCCAAATCCCACAAAGCAGGGGAGGCTTGGTTGATTCCTAGGTTGCATTACAAAGAAGGTTGATCACCCTCTCGTCGCCCTCATGCGGGACCCACTTGGGTTTGAGCTTGTTGTTGATCAAAAGGAGGACTTGATGGTGCCTGAAGGGGGGGGATTTCTTACTGTTGACAATCCTCTTGCCAAGTAGGAAAAGAGATTTCTCAATCGTCCACTCCTTGGGAGGGTCGCCGAAGTTGAGAGCACACCGCTCCCGCCAAATTTTCCACAGGACTTCCCCTCTGATTGCGTTCCAGAGAGCCGCAGAGCATCCGATCGCTTCTCCCAAAAGGACTTGTTTCCAGCTAAGCTGTTTCTGAACTCTGATTTTCAGTCCAACCGTCTGCCAGATTCTGTAGGAGTTGGGGCAAGTAAGGAAGATGTGTGGGACATCTTCGATTGCACGGTGGCAGCGTTTGCACCACGGAGGGATCCCACAAATTTTGCTAGCCTTTCAAGCACGATGACCCTTTAATGTACACATTTTTGTGTCAAAAATTTTCTATTCTCCTCTTTCAACCTTAGTACATGAACCCTATGGTATCTCCTCCTTCTCTGTTGACCATGGTGGGCTGCTCATCCCTTGATCAGAGATTATATCTGTTCATTTTGGAACTTGCTTTAGGTACTCTTTTTGACATACCAAACTATATATTGATCAAGCTGAGATTGTAATCTCACTATGTATTTCATGACCATGGATGCTCTCTAATTATATCTCATTTTTGTGCTTTCCGTCATGGCTGTCTTGTTGATGATGTGTGTTATCTATAGGTTATTGTCCCTTTGAGATCCTTGATTTGTTGTCTACTTTGTTTACCCATTGCCTTTTGTAATTCAAGAACACGTGGAACCGAGGGGTGATGTAGATTTAACAACTATGATTCTTACCATCCTTAATGGAATCAACTTCAAAGGCTATTGTCCCCATGGAGTTGCCTATTTAGTTGAAAGTATTTGGTTTAAGAAACTATTTCATGAGTATTGGATTGGTCAATAAGTATACACAATTTCCATAAAACCATCAATGTTCAAAGTAATTCTATATTGACAAGAGTGGGATTTTCAGAGTAATTAATTTTTTTCGAATAGAGAGGTAGACCATTTACCAATCTTTACCTGATAATAAGAGATGGATTTTTTGGAATGCTTTCTAAACTTGTCATGTTCTTGTTTTTAGAACACATCATATGGACGTTTTAGCTGGAACGTCCACTTTGATATAAATATATTCGAAAGACATTTTAGCTGGAACATCCACTTTGATAGAAATATATTCGAAACTAATCCTTGCTTTCTTGAATATAATATATGCTGGGTTCGCTCAATAATGTCTGAAATTTGAAGTAAGTTGCTATGTGATTGTGTATATACATTGATAAAGCCCAAAAAGAAGCCTTAAACCTATAAATTATGTTTGATACTATCTATTGATTAGAGAGAATAATACTTTATTGAAATAGGGGTATCAGAGGAGTTTTGCATTACCTGTGCATTCATGCACTAATATTAGAACTTGATTGATAAAAGTCGCAAGCTTGTGCAAAAGAAATATTTACAGAGTCTCTAACATGATTAAAGAGAATCTTTTTAAGATAGTATAATCTCATAAAGATGTTTATCCTAATTTTGATCTTTCATTATGAAACATGGTACATGGTGATTTTTATCCTTTTTAGACTATCCAAGTGCATTGCATTGTGGGAATCCTAAGGCTTATAGAACAACTAATGAGAGTGTGTTGTTATTCTTATTTTAAAGCAAATGGTTGCTATCAATTGACTATTTACAATGAGTTCTAGGCTTGATCCATACAAGCATGACCCAAGGATATGAAAAGGTAAGATCTTGAGAAAGGTTATGAGCATATATAGCGCATGACCTCAATATAAGAGGTTTACCTATAGAATATATGTCAGACACACACATAAATTCATTCATACACACATATATACATAAATTCATTCATACATACATGCATACATACATACATACATACATACATACATACATACATACATACATATATACATACAAACATACATACATACATGCATACATACATACATAAATACATCCATACATACATACATAAATACATACATACATACATGCATACATACATACATACATACATACATACATACATTCATACATACATACATACAAACAAACAAACAAACATACATACATACATACATACATACATACATACATACATACATACATACATACATACATACATACATACATACATACATTCATTCATTCATACATACATACATTCATACATACATACATACATACATACATACATTCATTCATTCATACATACATACATTCATACATACATACATTCATACATACATACATACATACATTCATACATACATACGTACATACATACATACACACATACATACATACATACATACATGCATACATATGTACATACATACATACATACATACATACATACATACATACATACATAGTAATAACTCTATTATGTTTGATGGCGAGACATCACTAAAACTTACATATTCTGGATGAAAGGAACAAAAAGCTAGTGGGTCTATATTTTCTAGCAAAGACAAAGACATCATTTGTTGATAATCAAGGGAAACCGTATGGAACTAGCTCACACAAAAAAAAAATCTTTTTAGTGGGAAATCAAAACTATATATGTTGGATTTGGTTTAAGGAACCATATGCTTGAAGGTTTTCTTTTATGATGAATACCTTGAAGAATGAAGTATTTCAATGGCGATGCACCACAATGCGCTCTCCTTCTCACAGGCTCCACGTCGATATCCTCATAGTAGAAATCGGAGCTCCTATGGCCGCATACGGTACTCCACACAGAGACTGCAGAATACGCAAAAAACACAGTACACAGGTAGCACAAAGACAGACTTCTTAGTTATTACAAATGCAGTCAAACTTACAGTCTGTGGCTGACCAAGCCACTATATGTTTTATTAAAGAACATATACAAAGAAGTGTCCAGTGTCCATTTGGCCTTTCACATGAACACTAACAGTAACAATCTCCCTCTAAAGGCCAATATGGCCAAAGTAACTATGGGAGAGAAATAAAGAATGATAAAGAATACTTGAGTGTAAGTATACAAACCATACCTCCCACCTGATGGGCATGTTACACAGTATACAAGTGACCATGTAAGATCATGAATCAAGTAACCCCCATCAAGTGACAACATTGTCGAAAACCATCCTGTGGTAGAGCTTTGGTCAAAGCATCTGCAACAGTATCTTGAGTGTGAACCTTCTCAAGAATAATGTGCTCAGTGGCTAAGCAATCTCTAATGAAGTGATACCTCACCTTAGTGTGCTTGGTCTTTGCATGATAGACCAGATTCTTAGCCAAAGCAATGGCACTCTGACTATCACTGAGCAAATTAGGTACATGCTCATGTAAACCCATATCACAAGCAAGACAAGAAAGCCACAATGCTTCCTTACATGCCTCACTTGCTGCAACATACTTGGCTTCTATGGTGGAAACAGCTATACATTCTTGAAGACGAGATCTCCAAGAGATAGCACCTCTAGCAAAATGAAAAATGTACCGTGATGTAGACTTACGATTACCTACACAACTAGCATAGTCAGAATCTGTGTAACCAATAATGGATGCTTTCCCTCTACCTAAGCATAGACACTTTCCTTAGTGCCACTCAGATATCTTAAAATCATCTTGAATTCTTCCCAATGTTTCTTCCCAGGATAAGACATATATCTTCTCACAACTCCCACTACAAATGCAATATCTTGTCTCGTAGCTACCATAGCATACATGAGACTACCAACAGCAGACTGATAGGGAATTTTGGTCATGAATTCCTTTTCCTCATCTGATTTGGGGCAATCATCCTTGCTCAATTTCACATATGTGGGTAAAGGTGTACTCCATGCCTTTCCACCTTGCATATTGAACCTGTGAAGTACTTTGGATATACACTTTGAGACAAGTATATGCATCTTTTGCTCCTATCACGAGTAATGCGCATGCCAAGAATATGTTTGGCATCCCCCAAATCCTTCATATCAAATGTTTGACTCAACTTATTTTTTAGAATTGACAAATCGTAAGAGGACTTCCTAGCAATAAGCATATCATCGACATAAAGTATCAAGCATATCAAGCTGCCATCTGAGAATCTCTTTGGGTAGAGACAATGATCCTCATTGCTTCGAGAATATCCTTGAGACTTCATAAAAGCATCAAACTTTTGATACCATTGTCTAGGGGACTGTTTAAGTCCATACAAGCTCTTCTTAAACTTACAAACTAGACTTTCCTTGCCAGGAACTACATAACCCTCTGGTTGTTCCATATAGATCTCATATGTAAGATCTCCATGCAAGAAAGCAGTTTTCACATCCATTTGGACTAGCTCTAAGTCCTCCATTGCAACGAATCCAAGCAACATGCGCAGGGTAGTCAGCTTGACCACTGGAGAGAAGATTTGTTCAAAATCAACACCATGTTGTTGCTTAAAACCCTTTGCAACAAATCGTGCTTTATACTTTGGAGAAGCACCATCTGATGTGAATTTCACCTTTTATACCCATTTACATGGTAAAGCTTACTTACCCTTTGGCAAAGGTACTAAATCCCAAGTACCATTCTTGTGAATAGAATCCAAATCACTCTTCATGGCACACTCCCACTTGACATGATCCTCTGTCTGCATAGCCTCTTTGTAGCAAGAAGGCTCACCGGCATCTATTAGCATAACAAAATCTAAACCTGGAACATATCTATTAGGTGGATGTGAGACACGTGCAGAACGTCTCAATGGTTGATGAACAAGAATATGTGCAGATTTATCTGAATGGGCATTCTCTTGAACATCCCTATGTGGAGCATTTTTATGCATGCTAACCGGAGGACTAGTATCCTCAAATACCACTCTTCTCACTTCAACCTCTTTAATGGGTTGTTTTTGCATCTTAAACTCATTGAAAATGACATCACTACTTCTAATCACTAACCGTGTTTCAGGATCCCATAAGGGATATCCAAATTGTCCTTCTCAACCATATCCAAGAAAAATGCATTTCTTTGACTTATGGTCCAACTTTTATCTAAGATTCTTGGGTATATGAACATATGCTTCACACCCAAAAACTCGGAGATGATCATAATATAGTGGCTTCCCTGTCCATAACTCTTGTGCCACTTTTATACCTTTGGTAGTACTAGGTGAAAGGTTAATCACATGAACTGCAGTCAATACTGCTTCTTCCCAAAAACCTTGTAGGAAGTTTGCATGATGCAACATAGAGACTACTCTATCTTGAAATTCTATTGATCCTCTCAGCTACACCATTCTATACTGGGGTATAAGGAGTTGTAAACTCTCTACGTATCCCTCTAGGCTGACAAAAAAGTCTAAATTCATGTGAGGTATACTCACCCCCGTTATCTGAATGTAAAGCCTTAAGCTTAGTTCCTTTTTCAGTCTCAACTAAAGCAAGCCATTTTTTGAAAGTAGGGAATACCTCATCCTTCGATTTCATAGGATATACCCAAAATTTTCTAGTCGCATCATCTATGAAAGTGACAAAGTAAGGAGAACCACCTAGGGACCTAGTCGGCATAGGACCACACACATCTGTATGAACAAGATCTAAAGGCTGAATTGAAGAGTCAATGTGCGTTCTATGCACATTTCTAGTTTTCTTTCCATATTGACAATGCTCACAAAACAAAAAATCAGAGAAAGATAACACAGGTAAGTAGCCATAACGAAAAAGACTTTCCATTCCACTACGAGATATATGGCCCAAACGATCATGCCAAATACAAGCCATAGGTTGTTCAGTAACAGCTAACAAATGTTCTTTCTATGATACAAATGAAGGATAAAGTGAACCAACATTGCTTCCTTTTGCAATATCCATATTGCCGTTTGATATGCAAAAGGACCGAGCATAGAAGACCACCTTGTAACCAAGGTCATCAAGTTCACCAACTGACATCAAACTGTGTGATAACTGCAGTACATGGCGTACATTATGCATAGTAAATTTTGATCCATCAATGAACTACACAACCACATCTCCAATCCCCACAACATCACACTGATAAGAGTCACCAAGTCTCATGGTATCAAGAGACTTTGCTGCATAATTAGATAACCATTCTCTATGTGGTGTCACATGGAAAGAAGCACCAAAATCTAGTAGCTAGGTGTGGGAAAGAGAATCAGCCATAACAGCCTCAGTTGGCACAGTACTATCAAGTGTCAACACATCAGCATCATCAGAAATAGCATTAATTTCTTCAATCTTCACAGTCAAAGTAGATGGTGTAGGTAACTATTTAACATGCCCATCAACATTCTGTCCTTTATCTTTAGCATTCTTTAATGCATAATAGTCTTTCTTCATGTGTCCTTTATTATGACAATAATGGCATTCAATATCCCTCTTCCTTGATTTACTTCTACACTTATTCCATTGACCATTCCTTTCCTTGTTCTTGCTCCTGCCACATTGTTGATTCTTTCCTTGGTAAGAATCACAAACATTATATGCATCTCCACTCTGAGTGCCAACCATAGATTTTCTACGAATTTCCTCACTCAAGAGTGCTCCACATATGTCATCTTAGACGAGTTTACCACCAGGTGCACTATTGCTAATAGTTGTGCAAAATGTATCCCATGATGATGGCAAGGTGAATAAGAGCAATATTGCTTTCATTTCATTATCCATATCCATTTTTGAGCTTGTAACTGAGACAATATAGCATCAAACTCATTTAGATGAGTAGCAACACTATTTGTGTCCTTCATACAAAGGTGACATAATTTTCTCATCAGATAGACTTTATTTGATCCCGTCTCTTTTTCATATGTATTGCATAACTTCTTCCAAATCTCCTATGCACTTTCACAGTCTAATACTATAATGTAAACATTATCTGCCAGGTGCAAGAAAACGGTAGACCTGGCCATTTCATCTAACTCATCCCAATGATCTTCATCCATGTCAGGAGGCTTCTTTGAAATTCCATTTACTGGCTTCCATTGCCTCCTTTGAATCAGCACATCTTTAATCTGATTCTTCCATAGAGCAAAGTTTGTGCCATCAAATATTTGGATCTCAAAATGGTCTTTGCCCTGCAAGTTATAGCTCCTCCTCGAAACACTAGCATTAGACCCTGATCCACCGGATGTGCCTTAGACCTCTGATGCCATGATGGTAGAGAACTGAATAGAAAGATAATGGAGCTAGAAAAGTTTGAACACCAATGAATAAGTGTATCAAGGAGTAAATCGAACTTTGTATAGTTGACATAACCAAAAATCTGGAAAAATGTTTCCAGAGTATCCTCTTCAAAATGAGCGTATGACCAGTGTCAAAATATCATAAAACTGTAAGTATTGACATTTTTTCCTGCATAGTGAATCACTGATTCCACTACATATAATCAGTTACCCAATAGAAGCCAACTAGGCTTATCGAGCACTTGTGAACAACTATCATACATCTCCTATGGCGAGGCTAGGTAAATCTTCCACCTACATCACCGAAGAGAGCCCAACATCTGGGTGTCTCCCATTAAGAAAACCTCACCACGACCCTCTTTATCAAACATAAAAGGCTTTATTCAAAGAACGTAACCGCTATATCAATTACCACATGCACATACATAAGTGGTATCCATAGATGCATACATGGTGTGTACGTGCTCAATATATGCAGTAAAATGACACTAAAAGGTTGAATGCACAACCCAAAGACTAGCCAATAACACCTGCAAGTGTCTATCAACTCTGATGTTTTAGGCTCAAAAAACCTGCATAAATTTGCAGCAACTGCTCCCACCAAAAATGAAACCTTTCAAGAAACCTGTAGTTTTACGAGTGTGGCTGAAAACATAGCCCCAAAGGTTGATATTTATTGTCGAAGAAGTACAAAAAACACTCTTCTTGATGTTCTTGGACCCGTGTGAAGAGAACTATGTGCAGAAGTACTCCAAAATGGGTCCAAAAGACACCCCAAAAATGCTTCAAAAATAGGCTTTGAAAGCAAAGGATGAAGCTTTGAGGGACCAAAACATGTTCAAGGTAATGTCAACCTTAGTCTTTCCCCTTCTTCAAACACCACAAGAGTGTAGCTTAGTGGCAAGAGATTGCCACGGTTAAGCGAGCTCCGGGGGGAACAGTACTGGGATGGGTGACCTCCTGGGAAGTACCGGGAACCACTATATTCCTTGATCATTGTGGTCCTCCCTCGCATGCAGGCAACGGTGCCAACGGTGACTTTGGTGACTCGGATGAAAAGGTTATGCCAAGGTCTATGCCTTGGTCGCCGCCATAGTTATAAGCCTTGGAGAAAGTCGGGGGAGGTGGGGGGGGGGGGGAATCAAAACTATGTATGTTGGATTTGGTTTAAAGAACCATATGCTTGAAGGTTTTTTTTTATGAGCAATACCTTGAAGACTACTAAAACTTGACTACTCTCTACCACAATAGATTTTTAATCTAGTTTGATGGGTTTTCGTTCAAAGATGCTTAAATAGTTTGCCATGGATCACATTTTTACGTTCAAATACCTTCTCATGAACCATACAAATATGTAGTGGTATTTTGATTTAATATAAAAATATGGATAAAGTTGGAATGCTTGGGCAAATCTCGGAGCCAACTAAGGTTGGTCACTCTTAAAGTCTACTCAGGAGGTTGTTTTAAGTGTTCCATATAATATAGCGATTCTCATGTTTTGCATGGTGGGATTATTATAAAATGGTGTGAAGTTAATTTGTAATTTCCTTAATAATTATCCTTCTCCTCTTGAGAAAAGCAATTTATTTCTATTCATACAATCCACTTTTTAATAATTTTATAATCTACATATAACTAAATCATGGGAATACTTGATATGATTTTTTTTCAAAAGTTGGCATTTAAACCTAATGTTGAGGAATTTAGTGGATATTCATTGGTCCCTCTTCTTTTCTCCTATAGAATTGGTAGATTGACCCTTAGAGTAAGTAATCTTTGTTTCATCAACTAAAGATAACATAATAGCTGGACCTAGTTAAAACTCAACGAGATGATCCACTGACTTAACCATAAGTTGACTAGTCACATTTTTTAAAACAATATGACTTGAGATTTTATGCCCTTGAGCACGAGGACTCTTTAATGTCCACATTTTTGTGTCGAAAATTTGCTATTCTCCTCTTTCAACCTTGGTAGATGAACCCTATCGTATCTCCTCCTTCTCTACTGACCATGGTGGGCTGCTCATCTCTTGATACGAGATTATATCTGTTCATTTTGGCACTTGCTTCAGGTACTCTTTTTGACAAAGCAAACTACATATTGATCAACTTGAGATTGTAATCTCACTATGCATTCCATGAACATGGATGCTCTATAATTACGTGTCATTTTTGTGCTTTTCATCATAGCTATCTTGTTGATCATGTGTGTTATCTATAGATTATTGTCCCTTTGAGATCATTGATCTGTTGTCTACTTTGTTTACCCATTTCATTTTGTAACTCAAGAACAAGTGGAAACGAGGGAATTTTGCTGTGATGTAGATTCAACAATTGTGATTCTTACTATCCTTAACGGAATCAACCTCAAAGGCTATTGTCCCCATGGAGTTGCCTATCTAGGTAAGACACATAATTTTATTCAAATGAATCCTAGTTAGCTGAAAGTATTTGGTTTCAGTATATATTTCATGATTATTGGATTGGTCAATAAGTATACACAATTTCAATAAAACCATCTGTTGGGGGGATTCTTAGACAAGAAGGGATTTGAGTGTTTGTAGGAGAAAAGGGGAAGACCAGAAGAGAAAATACATACTGGAAGCCTCTGTCGATTGATTATAGTAAGACAAATACAAGGTTGAAGCACAATACAACCAATGCTTCTGTGAAAAATCCCACAGAGTGCTCAATTACAAAATACTAAATACCCAAGGGACTTGTTGTTGTCGGCCTCCTCTGCACCAAACCTCCACCTTCTACAAGCCTGCTCTTGTGCACACGTTGCACCAAGCTTCCACTAAGGGGGAGGGATGGATACCTTCTGTCGGCGCGCGCACACTTCAGTAAGACCTTGGGATCCTTGGGGGACAAGCTTAGCACTCCCCTGCACACTTCCTTGGTCACTCTTCATGCACACTTTGCACTTCACTTCTCTGCGTCGCACACTGTGTGTCTCTTGCACTTCTCTCTCTTGCTTCACTTACATTATGCTCCCTTGCTTACACTTCAATGGTCCAAGAATGGTCCTTGCCTTGATTTGAGTGTGTCGATTCACGTACGCTCCTAACTGCAAGAGTATCTTGGTGCTCACTTTGATGTCCCAAGATACTTCACAAGTGGGCAGCCAACGACTCCCTGTTTTGTCCTGTAGTGACTTTAGAGTAAAACCAAAAAATTAATTGGGGGGCCATACTTTCACTTCTGTGTACGCTGCCACTTCACATACCTTCACATTTTCCTTTTAACTCTTCAAATGTGCACATACGGGAGGGTTCGCCTAACCTTCCAAAACACTTTAAAACTACTTTGAACCTTAGGGAAATTAGAGAAATACCTCTGCAACCTGCAACCCACTTTCTCCAATTTACCCTTTGTGGACAATTCATTGTGCACTACCTGTACACTTTGACACCTGCACTTTAGCACTTTGACTTTGCACCAATTGACTTTGACCTTGACCTTGTTGACTTTGACCAGTTTGACTTTGATCTTTTTTACTTTAATTGTGGTTGACTTTGACCAATATGACTTTTATGGGCTCAACAGTTGCCCACCACCTAATGTGCTCTCCGTCCCGGAGAGCTACAGCCAAAACTTGGAGCATATAGGACACCATGATTATGGAGTTGCAAAATCGTGAAGAGGACACCTGAGCAGCAATCAATTCCACCAAAAGCAGGATAGAACAAGCACCAGAGAAGAACCAAAAGTTGGATTTTGCCATGGAAAAACAAAGGGGGGCAATGGGTGGGTAGAAAGGAGGTGGAGGGGAGGGCTGAGGGGCGGAGATGGAAGGATTTGGGAGGGTTAAGGATGTGGCTGGGCAGATTGGTAAAGGAAGTGATGGGGGTTATGATTATGGGGTCTGGAGAGGGTTAAAAATGATAAAAAAGTAGAGCTACAGAGGGTGCATATGGGATATTATGAAACGTAAGGTAAGACAAGGTGAGAATAGACCATGTGGACAATGGGGGGAAATAAAACCATGTGATAAATGTGCTCAAAACATGTGGGTTTTGACCAAAAGTCAGAGAAAAGTGTGGATTTTGGAAAAATTAAGTCAAAAAATGAATCCAAAGGTGCCGAAATACATGAAAATGACTCCAAATTTGAAAAAAATGGTCATGCGAGGCACGACCCAAAGCCAAAAGGGTTTACCCATAAAAATAAAAAAATCTTTATATAAAATAATTCTTTTTTTTTTATTACGTCCGCGTTGCCAAGTCTCAATACATATATGTATATATATATATATATAAACTAAATAAAACAAAGAAAAGTAATAAAATAAAAAATAAAATCAAATAAGATAGAAGTAAAAAATAATTAAAAAAATTTGTGGGGGGGGAGGGGCTATCAGAACGGGGGGGGGGGGGGGGGGGGGGGGGGGGGGGGGCTGTCAGAATAGGGGGCGAAAGGGGGGGGGGAGGGGGGCGCTATCAGAACGGGGGGCCGGGGGGGGAGGGGGAGGGGGGGTCTGTCAGAACGGAGGGGGGGGGCTGTCAGAACTGGGGGGGGGGGCTGTCAGAACGGGGGGCGGGGGGGCTGTCAGAACAGGTGGCGGGGGGGGGGGGGGCTGTCAGAACGGGGGGCGGGGGAGGGGGGGGCTGTCAGAACGGGGGGCGGGGGGGGGAGGGGGGAGAGAGAGAGTGAGAGAGAGAGAGAGAGCACGGGTGATTTTTTTTTCTAACCCTGAAACCCAAAAAATCCACGGGGGGGATTTTTTTTTTGGAAAATTATCCAAAAATAGAGAAAATTGGAGAAAAAATCCAAAAAAATGCCAAAAAATTACCGAAAAAATCTGAAAATTTCTCATAAAATTTTCTACAGGGCTAGGCCCAATTTCCGTACTCAAAACCACAAAGAGCTTTCTTTATTCCTCCTACTTGGCCAGAAAATGACATCAGAAAAGGATAAAAAATGCTAGAAAAATGCTAAAAATGCTAGAAAAAATTTCCAAAAATACCCAAAAATTGTACTTTTGCAGAGGTTATTAAATGCCTTCTAGGTTTGCTAAAAACTCAAGGAACAAGCATGAAATTGATAAAGAAAACTACTAAAACTGAGCAAAATGAGATGAGAAAGCTATGTACAACCTGCACAGATTTTGCAGTTCCAGGTGATCCATACTTCTTCAAGTGTGTTGATGGTAGGCCTTGAGCCTTGATATGTTGACCAGTGGCAAGGCCTCTCCTTTCAGCGTCTCTAACTCCACAGCACCCCAATTCAGCATTGTTTTGACTCGATAAGGTCCTTTCCAGTGTGGAAGCCATTTTCCTCTCACTTGTGTATGAAGATGAGGTCTATGGAGAAGAACTAACATGCCTGGTTCTATGTTGTTGTTCCACAGATGTCCATCATGTGCCTCCTTCCTCTTCATCTGAATCTCTACCAATTGTTTTGTTGCTAGTAGACGAATCTCCTCCACTTTATGTAGTGCTTGAAGCCTCTGAGAGATATCACAATCTTTCTTTCCCTGCATGAATGCTATTTTAGGTGATCCATGTAAAAATTCAAAGGGCTCAATTGGCAATATGCCATAAACCAGTTGGAATGGAGAATATCCCGTGGCCTCTTTATAAGCTAACCTGTATGCCCATAGGGTACCTTGATAAGCAATGCCCCAGGAAGTGGGTTGTAACATACATTCCTTCCTTAACATGGAAATTAAAACCTTATTGGTTGATTCAGCCTGTCCATTGGCTCTTGGATAGTAGGCGCAAGAGGTCCTATGTAGGATTTTGTACCTGTTGAAAATTTCCTGTAGGACCTTATTCACAAAATGAGTACCCTGGTCTGTACAATCGGAAGGATTTTCTCACTCGAATTATCATATGGAAAAATAAAAATAATTTGCTTTACAGTCGGTTAAATGATATCTCTCTCTCGTATATCTTTTAATGTTTTAATTTAAATTGACTAATTTTTCCTTGAAGTACCTGCAGGCAAAAGATGGACAATATATATTCAGAACTCAGAACAATGGAAAAAGATATTCGGCTGAACCCTTGAAGTTATCTTTAAATTTATCTTTATTTATACCCTCTATAGTCTTAATCTTCTTAAATTCATGAATGACTTTACTTATGAACTATAAAGATAAGTGTTATGTAATCAATTCAGTGCGAGTATGCATTTGTCTTTATGTGTATGCATTGACCTAACTTATAATTATAAGTTTCAATAGATTTAAATCATAATCCTAATATATGACAATTATAAGAAATGAATTTATTAATAATTGATGAATTTATTTAAATATTAATATCATTATTTGATAGGTCATACGATACTTTGTGTATCTCGTTATTATATTTTCGTTATATTGAATAATAGGTAATAGAAAATTTAATTAATAAATTAAAGGAATTAATGAAAAAGAAAATAGAGGAATTATATACGTAGGAAATTTGAAGTCTAACTCTAAGTGTGTGTTACTTGGAATTAGTATGCATGAAATCTAGTTAGTTAAACTAGTTAGATAACTAGTTAAATTAACTAGTTAACTAACTAGTTAACTAACTCTAACTTTTAGTTCTCATGCTCACATTTATCTATAAATATAATTTCTTTTTCTTTATTGAATCCTAATGTCTCCTTCAGGTGCGTACACAAGAGAGAGAGAGAGAGGGATAAGCTTTATCTTCTTTCTCCTCCTCCTTGATAGCAGAAACTCACAACTAATGCATATTGTATGTCATATACATGGCTGTTGTCAGGTTGTCTTCTCTTTGGCCTTCCGATGCGGCTTCTCATGGGATTTTTTTTATATGCTTTGTTCATATGATTCGATTCTCGTCTCTTCGGGACAAACCACTAACATAGGCGTAGAGCACTTTTGTGCTGTGTTGCAGAGAGAGAAAGAGAGAGAGAAAGAGAGAGAGAAAGGTATGCATGTTGTTGCAGGTGCTACGTACGACCGAGGGAGAGAGAGACTAAAGATGTGCTAGAATAAGGCATTGTGTGGTTTGTGAAATGCCCATCACATCTGTCTCGCCTCAGTTCTCTGCACTTTGATCGCCAAGCGCTTGCAGTAGTATTCCCTCTTCGCTCCCCCTGTTCCCTTCTTCGAGGGACGAACAAGACATCGGCGATCGAGAATCCTGTGAACAGATGCAGTTTTTGTTTGTATATATGGATGTTGTTAGATTTCATAGTGTGTGTGCTTGCGCAATTGTGTCTTGATCAATCTCAGGTGTCCATGTCAGAAAAATCGGGTAAGTAAACTAGCATGTGATTAACTCGACAATCGAGTAAATCTTCTCATATGTTCGGCTAGCAGCTAGGGATTTGCGCGTGCGAAGTTCCGTAATTTGTATTGTTGTCTAACTTATCTGCACTCATTCTGCTGATCGGAAGAAAGAGATAGAATTAGCGCGAAAAGATTGGTGAAAGAATAGTGACAGATGGCGAGTAGAAGAGAGGCTTGTGCAGCGCCCATGTTTAATCATCAGGAATTCAATGGAAAAAACAAAATCATAGGATTGGAGCTCTGGTATGAAGTAGGCGCTCTTTGAAATCATTTCAATAGTAGTTGAAGTTCGAATGCATATTTGCGCATGATCTCTTCTATATTTATGTTATCCAAATAGTAATCATATGTGCTCATCGATTTCTTTTATCACCATATAAAGTGTTAGGTTCTAATAGAACTAGAATCATCATTGCTTAGTTGCACGTATCAGTCTTTCTATATGCATCTTTGCATTCCGAATTCAGTGTGGAAGGATAACCTCGAAGGCAGCGACATATTTTGGAATTAATTTATCAGTTTCTAATGCATTACATGTTCTCCACATGAACTCTTCTGTATCTCCGCAATAGCATGAGTATTTTTTGTGTGCATATGCCGATCCATAGCATAGCCAGAAACATGAACGAATCTACAGCTTTACAATTCAGCATAAGCCCAAGAAAGACAATCTGAATGGGAGAGAAATTTGTTAAAATTAATTCGATAAGTCCTAGAAATATGAATGCATGCTTTGTGAGTGACAATGCTTCGCAATACCACTTTGTACGTAGCCCTATGATTCAACTTAATCTTAAGAAGTGTACTCTGAAAGGCAAACGATTCTTTTTCATGCAGGGTTTGGCAATAGTTATAGTAAAAACTATGATGATCATACATTTTATCTATGCAGGCTTTCAGTAACCTTGAAATTAGCAGCACTATAGTCAAAGTGTTCTTATATATGAGTCTAATATGCATCCTTAAACATACATGTTCAATGTGTCGAAATGAATGTTTCTACGTGTGCATCATGGAAGGGAAAAGTTGTAGTTCAAGAGTCACTTATTAGAAACCTGATCATTCAATATAGGAAAGGATTTGCTACAACTCTGTTCTATTGGTTTCGGTATGCTCTAAAATAAAAAACTTCCATTTACTTAGCTGGCTGTTGGTATTTGTATTTGCCATTTACATTTGGAACATATATAAATATAGAATATGAAAATACATGATAAACGGAAAGAAAATGCATGATATATACATAAAATAGATATGTATAAAGATGCAGGTATGCATGTGTATGTGTATGCATGTGTATGTGTGATGAGTGCATGTGCATATTAGAATTAATGCATATGCATATGAATGTAAGTAGAAGTATATGTGTGCATGAGTTAAATAGGCGTGTTTACTTATGCATTAAAAACATAATTAGATTAATGAGTGTTTTATGCTAATTAAAACCATACTTATGAATCCTAATGTCTCCTACAGATCATTGAAGAGATTTCAAAAGGAGATTACGAGAACACAAGCATACAAAATTTTCAGGATCACAAAATTAGAATATTTGAAGATTGTTTATTAAGTTGTATAGGATTATCTATAAAGAGAATTGTATTAGCTTTTGTATAGGCTTAAATCCTAAAGATTTCTAGCACTTCCACTTTTCGATACAATTAAGATTTGTATAGGCTTAAATAGATTGATTTTGAAATTCTTCATATTGTTTCTCTGAAAATTAATTGAGATCTTTACTTTTTTATTCCGTATGTCTAAAGAGATAGGATCTACAAGTAGTTCTAAACTAGTATCTACAAACGATTTTGATATTAAGAATCAAGAATTAGAAAACTTAATAATAGGAACATTGCTTCCGTCTTCAATTGATAGTTCAAATAATAACGAAAATATAGAAGTTGAAATTATTAAAGATAAAGTAGTTAACGAAACTTTACACATGTTAGATTACGATCGTCTTCTTTCTAGAATTTTACCTTTAATTACCATAGTTTTGCCAGAACCGGAGGACAAGAAAGACTTATTCCCACCTAATTTAGTTAGAAACCCTAACTCAAATCAAATTGAGAATGAAGAAGTTGACTTTGTTAAAGATAAAATTACAAACGAGAACTTAGTTATGTCTTATCAATTAGAAGCTATAGAACATTATAGAAACGCTCGTCCTTACGGTCCTTAGTCTAAATAATTAGTTCTTAATTTGCACTCCCATATATTAGAAACATATAGGTTTTTATCACACCTAAACTGAAAATGGAACCGAAGGCCCTAGGCATACTTAGAAGCACTCTGCGTGTAGTCACACGGTTAGGTTAGCGCGATTCTTGTAGATGAACGTCAGCCTACCTTCACACGCCTCTACGACAGCTTTTGTGAACCCGACGTGAAACGTGACGATAGTGTGCCTAGGACTTATGTTGCATTTTCAGTTTTAATTTAATTTTATCTCCTCCTTGTATGCAGGAAATCTGAAGATTGAAGCTCTGACAAAACTGTAGAAGAAGGATTTCCATCTGGTGGAGCTTCGTCGTCTCAAAACCCCCCCCCTCAACGTTCAAGAGAATCAAGATATATTCATGGTCATTTTAGTTTTGTGTTTAAGATTGTTTTAACGTTCACTTTAGAACCTCTTCAGCAAAGATATCATCAAGTAAGGTGTTTATTTTAAGTTCTTTATTTTAGTTTACGCACATCACTTAAAAAGAAAAGTTGTTTTCATCTACACTAGGATCTAAGCACTTTCATATTAGCATTTTAAAGATATTTGACTCTTTCTTGTGTATCTAGGAAATATAATTTTTGCTTAAAGCATTTAAATATCTGCACTTTGGGAAAAGCCATTATTTTTGCATCATTAAAAAGAAAAGATTTTAAGTTTTGAAAAAGAAAGATTATTTGTTTTATTTTCATTGCATAAAAAGAAAGCTTATGACATAAAAATAGTTTAAATTTAGGTTTCTTTTGACTTATAGTTAATGCTTTTATTTCTTCAAAGAAATTAATTTTAAAGAAATTAATAGTAAACTAAGAGACTTAATTCAAGAAAAACTATTTTATAAAAATTACCTTATTAAAAAACCCTTTAAAATTGAAAAAGTTTAAAAAAAATTTTAAATCTCTAAAAAACTTAAATTCAAAAAGAGTAAATATAAGAGATAAGTCATAATTTAGGGTTTAGAAATCAAAAAGATTTTAGAAAAGAAGATTAGAATTAGTAAAAGCCTAGGACTAAGGTAAAGCTATCCCTGGCTTTATCAACTAGTGATAGATTTAGGCAATTTAGAGAGCAATTAGATCCAGCTATTAGGGAACTTCTTCTCTATTCAAAACGTTATCAAGAACGCAAAATGGAGGAAATGTTTAGGAACATGATGATAGAAAAGCAAGGGACACGTACAGTCCAAGCTATTCTAAAAGAAAAAGGAAAATTTATCGGATTAAACATTACGGAATACTTGGATGCATTTGAGGAGCAAGTGCAAATCTAGGGATTACCTTAAGATATACTAGTGAAATACTTTGGACGTGTAGTTTCTAGTTCAATTCTAGAATCTATTCAAGAACACGCTGAAAAAACTTGGGAGGAATTTAGAAAGGAACTTCATAAAATGTACTATCTCGAGGATTTTAGCCAGCACAGTCGAGAAGGTTCTTTTGTGGTGGTTAAACACTGTTAAGAGCAATGAGTCTTTAACTCATCTTCACGGTGAGTTTATGAGACGTCTGGCTCAACTTCCTGAAGATGACAGAAATGCTATTAATCCAGATGTAATTATATATTTTCTTAAGATACTTAATCCAGAAGATAGGGCTGAAATTGAAAGATGAATAGAAGAGCCAGGAAAAAGGTATGGGCTAACTGATGACTGGGAGAAAGTCAAAAAAGAGATAGAGGTTGTTGCTCAAATGAAGCAAAGGCAAACCATTTTGTATGCTAAACCTAATGCTTCGCACCCTAGAGAGACTCCTGCTATAAGGCAAGTTGACATGCCAATGCCTGCTACTATGGCTACGGCTAATAATACAACTGCTACTAAAGCTCCCATAGAATTTCAACTAGATATTCTATGTAAGCAAATGGAAAATGTTATGAACATGCAAGCGAGGATAGGCCTTCTTCAATGCCTAGCCAAAATCCATATTCAATAGAGGCACTGGTACGAGCTAGAGACGAGATAATGTACAAGACCGCATGGAAATCTCCTATAGATCAATCTTCTGTCTTTTCTCACATTGCTAATGTTGAGGAAAAACGGAGACGAGAAGATCAACAGGATGATGTAGAAGAAGGTGATAGAAGGATAACTAGGAGGCAAACAAGAGAAGATGAAAAGAAAATTGATAAAAAAGTTCAATTTGATGAATCAAATTTATCTCAAGAAGAAAAGAGAAAAATGATAAAGGAAGGCGAAAAGCCGACCGATGAAAATGTTCAATCGAAAGAAGAACAAAAGAAATTGGAAACCTCTAAACCTGACAATAAAGAGGATCAAAAGCAAAATGAAGAGAAAGGAAAGAAGAAAGGTAGAAGAGCTTCACGTGCTATTATGATTTCTGAGCTTGAAAAGAAAAATGATGCTAGGGAGATTTTAAATGACATTCTTCTAAAAAGTCAAGTAACGATGTCACTTGAGCAAGTGTTTTCCATTGCAAAACCAGAGTTCAAGGACAGTTTTATTCGACTTATTAGAAGAAGACGCTTTCCTTTGCCACAAGACGAGGACATGCAAGACGTGGCAGAAGAAACTCTAGCTATGAATGATGCAGTTACATTAAGTGAAAGTGACTATGAGGATGATGAAGAATTTACAACGGGAAGTGTAAATAGAAATTTTCTAGGACCTATACAACCTGATAAAGAAATGTTAAAAAGTGAAAGTAAATACAATTCTACCTTCTGGGCACGAGGCACACCAGAAGTAAAGATTAGAATCGGGGATGAAAAGGATTCTTGTTTAGCTTTGGCTCTCATTGACTCAGGGTCAGAGATAAACGTGATTTCAAAAAAGTTCTTTGACAAATTTAGATGGCCAATTGATAAAGAGCATGGTTGGCGGATGAGAACAGCTGACAATGGCTCTGGCATTTTATTAGGAGCATGTGCGAATGTGCCTATAATGATAGGTGGTGTTCGAGAAGATTTTCACTTCTTTGTTCAAGATAATTGTTCATATGAAGTGATTCTTGGACAGCCATTTATAGCTGAAATGAATGATGGATCAGCGTATGCAAGAATTCGATCCAAATCAAGGATGGATTCTTTGCAAGTTATGACGGTTTGCCCAAACCACACTAGAAATAGAAAGAGCTTAAGAAGAAATCCTATTGACTCGATCAGTCATGTATGTGATGATCCACTGACTGTAAGAGAATATGGAGCGTACTATGATCAAAATTTCTGCTAGACTCCACTATTGAGCGAGACAATAGTGGACGTTGTTTTGATGTCTCGCCTATCAAAGAACATAAATTTGAAAATTATCTAATTTGTACTCCTACAACTAGTTTGCATTATATTACTAAAGAAAACCTTACAAAAACATTTCGAAAACAAACTGAAAAATATTTTAGAAAAACCGGATTAATTTCAAGTGAGGAGAAAATTGAGTGTATAATTGAATTATCAAAAAGTTCTACTTTATTAGAAGAGCTTGAAAGTGTTTCTCATGAAAATTTTGAATCAAATCTAATAATTCTTAATTCTATTCAAGAGTATGAGATTATTAGTGAATTCTTCTTAGAGCATGAAGTTAGCATAGAAACTAAATACAGAACTGTAGAAAAGAAAATAAAGCCTGTAGCTCAACCCTTACCCAAAGATAGTCATGACATATTTCGTCGAGTACTAAATGATCCTATTCTTAGAGATCGATCTAAGATAGGTCACATATTTACTGATGCGAGTAAGAAGTTTATTAAATTTGGAGCTGAATTTCTTTCTCAAATTGAAAAAGAGCAGTTTACCAAGATGATTGTTCGTCATGGTAAAGCTTTTTCTTTGTTCCCACATGAGATAGGATGTGCAGATCCAAAGTTAGTAGCTCCGATGATTATTTTCACAGTACCACATATTCCTTGGAATCTTCGTCCGATTCCAGTTCCAAAGGCTCATTTACCTGAGCTAATGAGACTGTTAAAGGAGAAGATTGCCATGAGAATCTTGGAACCATCCTCAGCACCATACTCTAATAGGTGGTTCATGGTACCAAAAAAGAGCGGGAAGCTACGCTTTATTCAGGCCGGTCACTCTATCTATTCAATGGGAGACCTGTATTCAGGGTATGATCAGTTTCAATTAGCAATTGAGAGTCGAGATGTGACCACTATGAAGACTCCTTTGGGGTTACTATGCATGTGTACTTTACCACAAGGAGCCACGAATTCTGTGGCACACATGATGAATGCTATGAATTTGGTCCTACATGACTTTATCCCAAAAGTGACGATGCCTTTTATTGATGATATTCCAATAAAGGGGTGTGTGGAAAAAGAAAAGGATGAAAGTTTAGATTCATCTGGTTGTAGAAAGTTTGTTTCCAGCCATATTTCAGATTGTGAAAAGATATTTGAAAGATTTGAAGAGGTTGGATTAACTTTTTCCCTAGAGAAATCAACTTTTGGTGTTAATGAAGTGCTAATAGTTGGGCATTTATGTGGCCATTATGGTCGTAGACCCTATCCAGCAAAAGTTGATGCCATTAGTAGGATTTCTGAGAGATGTCGCAATGCAAGTCAAGTAAGGAGATTCCTAGGTGCATGTGTTTTCTATGTCATCTGGATCCCTCACTTTGCTCATGTAGCGAATCCGCTTTATGATTTATTGAGAAAAAGAAAGAAATTCTTTTGGACTGATGAGCATTCCATAACTATGAGGCGTATAAAGCAATTGCTTATCAATGATCCTGTTTTGAAACGTATTGACTATACAGGAAATAAGCCTGTAATCCTAACCGTTGACACTAGTCCTATTGGTATAGGCTGGGTCATTGGGCAGGACGATGAAGAAGAGCAAAGGTACGCAGTTCGCTTTGGAGCAAAGATTCTTCATGATACTCAAAAGAATTACCCGCAAATTAAGAGAGAACTATGGGGATTAGTTACAGCTTTAAAAACAGACAAAGAGTACTTTATAGGTGCTAATGTAATAGTAGAGACCGATTGTCTTCCATTAATAGGTTTAATAGCTAATTATTCATCTCCGGATATAGCCATGCTTCGATGGATAGCCTATATTAAATTCATTAATCCTGCTTTTGTTCATATAGCCGGTAAACATAACACCGTCGCTGATATGCTTTCAAGAGCAAAGTTCGATAATGATAGTGAAGCATTAAATAATCATATTAATTTAATAATTTATGAAACATCTACCTATACATATGAAAGATTTAGAAAGTGCGATTATGAAGGAGAGTGGCGAGATATAGGAAACTATCTGAGTTCATTTCAGCCTTCCCCAAGCTAGTCTTCAAATCGATTCCGGAACATCAGGAAGAAGTCTTTCAACTTCTTCTTGAAAGATGGATATCTTTGGAGACATGCTAGAGGAAAGGTTCGAAACCCTCAAAGAGTACTAGGTTTGAAGGTTTTTCAAGTGCAAGTTATGCAAGAGATGCACGAAAGCCTTTGGGCAGGTCATAAAGGTTTTGTAGCTACATATGAAAAGATTAGGGAAAACTACTGGTGGCCGAGGATGTATGTAACTGTTAAAGAATTTGTGAGCACTTGTAGTACGTGCCAGTTACACTCCTCTGTCAAGCATAGAGATCCCCTTCACTCGACCTATCCATCTTGTATTCATTACAAGTGGGTATTAGACCTTGTGACCATGCCTAAAAGCAATGATGGCATGAGATATATTATTCTTGCACGAGAGGATTTGACAAACCATGTCGAAGGTAGAGCGCTTCGTTCCAATACTACTTATAATGTATGCGTATTCCTTTTGGAAGAAGTATTATCCAGATTTGGATATATAGAAAAAGTAGTAGCGGATAGAGGAGAGTTAGATGCGAGAGAGGCGAGAGAATTCTTTGCACAACATGGAATTCGATTGTCTCTTACGACTGCCTATAACCCAGAAGCGAATGGAAAAATTGAACGAGGGCATCCTTCCATAGTGAAGGCTATTTCTAAGGCTTGTCATGGAGATATTGGTCAATGGCCAAAATATCTTCCATTTGTTCTTTGGGCTGATCGCATGACGTACACGAGAACAACTGGTTTTATGCCAGCTGAACTCATGTACTGTCAAAAACCATTATTTCCCATTCATACTCAGATAATTAATTGGATGAATTTAGGTTGGAAAGATAACATTTCAAGAGAGGACTTATTAGCATTTAGAATTAAGCAATTTAAACAAGGAAATGAAAATCTTAAAGAAGCAATAAAAAAATTAAAAACATCTAGATTGAAAAATAAATTATATTTTGATAAGAAACATGGACTAAGACCGCAACCAATAGAAAGTGATGACTGGGTGCTTGTATATGATAGTACATTTGATACTCAATACGATGCACGTCGGACACTAACTAAACGTTGGTTCGGACCTTACGTTGTTGTTTCAGTTTATGAAATAGGTACATATAAATTACGTGAATTTGATGGTTCTATGCTAAAGAATTTGATTGCAGGGAAAAGAATAAAGCTGTTTAGAAGAAGAGAAATCAGTAAATTTGAATTGGACGAAGACTTCTTGGAGGATGATGATGAAGAAGAATAAAAATGATCAGGTGAAAGAGTTCTAAACTTTACTTATTTATTAGTTGTTAATATGATTTTTTATTGATGCATTTCATGTATAGATATGTACATCCTTCTGATAGGAAAGGAAGACTTTTAAAATTATGAAACAATGAATTTAAAACTGAAGTAGGGATGTGTATGAAGAGAGGATAAGAATTAGAGACCCTATGACTTTCATAAGGATAGGAGAGCGAACACTTGACTTACGACTCCTAGTAAGAAGTAAGTTTATTTTATATAGGTAGACTTCCTTAACTTCCAAATCATTTAGCTAATGAGATCCTAGTTCCCACTTTAGCATTCCTCTAGAACCTCTGCTCTGAATAGGGGTTAAGCCTTTCCCCTTAAACAAAAAAGTTGCGAAGAAAAATTAAGAAAATAGAAAAATGAGAACATCAAGCAGTATATTAATGGCTACTGCAAGATGAGAAAAAGAAAATTAAAAAAGAAAAAGAAAAAGAAAGAAAAGAAAAGAAAAGAAAAATGTTATCATGATTCAGTTGTGGTCTCGAAACCACTTTTGAAATTCTATACGGGCAATATGAGGCAGATTTATGCTATAGAGGAATTAGTTAGAAGCATCTTATGGCAAGTGGCTAGGGAGTGAGGGATAGACCATTTATATAAAATATTTAGTTAGAAGCATCTTATGGCAAGTGGCTAGGGAGTGAGGGATAGTCAAACTGTTCTTATATATGAGTCTAATATGCATCCTTAAACATACATGTTCAATGTGTCGAAATGAATGTTTTTACGTGTGCATCATGGAAGGGAAAAGTTGTAAAATCAAGAGTCACTTATTAGAAACTTGATCATTCAATATAGGAAAGGATTTGCTACAACTTTGTTCTATTGGTTTCAGTATGCTCTGAAATAAAAAACTTCCATTTACTTAGCTGGCTGTTGGTATTTGTATTTGCCATTTACATTTGGAACATATATAAATATAGAATATGAAAATACATGATAAACGAAAAGAAAATGCATGATATATACATAAAGTAGATATGTATAAAGATGCAGGTATGCATGTGTATGTGTATGCATGTGTATGTGTATGCATGTGTATGTGTGATGAGTGCATATATGAGTGCATGTGCATATTAGAATTAATGCATATGCATATGAATGTAAGTAGAAGTATATGTGTGCATGAGTTAAATAGGCGTGTTTACTTATGCATTAAAAACATAATTAGATTAATGAGTGTTTTATGCTAATTAAAACCATACTTATGAATCCTAATGTCTCTTGCAGATCATTGAAGAGATTTCAAAAGGAGATTATGAGAACACAAGCATACGAAATTTTCAGGATCACAAAATTACAATATTTGAAGATTGTTTATTAAGTTGTATAGGATTATCTATAAAGAGAATTGTATTAGCTTTTGTATAGGCTTAAATCCTAAAGATTTCTAGCACTTCCACTTTTCGATACAATTAAGATTTGTATAGGCTTAAATAGATTGATTTTGAAATTCTTCATACTGTTTCTCTGAAAATTAATTGAGATCTTTACTTTTTTATTTCGTATGTCTAAAGAGATAGGATCTACAAGTAGTTCTAAACTAGTATCTACAAACGATTTTGATATTAAGAATCAAGAATTAGAAAACTTAATAATAGGAACATCGCTTCCGTCTTCAATTGATAGTTCAAATAATAACGAAAATATTGAAGTTGAAATTATTAAAGATAAAGTAGTTAACAAAACTTTACACACGTTAGATTACGATCGTCTTCTTTCTAGAATTTTACCTTTAATTACCATAGTTTTGCCAGAACCGGAGGACAAGAAAGACTTATTCCCACCTAATTTAGTTAGAAACCCTAACTCAAATCAAATTGAGAACGAAGAAGTTGACTTTGTTAAAGATAAAATTACAAACGATAACTTAGTTATGTCTTATCAATTAGAAGCTATAGAACATTATAGAAACGCTCGTCCTTACAGTCCTTAGTCTAAATAATTAGTTCTTAATTTGCACTCCCATATATTAAAAACATATAGGTTTTTATCACACCTAAACTGAAAAATGAACCGAAGGCCCTAGGCATACTTAGAAGTACCCTGCGTGCAGTCACACGGTTAGGTTAGCGCGATTCTTGTAGATGAACGTCAGCCTACCTTCACACCCCTCTATGACAACGGTCTACTCTTGATTAGCAGTCTCTTCCTTTGCACAGCACTAGCCTTTTCTGGATACACACCAATTTTAATGAAATTCTTGATATCATAATACCAACCTTGAGCTTCTACAGCGAACAGATTAGCATCTGGAAAATCATCATTGATTCCACTAGCTTGATCCATCATATTGATTCTGGATAGGTGATCCGCCATAACATTTTCTTTACCTGGTCTGTGGACTACAGAAAAATCAAACTCTTGGAACAACAATAACCACCTCCATATTCTACCTGTGGCTTGTGGTTTGTTGAGCAAGTATTTTAGTGGTTGGTGATCCGTTATAATAACAAATTTTACTCCTAGTAAGTAATGATGAAATTTTTGGACAGCAAAAACCATGGCTAAGGCTTCCCTTTCTGGTGTTGTAATTCCTTTCAGCCTTAGTCAAAATTCTACTGGCATATTGAATTGGTCTATCCACCTTAAATACTTCACTGGGTTGTGTCAAAACTACCCCCACTGCATAGGCACAGGCATCTACATGTATATGAAAGATTTTTTACCACTCAGGTGTGATCAAAATGGGAGCAGACACTAACCTTGACCGTAATGTTTGATATGCTTTTACCTCCTCTTCTTCCCATTTAAAAGGTATTTCCTTACCTGTAAGTCTAGCCAGTGGTATGGCTATCTCTGCATACATTTTTATAAACCTTATGTGGTATCCAGTATGCCCCAAGAAACTCTGAATCTCTTTAGGAGATTTAGGTTTAGGCAACTTTAATATAGAAATGATTTTGTCAGGATTTGGGGCCATACCTTTAGCCGACACCACATGTCTTAAGAGAGTTCCTTCTGTCACAAGGAAATGACATTTATTTGGATTGAGCTTTAGCTTAGTCTCCCTGCATCTCTTGAAAGCATTCTGCAGCTGTCGCAAGTAATCTAAAGGAGTCTCCTTGTGAGAACCTGAAAACGATAATAGAGGACATTCACTTACTATATGCCCTTGCTTGCTGCACATGGAACACCAAAGTCCACTCTAGATGCCACCTCCTTTGAGTTCCTGCAATTCCTATCGCAGCTGAGCCAATTCCTCTGCTTGGGCCTCCTCCTCCTTTTGAAGCTTTAGTGCTTCAATCTCCCTTCTCAACTGAGTTGCAGCATTCTCCTCCTCTCTGTGAGGCTTATTTCTTTTTAAGCTCTCCAACTCCTTCCTTACCTGGATTACTGGATCCTCCATTTCTCTCGAATATGGTAGTTGAGAAGACGATGCTCCATACTGTTGCCTTATCTGCTCCAGTCGTGGAGCTGTGTTGATGAACTCCTCTATGGAGGCTGTAGGTAACTGTTGGCATCATATGGGGAGAAGCAAGTACGGCATACATGCAGATCTAGCACTAAGGCAACCCATTAAATTTTTCCAAACCTTACATCATTTTAAAAGTGATTCTCATCACTAAAAACCCTTGTAAATATCGTTTCACCTTTTTGTAGCTCCATTTTGTACAAGCCGAGGAGTCCTCGAGCTTGAGGAGCCTTAGAAGTAGTTGCCTGCCAATTTTCATATTTTTTAGATCTCGTTTGAGCCCTTGAATAAGCCTTGGAACCTAATTTTTAATTAGGTCGGACACTAGGTCTGGACACGGCCAAAGCTAGTAAAAAACTATAAATAGAGCTAGAGAGCTCATTTTTGGGGTAGCTTCTTGTAGTTTTGAGCTTGTATGAGAACTTGGTTATAATAGAAGTGATTCCATTGTCTTACTCTCTTTGTTCTTGCCATGTGTGCGTGTGTGTGTGTATGTGTGTGCATGTTTGTGTGCTTCTCACTCACATATTTGTGCCTTCACTTGCTCGAGGTCTTCATACCATCCTCATGTCTTCCCGGATTGACATTAAAGGAGGTGCTACTCATCACTGAGCTACACCAAATTTTGGCGCCGTTGCCGGGGATTCGAGCTTTGAGGACGAGCGTGTGATGGTAAGACGTAGAGAGGACACGTTGGAATGTTAAGTAGTAGGTAAATTTCTGATTTTTCTCCATCTCCATCTCCATCTTCATCTCCATCCTCATCTCCTTCTCCACCTTATATTCCCACTTCCAAATCATTTCCCTCATTTGCTTTGTGCAAGTTTGAGAGAGAGCGAGTGTGTGTTCTTGTTTGTGTGTGTTTTTGCATGTTTCTTGCAGGTTTCAGCTTCATCATCATCTCCAGCAAGCTCAGCAGGTACGGATTCTGTCTGCGCAAACTCCGAGGCGTCGAGCTCGAGCTATCGCGACACACCGAAAAGTTGCCCCAATCACGATTTTGAGTGCACCACGACACTGCGCAACCCTAGAGCTCCTAGGATCACTAGATAGAACAGAAAAATTCACCATATCCCGACCTATCGTGACACCTCGAGGTATCGCGACACTCCCAGGTATCGCGACACCTCGACCTATCGCGACACTCCCAGGTATCGTGACACCTCGACCTATCGTGACACTCTCAGGTATCGCGACACTCCCAAGTATCGCGACACCTCGACCTATCGTGACACTCCCAGGTATCGCGACACCTCGACCTATCGCGACACTCCCAAGTATCGCGACACTCCCAAGTATCGCGGCACCTCGACCTATCGCGACACTCCCAAGTATCACGACACCTCGACCTATCGCGACACCTCGACCATCGCGACACTCCCAAGTATCGCGACACCTCGACCTATCGTGACACCTCAACCTATCGCGATACCTCGACCCGACCTATCGCGATACATGGGCTTAACGCATAAAATTTTAGAGTGAATTAATTGAGTGAATTGAGGTATATTTGGGCTTAATTTTGGACACATTGGGATAACATTAGAGCCTTAGGAGTGGGCAAAAGACCTAGAAACCAGGGAGGAATTTCCTAAACCCTGAGAGCCTGTTTTGACCCCTAAGTGCCTGAATGGTCATAACTTCACCATACGAACTCCGATTGATGAGATTTTGGTCTCGTTGGAAAGCTTGTTGAGAATCCTACATGGATCTTGAGTTTTTGTAAGAATCATACGTGGAGTTTTAGAACATGTATTTTTAAGTTGGCCATTCGGTAGAATTAGGTGGTCATAAGATTTTGGGGGTACAATGAGCTACTCCAAGGGGGGCCTGTAATTGTTGATGTGTGTTAGTCAATCCATTGTGGTAAAGGAGCTATATTAACTTGAGAACTTTTGCAGGAACATTGTGTGCAAGCAAGGCATTCCAAGGCAAGCTAGCAAGGGTGTGTACCAGGCTTGGGTGAAGGCTTCCTGGGCTTGTGCAGCAGTCTGAGCAGCCAGAGGATTGAGGTTGGAAGTTCTCTCAACCCTCCTTTGTCAATTCCTAGCCTAGGCTAAGTACGACTTAGGTGTGGTAATTAATTAGGTCAATGTCAGGCACGAACTAAGTCTAAGAGAACTAATCAACCAAGTGCAAGCATTAAGTAGGTCTTAAGTGCGAAAACCCTAAGGGACAAAAGTAAACTTGAATCGATCACTTATCAAGTGCGAAATTCACTTAAGTATTCCTGACGACATGATATCAAACAAGATCATAAACATAATAATCAACTAAAAAGAACAAAGTGATTGGTTCCAATTAACCTGCAACGAGAGTGTACTTGGGACCAAGGGGGTAGAGAAACCAGGCATATGAACCTTAGGTCAGGCAGACACTTAGGCCGAGACAGACAAAGCCTCAGATCTTCTGAAGCTAGTGTCAACCACACTGCTAGGTATTGGGCCCAGCAGTTGAGTGATTATCCATACACTCCCCGATCGGAAACAAGTGATTCTGAGATGTCTTATAACATGGAGAGACCTGTAGGCAGTTCAGGGGTGGCTTATCTAGAAAAGCTAGAAGGACCTTACAAGACTCAATTGGAATACATCAGGACTAATCGTCTAGGTGCTCGCATCTACGAAGACGGCCTGAGAAGATCTGTGGTCCAGATTAAGAACCCCGATCAACCCCATGGACTAGAACACCCGGTAGTCAAGTTTGAGAATGGAGTATACCTAGATAAAGAGGGGACTATATATGTAGTCACCACTCTTCCTGATAGAACAGATGAGTTTGGAAATGTGATTGCGGAGACCGACATGGGTGATATAGAGCAAGGGAATTTAGAGAGAGAGCCAAGAACTCCCCGTGGTAAATCCGTCTTGACCAGAATCATGACTTCAAAGTGGATTCCACAGGATAATAAAAGCATAGATTTTCTTTTAAACCGAGAAACTGATGAGGCTTTTTGGAGGTATAAACCTACCCAGCCTCAGGAAGTAAGTGCTCTCACAATCTATGAGTTTAAAGACCCTGATAGCCCAGGCAAAGTAACCTACCTAGACAATACATCAGAGAGGATCTTCGTGGTCACCGAGCATGGCAGACATGCCTACACATGGAAGGGTGAATTTGTTTTTCCCCAACCAAGGTCCAATATGTCCTACAGTCACCAAGGAGCTCGCACCTCCCAGGCTCATGGAGCTCAAGGAGATAGAAGTAGAGATAGACCTGAAGTAATCTTTGCCAACCCCCAGGGAAGAGAAAGAAGGAGAACAAGGATGGATAGAGAAGAAACTGAGAGATTTAGAGACCCAAGGAACCAAAGAAATGCTGATGATTTTCCTTTGCCAAGGCCGAGAGAACACACTAGGACCCTGAGGCCAACTCAACTGGTGAAGTCCATGAAGAATTACTTCGATGGCACTGGAGACCCTTATGACCATGTGGCAAAATTTAGGCAAGTCTTGAAAGCTGAACAGGTAGAGGACCTATTCACACAATATAATGCTTTTGGTCTAACCCTTGGGAACACCGCCCTTACGTGGTTTCAACCACTGAACGAGAGGCATTTCAGAAACATAGACCAGCTCCTAGAGGCATTTATCATTGAGTTTTCTAAGAGTGGCATAAGGCACAACACTTCCTCACTAATTCATAGCTTCAAGCAAACACCTCAAGAGACGGTCAGACTAGCAGGAAGACGGTTTAGGCAATACCTAGAGAGGTGCCCGATGCCTGAGTTACCTACACCACCCAAGCAAGTGGCTTTGTTCTTAGATGGCTTGTTGAGCACCAAGCTTAGGTCATATGTGTATTTGAAGGACCCCAGAACTATAGAAGAATGCGTGCGCAGACATTGAGGATAATCTAGGCGAGGAGTTAGAGCTATCAAAAATCTATAAGGATTCGGATAGCTCTAGTAGTCTCACATCTGGTCAGTCCACATCCATTGAGGAACTTGCAGAGAAGGTAGCTCAAAAACTAGGTGTCTCTAGCAAACAAATTCCAAGTTTTGCCCCAGTTAAGCGGTGCTACACTTGTGGAGGTGACCATATGGCAAATGTATGTCCCATTATGGCCCAACCCCAGGTGAATCCTAGTAGCCAGTACTGCACCATAGAGCGAAGGTACACCAACCACACTGCACAGGACTGCCCATATAACAAACAAACTGTTAGGCAAAATTACCCTCAGCCATATCCACAACAGGGTAGATACCAGAATCAGTACCCACCACAACAATACAACAGACCACAGCAACCTTATCAGCCACCTTATCAAGGGCAGCAGAGACCTCAACCAGTCCTAGTGCAGCAACCCCCTGCTCCAACCAATGTGATCCCAGTGAAATATGCATCTGCTGAAGAAAATCCGAACAGAGCCATAGTCCCAGTCACCCCATTGCTATCAGACAGTGATCCAAGTGACCATAGTTTTGACTCCACACATATTGATAGCCCACAGGCTTACTACATGCAGTCACCCGAGCATAACGATTCATACTATTATGAGGACCCAAGTGAAAATAGTGGGGAGCCTGAGTATGCTAATTTCATGTACACAAACCCCAACTCTAAACCTCAACCTAGGCAGGTACGACCCCCATTTCCTATACGACCATGCTTCAGATGTCAGGGAGATCACCTTATAAGTGATTGTCCACTGCCTGCCCCTACACAACCCCAACCAGTGACAATTCAGGGTTTCTGTCAAGACTACGAAAAAGAGCATCTCCTACGAGATTGCCCAAAGAACCCTAATAACATGCCTAAAATCACTCCTATCAATGTCATTGGGTTAGTGGTAGACTCTACAGGAAGTATAACTTCCACAGCCCCAGTGCATGTGGTCACTAGAGCCTAAGCCTTGCAGCAAACTCTAGGAGTAGGGCAGGAAAAGAGTTCTGAGGTTAGTGAGACAGAGATTATAACCAAGAAAAGGAAAAGAGCATGGAGAGATAGCCGGGAGAGAATGAAAAGACAATGGTCACAGAAAATGAGCGAACTTGAAGAAAGCTTGAGAGAAACCAAAGCAAAGATAAGTGAACTCGCATCTCAAAACCACTCTCACACCACCCCTCCACCACCTTTCCCTTTACCCGCCAATCCATCTTCTTCCGTTCCCCAACCTTTCAATACACCACCCTTAATCCACCCACCACCCAGAGTAGGATCAGTCCTAGCCGATCCCACTCCTGAAGATCTAGACATGATGCTTAAAGCATATCAGGCCAGAATCCAAGAAGGGCCCAATGTAATAGATCATGAGAAATGTTACCCTAGAGCCGATCTAGAGATAGAGCGAACAAAGCTTTGTGCTAAAATGGTCGAATTGGCGCAAGCCATGTTTGAAGCCAGTCGCTTGTTCAATGGCTCTAACCCCATCAGAACACCATTGCACTTTGATGGTCTATTGGATAGATTGGAGAGGTTACTTGCAAAGTCTAGAAAAGGAGCCACCTCCCAGGCTAAGGAGAGGGCAAGTGATAGAATAAGCATTCCTCCCCAGGGAGATTATGTGCCTAACTCCACTGAACCAGACACCTCTTCTCCTATGAATAGGTATTCACCAGAGTTCCTGAGAGAGATTCAAGAAGAGAAGTGGGCAAAGGAGAGTGAAGTCCCTCCTCCCATTGAACTCGTGGATGACGCACATGATCAGTTCCCACAGGAGATCCCTTCTATTTATGAAGAACAGGAAAGTGCCCACTCTCATGAGAGGTTAGACTTTGAGTCTAATTCCTTGCAAGAGTTACCTCATTTCACAGGCCCATGGGAAACCAAGTCTACTTGCCTGAGAGCACCCACAGTCATGATAAGAAACGAAGATTTAATCATACCTAGGAATACAGAGGTAGTAAAGAACACTAAAGTGCAGTGCAATCTCACTTTAGAAGAGCTACTCAAAGTTAAGCCAGAAGTGTGGAAACATGTAGCCAAACAAGTGCCAGACATAGCAAAATCGTGTTCCCAGGTAGGATCTCATAGAACAGTGCCTGAAATACCATTGGATAAGATAGGAGACATGAGTGAAGGAGAAGAAGGAAATACCTATCTCCCAGTTACCCATCAGGGATACACAACCAAGGCAATTTTGGACTCAGGTGCAGGAGTTGCAATTGCTACAACTTCCCTATGGAAGCGTTGGGGCAAGCCAGCACTCCGACGGACGAGAATGAAATTGCAGATGGCCGATGGCCATATGGAGAGGCCCTTGGGATTGCTAGAAGGCATAACTCTCACTACATGTGGTGTTGAGTTCGAACATACTTTTGCTATATGCGACTTTAGCAGAAACCAAGCCTACGAGATGATTTTGGGAAGGCCATTTATGCGGCAATTGCAAGTAGTACAGGACTGGGGAACCAATTCCTTATACTTGCAACACTTAGGAGTTACAACCAAAGTCAATTTCAAGGACTACTCTCATAGAGATGTACCGCCCATTCAATGGAATCCCATCCATAGAGCCAAGGATGACACAGAGTCAGTGCATTCCATAGGATCAGGATCCTCATGGATGCATGAAGACACCCACTTATGGATGTGCAAAGTGGCAGTAGAAGAAGAGAAAAGAGAAAAAGCCAGAGAGGTAGGTGCGAAAGAGACACATAGATCAATTCAAGACCCAGCCTATGCACCTGTAGTTTTTCCTGACGAAGAGTTTGAACCTCACGGCTGGGCAAAAATTTTGGCAACAATAGATGTAGCCATCAATGAAGAGCAGTGGACACCCCACTGTGATGAGGATGGCTATGACATTTCAGTCTTCTCAATAGAGCCAATCATGGGAGATGCAGTTTTAGAAGAATGTGAACCTAGCCCTGATACATTTGAGGATGCAAGTGACTCCGACTTAGAGTCAATCATTATGGACCCACCTTTTGCATCAGATGAAGAATACTTCTATGAAGTTGAAGCTTACCCCAATCACAAATGATGTGAGGTTAGCCACACAAGTAGCCACTAAGAGTGGAGGAAAGAAAAGAAAGAAGAAGGAAGTCACTCCGGAGGCAGAAGAATCCTTGTTTGAGGTCCCTGAAAACTTTAAAAAATATGAGATAGACGATAGGAGAGTCATGATAAGAATGCCTAAATGTGAGGCACAAGCAGGAGAGGCCTATGATAGCAAGGAAACTACCAAGAAAATAGTTGTCGCCATAGAAGAGGGAGAAGAAAGATGCACCTACATAGGCCATGACCTGACGGAAGAAGAAGAGCAAGAGTTGGTAGCTTTGCTAAGAGAGTACAGAGATGTATTCGCTTGGAGCTACAAGGACCTGAAAGGTGTCGACCCAGACATATGCTCACACATGATTCCCATGACCTCAGATGCCAGACCATCTAAGCAGAAGCCCTATACATACAATGATAACTACGCTGCTAAGATCAAGGAGGAGATAGATAGATTGGTAGAAGCTGGGTTTATCTATGAGATTGAGCACACTAAATGGGTATCCCCCATTGTGGTTGTGCCCAAGAAGAATGGAAAATTGCGTGTGTGTATTAACCTTAAAAAAGTTAATGCCGCCACGATTAGAGACAGTTATCCGCTTCCTATTACTGAGCATCTACTAGAAAGGGTAGCAGGCAAGGAAGTGTACAGCTTCCTGGATGGATTCTCTGGCTACAATCAGGTAGCCATTGCACCAGAAGATCAGCATAAGACGGCTTTTGCCACAGAGTGGGGCATATATGCCTTTCCGGTAATGCCATTCGGGCTTACCAATGCACCTGCTACCTTTCAAAGATTAATGTGTCACGTGTTTAAAGAGTTCTTGAGGAAGAATTTGGAAGTCTATGTTGATGATCTTTGCGCTCATTCCAACATTAGACAGACCCATATACCTGAACTCAAACAAATCTTTGATAAATGCAGAGAATATCAAGTCTTCCTGAACCCAGAAAAGTGTGTTTTCATGGTCAGGCAAGGCAAAATTCTAGGACACATAGTGTCTAAGAACAGCATATTTCCACTGATGAAGAGAAAGTGAGAACCATCGCAGAACTACCTAGGCCAAAGAACGTCAAGGAAGTACAGGCTTCCATGGGGCATTGTGGTTACTACCGCCGGTTCATTCACATGTATGCTATCATTGCAAAGCCCATGTACGGACTTCTGACTAACTTTGAGTGGACTGATGAATGTGAGAATTCCTTCAATGAGCTTAAACGGTGATTATGTTCAGCACCAATCTTGACCACACCAAATTGGAATAAGCCTTTTCATGTTCATGTAGATGCATCCAATTATGCTATTGGGTGTGTACTCGCACAACCTACGGGCGAAGGTAATATGGATCTTCCAATTGCCTATGCTAGTAGACAGTTAAATGCAGCTGAATGGAACTATACCACCACCGAACGAGAAGGATTAGGCATGGTATACGCGGTTAAAAAGTTTAGACACTATTTGCTTGCAAATAAGTTCAAATTTTTTACTGATCACCAAGCTCTACTGTACCTGGTAAACAAGCCATGTAACATAGGCAGATTAGTAAGATGGTTTCTCTTACTAATGGAATATGACTTTGAGGTAGTAGTGAGGAAAGGCAGGACTCATTTGAGAGCAGACCATCTCTCTAGGCTCACATCTGGAGAGGCCCCACAAGGAGTGTCAGATGACTTACCTGATGCTTACTTGTTTAATTTGGAAGTTGTACCTCAGTGGGCTAAGCCATTAGTGCCATTATTGACATATGGGCCTAACCACCCAATAATAAACACACAAGATAGGGAGATAGTAAAAGCCCAGAAGTATCATATCATGGCAGGAAGTGTGTACAAACATACAGATCATGGGGTATTAGCCTGTTGTGTGGAAGAGGACGAGTACGCGAAGTGGTTGCAATTAGCACATGTAGGTGCATTAGAGCAACACTACTCAAAACAACGAACCCTACAAACATTGAGGAGACTTGGAGTATACTGGCCAACTATGGAAGCAGATGTTCATAGGATGTGCAAGGAATGCCCAATTTGCCACACTAAGCCACCAGTGGAACATGCCACCCTTTATCGCGTTTCTCTAGTGCCCGATTGGAGCGAGCCATTAGTGCCCTTTCTGAGGACGAAAACACTCCCTCAAGAAATGACTCTGGTTAGACAAAGGAGCTTAGAACAAGAGGCGCTAGACTATGCTCTCATTGGAGATAATCTATACAAACGAGGAAAAGATGGGTATCTTAGATTGTGTGTCCACGAGAGCGAATATCTGAAGATATTAGAGACTGCTCACCAAGGTGTAGCAAGAGGACACTTTGGTCTAGATCGGGTGTTCAAAGCAATTTTGTTTGCAGGTCTTTGGTGGCCAACTCTTCACATGGACGCACATACCTATGTGAAGAGGTGTGAGGTTTGTCAACAAACTCAGTATCCCATACGCAAGGATGAGATGCCATTGAAACCTATGATGGGTGGACGTGCATTCTCTAAGTGGGGAATAGACTTTGTTGGTCCTATTAATCCCCCAGCTAAGGGTTCACATGCTGAGTACATCATTGTGGGCACAGACTATCTGACCAAGTGGGTAGAAGTGAAAGACACTACGAAGAATGATGCTCAAACAACAGCAAAGTTCTTATTTGAAAATGTGTTCACTAGATACGGATTGCCAATAGAATTAGTAAGTGATAGAGGCACACACTTCTTGAATGAAGTCATAGAAAAACTTCTCCAAGAATTCTTGGTAGTACATAAGAAGTCTGCCCCTTATCACCCACAAGCTAATGGCTAGGCCGAGAGCACAAATAAGATCTTATGCAATGTGCTGACTAAATTGGTGAATAACAAACGCTCTGATTGGGACAAACAGCTACACCACGATGTTTGGGCATATCGAGTTGCCTATAAAACGGTACTCCAAGCCACGCCCTTTCAGATGGTATTTGGCTAGAATGCAGTGCGACCATTGGATTTTTTGATACCTAACTTGAAAGTAGCACAAGAGCATGACTGGACAGGCCATGAACTCTCCTCTAGAGTCTTTGATCTTGAACGTTTAGGGGAGACACGATTGAGAGCTGCAGTAGGAATCTATGCAGCCAAGAAGAGGCAAAAGGCGTATTTTGATACACATGTGAAGGATAAAGGCTTGAAAGCAGGAGACCTAGTCCTAGTCTACACATTGAAGCAACATGCACGAAAATTGGAGAAAAGAGGCTAAGGACCTATGATAATCAATAGGATCTCCACAAGTGGAGCAGTACAACTAGCCACTCTAGAAGGTGACATACTATCAAGTCACATAAGCGGATGTAGAGTCAAGTTATATCAAGAACCCCTAACGGAATAAATGCTCAATCGACTTGTTACTGCAAAGAAACGTAAGGATGAGGAAAAGAGAATTCGAGAAGAAGCACAGGCTGAAGCTTTAGAACGCATTCGACGAATGAAATTGAGAAGGCAAGGTAGAGATCAACCCATGACTGACGCTCATGAAGCTCTAGGTTATCACATGGCCATGTGCGAGGCTTCAAGTGAACTGGCCCGTAAGATAGTTGATCGACGACCTTTTGTGACCCTAGAAGTAGGAGAAGGAGAGAGTGCAAGGACCGTGAGAGCTTTAATTGATTCAGGAGCAGCCACTAGTGCAGTTCGGCTTTCGTATTGCCAACAGTTGCAATTGGAGGTAAAACCCCTAGAAGCATATCTGATAGGATTAGGAGGTGTTCAAACCCCTTGCATGGGAGAGGTGGAACTTCCCCTCTACATTCAAGAGGTCCTCATGCCAGCAAAAGTACTAGTATGTGAAGACGAGGATCTTACCGAACCTCTCGTCCTGGGCCAAGACTGGATCTATGATCACGCAGTCAACCTCAACCTAAGAAGTGGACTTCTTCAGGCTTGGGTAGGCCAAAGCCGCCTTACGATTGAATTAGAAAAGCAAGCACTCAAACCATTAGAACAGGCACCAACTCCTGGTCCCTCCAGGAACCCACATGAAGATAATGTTATTCTTGTCCAACGTTCTATGGTGCAGAGGATTGTCACTCTTGCCAAAGGTATAGAAGTCAAGGAGGAACTCCCATCTGTTCCAGAGAAGAATCTCAAGGGGAAGGCCCAGCAACACCCGACACTGAGGAGACCGATGAACAAGAAGCATGAGCACCAACTTCGGCAGTATGAAGTGCCTCGTGGCATGAAACAGATATGGATACGCAAGGGGGAAAAAATCACGGCCCCAAAGACAGGGTCTCAAAAGAGCATCAAGCAAGCCACACTGTCAAGGACTAAAACGAAGGAGATCCCTAGTCAACACTCTAGGCATACCTTGTCTATTTGGGTCCCTAAGCGGTCAATGAAGGCTAGCCCCAATGCTAGGCAGATATGGGTGCCCAAGGCCTACTTACGAGCCCAAATAGCTCCAACTCTAGTCACTAGCACAATTCAACACTCACAACTCCTCTTGGCAAACAACTCAGGAACTCTACTTACATCCCACTCTAACACGCACTCGGTCAAACCTAGGAAAGTCTGGAAATGGGTACCCAAAAGGTCCCAAATCTAGCACAATCTAGTCCATGAACCTTTAACCGTCATCAGCTCAAGGAGCCACGAATCCTCAAACAAAGTCTGGAGAATTAAACCCTGTATCAAACCCCCATACCCATTTTGTAAATCCATCCACTCTGAAGTAGATGCACTCTGAGTACCTTGCATATCCATAGTATGCATCTAGAATGACACTAACCACTAATCCCCACTCACATCTATCACAAACACTTCATCTCTAACCACTAACCATCTCGATTGTCATGTTAGCATTGTGGAGGGAACACTATTACATCCTGTTTCCTATGCAACACTAATGTGCCTTCCTTCTTCTAGCAGATAAGCATCAGAAGTGTCATGGCAGTTGTAGCAGGAACAAGCTCCCAGGCGGGCACTAATACTCAAAGCAATTGGGATACCATGCCTGTGGAAGCGCCACTGACAGCAAGGCCGGAAGAGCTTTTGAATGTGAGAAGAATTCCTATCTCGGATCCTCCAAGTGGCCTAACAGAAAGAGTGAAGGGGCATTCTCATTGGTTCAACGAGATGCCGGGAGATTTGGGAGATGCAGACCACATATGGGAGTCCAAGTTGGAATTCGGAGGAGTCTGGTGGACATTTCAATTCTTCTCGAGAGAATTTGAAACATTACAGAATGCAGCCCCTCTTCAGGATATTTGGCTAAAAGCGGGATTGCAAGATTATTTCAGTGCAGCTTTGCCTAGACCTGATTTTCTTAGGTGCTACTACTTGATTGCCACACTGAAGGTGACGGGAGATAAAGATCATTCAGGCACATTCCTGGTGCCCTCTCTATCAAACCAGGAGGAAATGAAGAAGTTTGAATTGAATATTACTTTAATCAAGGAAGCCCTTCAGATGTATGGCACCCATGTACCTTCCGATCGAGACCCTTTAATACCAGAGTCTATGAAGAACAATAAAATCAAGAAGTTGAAGGAAATGTGTGCTTTCACCCCCAACATCGCCATACCATTACGGATGTGCCTTCAACACTTCACATTTCCGACGCAAGACCGGTTCACCCAGCCTCATAAGATAATATGGTATGGATTATACCTAGCAAAGACTGGGAGCTTACCAATTAAAATGCCCGTGTGGATCCTGGACCAGTTATATGAAGCAGGCAAGCGAGGAGTACGAAAGCCTACTTTGAATGGCTTCTGTGCCATTACAAGAATTATCTACAGATGCCTTGCCTATGATGTACCGATTGCAAGGGCCCTTA
Source organism: Ceratopteris richardii (assembly GCA_020310875.1). Classification (NCBI taxonomy): domain Eukaryota; kingdom Viridiplantae; phylum Streptophyta; class Polypodiopsida; order Polypodiales; family Pteridaceae; genus Ceratopteris; species Ceratopteris richardii. The sequence goes on along the minus strand of CM035414.1, from coordinate 70,928,061 downwards.
AGTACTCACAACTGGAATTCTTCAAAGGGCGGAAGTCAGGGGTGCAACCCGCAAAAAGAATGTGTGGTTCGCTTTCACAGGTTCTAATCCCTTGTGAGGCCACCACAGAAGCTTCCCTCAGAGAAGAGGAACAAGTAGCCCCTTTCACTATCCAGCTCCAAGGACCACAATCAGGGGGTATGGTACAGCCCACTCCATCAGCCCCTCCACTACCCACAGATGCTGAGTTTGCATCCATGGCTACTTTGGCAGAGGATCCAAATTTCGACTTTGAAAGCTTCCTGTAGACAACCCACTTATCTGAGAGTGAGTGTTTCTCTGAGACCGACAGCCTTGAATCTTCATCCCAGAGAGCACGACCACATGGTGAAGCACGAAGAGTACAATGGGAGGATGAGGCACAACGCACGCAGGCAAGAGGCACACATGAACAAGTGGAGATGCAGAGGAATGAATCGGAGGAGACTGAGGATGCCCCTGCTTACACCGCACAACTTAAACGGCTCTACAAAACGATCAAGCAGGTACAAAAGAGGCATAAGCTATCAGAGGAGGCAAATAGAGCGATGGTGAATCAAATGCTTCAAGCAGAGAACGCGGACCCCCATTTTGTCGAATCATTAAACCTTTTGGCAGAGACATATGGGATTATAGAAGCTATGAGGATCATGTTACATCGCAACCATCCTCAATATGATCAACGAAGGATTGATACACGACCACGAAGGGGGAAGATGATTCAAATGGAAGTTTCTACCACCCTCCCTACCACCACTCAAGAAGATGTCCACATGGCCAGCCCAACCAACAGTGTGGAACCAGATGTAAATACACAGGTACCATCACCTCCCATCCAGCCCTCTGAAACCCTCACCACCAGTATTCCTGAACAATCAGCATTAACCCTTAGTGAAACTATACCACGCACTACCATTTCCCCATCCGCCCCTTTACCTCCTTCCACTAGTTCCAGCCAATTTTCTGAACCCCATATAGGTCACCCTGCCACCGATCAAACTATAATAGGTCACCCTTCATATCTCCCAGCCCTCGGACAGCCACTTGCCACTAGCCAAACCTTAACACACCCAACTCGAGTCACTGATACATTTCCTCTTTCCCAACCTCAGACCATTGAGCCCCTCTTCACCCCCTCAGAACCAACACAAGCCACCCTAACTCCATTGTTGGCAAACCTTGTAAATATGATGCGACAAATTTATGATTATAAGAGAAATTCCCTTTCCCAGCACACCTCACCCACATTCACACCCACCACTAACACACCGCCCACCATTCCCGTATTCACGATTCACACAACACACACAAAAGGACATTTCACCATCCACAGGAGCACCCACCACCACAATTGTTCCCATATCCTCACATTTCACTTCACTTATAGGCACATCATCCACTTTTCCCTTCCCCATTTCCCAACCCTTTGCATTTTCCACCTCTACCACTACATCCACATCATTTAGTCATGCACTAGACACCATGTTCGAAGCGGCCACTCAACTTAAGCAAGAGTATAGATTACTGGAAGAAAATAACACAGAGTTGTGCAATCTCTCGGCTCAACTCCAGGCACGTGTCAATGCCTTGGAGCTAAGTAATACAGCACTACAACATGAGGTGACCACCCTCCAACAATCTCAGGTGGAGCTCGAAGCCAAACATACAGAGGCGACTAGGGCAGCAGAAGAACAACTCAGAGATCAGCTAGCCCGTAATGCTAGACTACAACGAAACATGGCTCTACTCCGATGCCACCTAGCAGCTGCACAAGAAGAAAATAGGAGATTACAGCAACAAAATCTAGACAACCTCAAAGCCGCCATAGAGAATACTCTAGGGGCACCCATTGACCCTGCTAGCTTCCGGGCCGTCCCTTCAGAAAGCATACAACAAATCTTGGAAACCTATGCCAATCTCTTAGAAGCACATGATCAGCTGGTTGACCAAGTAAAAGAGCTACAGAGATCCCAAGTGCCTACACCACAACCACCAGAAGCTAAAAAGATGGTCCATGCAGCCACTTCTCCAGAGCCCGAATCTTCAACAACCAATGAGGTACTTGAGCTACGATGACAAGTGGCAGAATTAAAGATCAAGTTGTTATAGTATGAACGACCCCCTTCTCCACCTGATCAACCACTAGAAGAAGAAGCAGTAATCATTCCAGTGGAGGAAACATTTGAAGACAACTATGAGCCTCAACCCCTTCCAGGAGGCAGAATCACGGAGGAAGGACAAGACACTTATGAAGAGCCCCCTTCGGCATGGATGAAACAGGTAGAAGAAATGGGAACAACTCAGGAGGAACGTATCTCCACTCAGATGCTGGCAATGAGGACCATTGAAGAAACCATACTTCAATCGGAGTATTTCAGACGCCTGGCCCCTAGAAGACTGATAACTAGTTCTGAATTATAATATAAACCCTATTTTGTATTATTGGCTGACTACAACGCAAAAATAAAAAGAGTCACTAATAGGTACCCCACGTTCGCAACACAATTCAAACCAGAGGATATTCCAAAGGCAGCCAAAAAAGGGGCCATATTCCAACCCATCTGGAGGCAAATGTTACTCGAAACCTATCCGGAAATGCTTAGAACATGGGACCACGCTCCCATGCATTTGAAGTATAACCCTTGCTTCGGACCAATACAAAGGAGACGATCATGGAAAGCATTTTCTATAAAGGTTCAGAACAACGCAAATTGCAAACAATGGCTGAATTACCCCTCGATCGCACCACCAACAGGCACACCTACAGTAGCATATATGATAGCTACCATCAGACATTGGATGCCACGCCTCCACCCCATGCTAGATGTCGCTGCACAGATGATGCTCAAAATTTTGGACATGATGCAAGTGGTGCTAAAGAATTTTTGAAATGTGTGTAATATCCAGCCGCCAATTCCGGGCTTCATCAACGGTAACTATGACCTACTTTATGATATGAGCACAACCCCGAGCATACGAGTCGCTTATGCATGGCACGCAAGAATCAGGTATCTCCCTGCTTGCTACAAGCAAACCTTTGATGACATGTTCACCACGGGGTTCTGGGAAGCACACTCAGAAGTGTTCGCGCCACGCCCAACCCACCTACTACAACTATTCGCATGTGAACAAACAATGCACTCAGAGCTCTACACCACGCCACAACCTGACATGCCTGGAGCAGTAAATTGGGATGCCCTGCAAAGAGATTTGGTCCGGGGACTAGGGATTAAAGAACAAGAATTGGCAACCGACGTATTACAACAGTACATTGATCAAACCATGGAGCAGAGGTCTGTCAGAGGTGACAGACACTAGGGGGGGAGAGTGTTGGCATCATATGGGGAGAAGCAAGTATGGCATACATGCAGATCTAGCACCAAGGCAACCCATTAAATTTTTCCAAACCTTACATCATTTTAAAAGTGATTCTCATCACTAAAAACCCTTGTAAATATCGTTTCACCTTTTTGTAGCTCCATTTTGTACAAGCCGAGGAGTCCTCAAGCTTGAGGAGCCTTAGAAGTAGTTGCCTGCCAATTTTCATATCTTTTAAGATCTCGTTTGAGCCCTCGAATAAGCCCTGGAACCTAATTTTTAACTAGGCCGGACACTAGGTCTGGACAGGGCCAAAGCTAGTCAAAAACTATAAATAGAGCTAGAGAGCTCATTTTTGGGGTAGCTTCTTGTAGTTTTGAGCTTGTATGAGAACTTGGTTATAATAGAAGTGATTCCATTGTCTTACTCTCTTTGTTCTTGCAGTGTGTGCGCATGTGTGTGTATGTGTGTGCATGTTTGTGTGCTTCTCACTCACATATTTGTGCCTTCACTTGCTCGAGGTCTTCATACCATCCTCATGTCTTCTCGGATTGACATTAAAGGAGGTGCTACTCATCACAGTAACACTAATTCCTTTATTTTGCATTGGGTGGCCATTGGTAGGGGCTTAGCTAACCATTTCTTAACAAAAAAATCATGTGGTGGATCTTGCAATTTAGCCATTAGTGCTTTGGCCCTAGTCACAAACTCTGGGAACTTTTCTTCTGGACCCAATCTCAAATTTTCTAGTTCTTCTATGATGATCTTTGCAGTATTTCCATGCTGGAATTGATTTTTAAATGCATCTTTCATCAAATCGCAAGTTGTAAAATGGTTCTCAGCAAATTGGCTGAACCATTTATCTGCTAATCCTTCTAATGTGGCAGGGAAGAGTATCAAAAAGGCATCCTCCCTGCCCATTAAACCTCTAGTCTTGCATAGTGCCAAAAATCTTCTAATGTGCTCATCTGGATCCTCGTGATCTAGGCCTTTGAAAGAAGGAAATTTTATATTTAATCTTGAGAGTAAGGTTTCCAAGTCTACCTGTCCCGCCATGCTCTTTACTGATGAGGTTGAAGATAGTGGACTGGAGGGTCTTCTAACAACCTTCCTTCTTGTTTGCTTGCAGGTGATCCTCAATGTTTGGGACCGGGTTGCGGTCATGAGCTCTTCATAGTCCACTTAATATGAGACACTTGATAAAAATATGTAACTCTTAGTCCACTGGAGTAGTAATGTCGACACTGGAATATTGCTCTCCAACTGCAATATATCTTCTCCTATGCTCAAATCTCCTTGGAAGTCCCACCGGGCATGCCAAATTTTGTTGGGGGGGATTCTTAGACGAGAAGGGATTTGAGTGTTTGTAGGAGAAAAGGGGAAGACCAGAAGAGAAAATACACACTGGAAGCCTCTGTCGATTGATTACAGTAAGACAAATACAAGGTTGAAGCACAATACAACCAATGCTTCTGTGCAAAATCCCACAGAGTGCTCAATTACAAATACCAAATACCCAAGGGACTTGTTGTTGCCGGCCTCCTCTGCACCAAACCTCCACCTTCTACAAGTCTGCTCTTGTGCACACCTTGCACCAAGCTTCCACTAAGGGGGAGGGATGGATACCTTCTGTCGGTGCACACACACTTCAGTAAGACCTTGGTATCCTTGGGGGACAAGCTTAGCACTCCCCTGCACACTTCCTTGGTCACTCTTCATGCATACCTTGCACTTCACTTCTCTGCGTCGCACACTGTGTGTCTCTTGCACTTCTCTCTCTTGCTTCACTTAGACTATGCTCCCTTGCTTACACTTCAATGGTCCAAGAATGGTCCTTGCCTTGATTTGAGTGTGTCGATTCACGTACGCTCCTAACTGCAAGAGTATCTTGGTGCTCATTTTGATGTCCCAAGATTGTCTTCACAAGTGGGCAGCCAACGACACCCTGTTTTGTCCTGTAGTGACTTTAAACTAAAACCAAAAAATTAATTGGGAGGCCATACTTTCACTTCTGCGTACGCTGCCACTTCACATACCTTCACATTTTCCTTTTAACTCTTCAAATGTGCACATACGGGAGGGTTCGCCTGAACCTTCCAAAACACTTTAAAAATACTTTGAACCTTAGGGAAATTAGAGAAATACCTCTGTAACCTGCAAGCCACTTTCTCCAATTTACCCTTTGTGGACAATTCATTGTGCACTACCTGTACACTTTGACACCTGCACTTTAGCACTTTGACTTTGCACCAGTTGACTTTGACCTTGACCTTGTTGACTTTGACTAGTTTGACTTTGATCTTTTTTACTTTGACTGTGGTTGACTTTGATTGCGGTTGACTTTGGCCAATATGAATTTTATGGGCTCAACACCATCAATGTTCAAAGTAATTCTATATTGACAAGAGTAAGATTTGCAGGGTAATTAATTTTTTTCCAATAGAGAGGTAGACCATTTACCAATATTTACCTGATAAGAGATGGATGTTTTAGAATGATTTCTAAACTTGTCCAACACTTTTTTAGAACACATCGTATGGACTTTTTAGCTGGAACATCCACTTTGATAGAAATATATTTGAAACTAATCCTTACTTTCTTGAATATAATATATGCTAGCTTGGCTCAATAATGTCTGAAATGTGAAGTAAGTTGCTATGTGATTGTGTATATACATTGATAAAGCCCAAAAAGAAGCCTTAAACCTATAAATTGTGCTTGATACTATCTATTGATTAGAGACAATAATACTTCATAAAGATGTTTATCCTAATTTTGATCTTTCATTATGAGACATGGTACATGGTGATTTTTATCCTTTTTAGACTCTCCAAGTGGATTGCATTGTGGGAATCCTAAGGCTTATAGAACAACTAATGAGAGTGTGTTGTTATTCTTATTTTAAAGAAAATGGTTGCTATCAATTGACTATTTACAATGACTTCTAGGCTTGATCGATACAAGCATGACCCAAGGATATAAAAAGTTAAGATCTTGAGAAAGGTTATGAACATATATGGTGCATGACCTCAATATAAGCGATTTCCCTATAGAATATATGTCACACACACACACATAAATTCATTCATACACACATACATAAATGCATTCATACATACATGCATACATACATACATACATACATACATACATATATACATACATATATACATACAAACATACATACATACATGCATACATACATACATACATACATACATACATACATTCATACATACATACATAAATACATACATACATACATACATACATACATACATACATACATACATACATACATACATACATACATTGGTGTAGCTCAGTGATGAGTAGCACCTCCTTTAATGTCAATCCGGGAAGACATGAGGATGGTATGAAGACCTCGAACAAGTGATGGCACAAATGTGTGAGTGAGAAGCACACTAACATGCACACACATACACACACACGCGCACACAAGGCAAGAACAAAGAGAGAGACAATGGAGTTCTTTAGATTAATCAAAAGTGCTCTTACAAGTTCAATTCTACAACAAGCTAAGCTCAAAAATGAGCTCTCTAGCTCTTTTTATAGTTTTTGACTAGCTTTGGCCCTGTCCAGACCTAGTGTCCGGCCTAGTTAAAAATTAGGTACTAGGGCCTATTTGGGGGTTCAATCGGAGTCTAAAAAATGTGAAAATTGATAGGTAGGTACTTCTAAAGCTCCTCAAGCTCAAGGACTCCTTGGCTTGCACAAAATGGAGCTACAAAAATATGAAATGGTATTTACAATGGCTTTTAGTGATGAAAATCACTACTTTTGTAGGGATTTCTTCTAACAATTTGACATACACTTCCTGGAGCTCCCTACTTGCTCCTTCTTCTTGTGTGTCCACCTCTTTGACGTGCTCCTGTGATTTGTCTTTGACCTTCATCTTCATGAAAAATGATGGCCTACTTGCCAAATCTTCTTTGACTGCTTTGCCTACTTGGCCCTTCACGTTTGCTCCCTTTTCTTGTAAGTCCTTGACCGCCTTGACCACTGCCAACACTCCCCCCTCTCTCGTGTCTGTTGTCTCTGACAGACCCTTGTTGTGTGGACCGTTGGATGTAGTACTCCACGACATCTGTGGCTAAGTGATGTTTTTCTATTCTCAGCCCTTTGGCCAAATCAGTGAGTAGGGCATCCCAATCTACTAGCCCAGGTACCTTCGGATGTGGCATGCGTAGTTGTTCTGAGTGCAGAGCCTGTTCAACCGCAAATAGTTGTAATAGGTGAGATGGTTTGGGTATGAATATCTCAGAATGATATTCCCAGAACCCTGTGATAAACATTTTCTCAAATGTTTGCTTGAAGCAGGCTGGTAGATACTTGATACGAGCATGCCACGCATAAACAACGTTGATGGGTGGTGTTGTGCTCATTTTGTAGGCGAGATCCTAGTTGCCTTCATTGAATCCAAGAGCCAAAAGGTGAGGTGCTTTGACATTTCAAAAGGTTCTGAAAGTGATCAGCATTAACTCAAATATTTTGAGGCACATCTGTGCCATGCTATTTGGTACATTTTTGAATCTGATTGCCCAGTGTCGGATGGTTGAAATCATGTAGCTGACCGTGGGTTGGCCACGAGGGGGTGCTAAGTACACATAGTTTAGCCACTTTTCACATCCTTTAATTGTCAAAACTATTTTGGTGTACTCTGGCCAAGACCTTCGTCGAAAGACAAGGTAGTAGCATGGGTTATACTTGATGTATAAAGGCATGTTATTCCAAGTGCGTACCATCTTAGGGTATGTTTCAAGCAGACGTATCCTCCAGGTAGGTTGGAATATATTCCCGTGCGTGGAGCTTGCAAGAATGTCATCTGGTGCAAACTCTGTTGCCGAGGTTGGATTCTTCAATTGGGACATAGACTACATCTGTACTGCAACTCTGTCATCATGGATTGGACCAACCTTTTCTAACCTTTGCATCCATTCAGGAGCTTTGATCTCAATTGTGTCCATTCCGTCCTCTGTGCGCTTACCCCCTGGTGCAGGCATGGGTACGTATGGGTCTTCAAAAGTCTCCTCAACGTCAATTGGAACTAAGTCCTTAGGTTCCGGTTCCACAAGGGGAGAGGGTTGACGCTCATATTGAAGAACTTTCTTTTGTAATTCTGCCAGTTGTGCTCTGAGTTTGGCGACTTCTTCAAATGTGTCTGCGGCGGCTGTGACTTCTTTTGGTGACTCTTGCTAAGCTGCCAGTTGCTTTAGTAGGTCATCCCGCTCTCTTTCTAAGGCAGTGTGTGCTTCCAGGAGGTCGGCGTGTGTTTCCAATATGATTCGCATATTTTCGGATGGGATGGCCTTGAAGTGTTCTGGGTCAATTTCCTACGGGGATCCCTCCATTGCAGCCTCCAGGTTTTCTTCGTTCTGTTTCTGCAGTCGTTTATTTTCTTCGAGTGCTGCAGACATGTGCTTTCGTAGTAATGCGAGGTTACGTCGAAGCTTGAGATTGTCCGTTATCTGGGCGTGTAACATATCATCAAGTTGTTGTTTTTCTTCGGTATCTGGCTGGGGTGGATTTGCTACTAATTGATCATGTTGTGCATGTAAGGTATTAAACTGCTGTTGTAATAGCCTCTTCTCCTTCTCTAAATTAATGAATCTTTCTTGTAGCGTTTCATGGTTTCTGAACAGGCTCGTATGCTGAGCGTCTAGGTGCTGGTAATGTTGTTGTAGTTGAGACATACACTAGTATAGAGTATTAAATACATTATTAACAGGAGTGGATGCAGGGAAGGTGTTGAATGCAGGAGGGTAGGGAAAAGGGAAAGGGAGTGTGTATGTTGTGCTTGAGAAGGGTGAAGTGGGTGGTGGGAGAATGGGAGATTGTGGGAATATCAGGGGAGGGAGAGGGGCGGAAGTGGGTGATATGTCCATGAAGTCATGTGTGGATGCGGTTGTCGGAGTGATTGTGTACATGGGAATTGTCAGTGTGGTGATGGTCGTGAAGGTGTAAAGTGGCGTGTGCAGTTGTGAAAATGATTCACCAGGAAGTGTGATGGGGGGAATGGGGTTTTCAGCGGCTACGGTGAGAATTATAGTGTCAGTGGTAGTAACCACGATCGGGTTGGTGTCAGGTTGGTTGGACTGTGAGGGTTGACTGACATTCTCTGCTTCGGCATGGGAACTGGAATCTAAGGCTGTGATAGTGGCGGTGACAGTGGTGGTAGGAGGTGAAGGTGGTGGAGTTGGAGGGGAGGGTGGTAAAGGGGGTGACGGGGGTGCACTTGAGGTATGGGCTTCATCAGTGTGATGAATGGTATGGGTTGTGCCCGTGGTGGTGGATGTGGTGCCCTGTGGTTCTGATACCAAGACATTCATTTGTTTCCCTGGTCTAGGGGGACGTCTACCATATCTTCGCTCCGATCTTCACGAGTGTGCAAGAGCGGTATGCACTGTCTCAGGTACCCCCAATGCATCTGCAATCATGTCAAGGGTTGCCCTGTATTGCTCGTCCACACCTTCATCTTCCAAGATCTGGTTCATTAGGGCCTTTCCTGCTGCCAGGGATAGTTTGTGTTGTTCTTGAACTTGGTTGATGGTATCATACAGTCTTTTCAATTGCTTCGTATGAGCAGGGGCACCTTCAAGTTCCGGTACAACTTCTTGCTCATATTCATGCTCTTCTTCATTGGATAGTCCTTCTTGTTCATCCTCTTGCTCCTCTTCTGCAATCTCCTCTTCATCTTCATCTACTTCCACGACTTTTGGTTGCATTGGATGGGGTTGGTTCGTGAGTGTTTGTTGCCCGCCTGCTTGCTTTGCCTCAACTTCCAAATTAGTAGCATTAATTATCCTGGCTACCTCCTCATCAGTTAGATCTTCCAGTGTAAAGCCATGAGGGAACTCTAAGTCAGAGGGTATAGGTGGAAACACCAGATTTGACCCTTCTGCACTGTTCCTTGGTAGTCTGATGGTAAAGGGCTACACGCGCCTTGGAAGTCGTGGAGTGGTGTCCGGTGTCAGTGTAGCACCTCGGGCCTGTGCACAAGGCATCTGAACTGCTCCCCTCATTTTCTTGGATGGAGGCCCTTCGGCTGATAGTCTTCGTTGAAATTCTTGCACCCTGGTCCAGAAAAGTGCCCTTTGAATTGGCACATCATATGCCAAGCACCGATAAACAATTCTTGTAAGAGCACAGCAACCATAAAGTACTGACTTCTGCTTCTTGTACCATCGTTGATGTGCCAAGTGAATTGGGTCAATAATTCAATGAGGCATGTTGATTGTCAAATTGAAGGCATCTGCTAGATATAGACTGAACCAGATCTTCTTGGGTGGCATTTTGAATCTCTCTTGAGCAGGGAACGCGAAATGTTGCATGCACATTTGGAGGTGAATGGCAATAGTTGGTGTCATTGCCACCATGTCCTTTAGTTTAGTCAGGTTCCTGTTTTTCATGTTGTCTGGGACCATTGACTCCTTCTCTGTGGGGATATGCATGCCTTTCATATCGAGAGCTTCCCTTACAAAATTGTTCGTCACTTTGGAGCGCTTCAGTTCATTACCTCTTGTAAAAGACGATAGGACAAAGGTGCTATACCCCTTTTTCTCTTTACTAGGAGTGAGGGTGCTAATCAAGTATGAACACCTTAGAAAGTCTGGCTTCGGCAACTGGGCTTTGAAGTAATCATATAGTCCCGCCTTCTTCCATATCGGTTTGAACCCTTCATTATTTTGAAGCCTCTCAAACTCTCTGGTAAAGAAATGATACCTGCCCCAGCGTCCATTGAACTGTATTTCTACCTCCCACAAGTAAGTGCCTTCTCCAAGAGGTCCTTCCACATCACTGAACCAATGCGAGTTTTTGCTTACTAGTGATGTGTGCCCCTGGGGAGGATTCTGAACAGGTATGGCATGTAATGCTCTCAATGCCAGTGGTCTTTCCTTCAACTCCTCCTCAATGGGGGGATTTTCAATGTCCATAATCTGAGGGCTGGTGCCTGCTTGGGAGCTAGTTCCTACGGCCTCGGCCATATTGAAGGGATTGGTCACCGGTTCTATGAGAATATACAATTGAATGTTAACATTGCAAATGGACACCAAGTGGTCATGTGTCCCTGTTACAACATTAACATGAGTTTTTAGTGATAAGTTAGTTAGTCAGTGAGTGCTCGATGATTGTGGATGTAGTTAGTGGATGAATTGTCCTAACAGCTAAATGGAAAGATGTAGTGTGAGAATGAAGCAGTTAGTAAGTGGGGGTGAATTTACAAATGGGGGTCGGGGGGTTTATTACAAGCTTTGATCTACCAATCATAGTGAATGGCTTTTGGTTTTGTGGAGATTCTGGAGGGCTTGTCTACTTGGAAATGAGGCTTTTTAGGGACCCATTTACAAGTGATTCTGCTCGTGCTCATGGGCGAAGATGTGTTCGTGCGTGTCAAATAGGAGTGGGTGTCAGTTGTTCGAGTGAGTGAATCATGTTGTATAGGGTGTGGTCTCTGTGTAGCTATTTGAGCCCGCAAGCAAGCCTTAGGCACCCAAATTTGTCTTGATTGTGGGCCAGCCTTCATCGACTTCTTGGGTACCCAGATAGACTTCACTTTCAGAGAAGAATTTTTGGAAGACTTCTTATTAGTGACATGTTGTCGATCACTAATAGGAAGTTGAGCCAGTTGTTGTGGCTTGACCGCAATAAGATGCTGGCCTTTCCGCACCCACACTTGTTTTGATGGTTGAGACATTGTGCTTCGTATTTTATTTTGGCTTCGAGCATAAGTCCTCTGCTTCCTCTGCGTTTGATCCACCTTTGGTTGCTGCGTACCTGTGGTTTTTGGAAAAGAAGGGAGTTCCATCGTATCCTTGACTTCTTTGTTGAGATAATCATCCCTCTTCATCACATAGTTTCGGACAAGAATAACCTGGTCATCTTCATGTGTAATTCTGGAAGGACCAGGAGTTTGTGCCTTTCCTAGTTTCTTGAGTGCTTCATTCTCTAATTCAAGTGTAATGCGGTTCTGATTTACCCAGACCTGAAGAAGTCCACTTCTTAGGTTTAGGTTAACTCCGTGATCATAGATCCAGTCTTGACCCAAGACAAGAGAGTCAGTGAGATCCTCATCTTGGCACACTAGTACTTTAACTTTCATTAAAACATCTTGAATGTAGAGCGGAAGTTCCACCTCGCCCATGCAAGGGGTTTCCACACCTCCCAATCCTATGAGATATGCTTCCACAAGATTGACATTTAAGTTCAATTCTCGACAGTAAGAAAGTTTAACAGCACTAGTGGCTGCACCTAAGTCAATCAAGGCCCTTACAGTCCTTGCACTCTTTCCTTGTCCTATCTCTAAGGTTACAAAAGGACGTCGATCAATTATTCTTTGAGAGCTAATACCTGAAACTTTACACATAGCCATATGATATCCTGGGTGTGCATAGCCATCTGTCCTAGGCTGACATCTACCCTATCTTCTCAACTTCATTCTTCGGATGCGTTCCAATGCTTCTACCTGTGCCTCTTCTCGAATTCGCTTTTCCTCTTCTTTACGTTTCTTTGCAGTATTGAGTCGATTTAACATCTCCTCCGTGAGGGGTTCCTGATATAACTTGACTCTGCATCTGCTAATATAACTAGGAAGAACATCACCTTCCAGTGTAGCTAAATGAACTGCTCCACTCGTGGAGATCTTATTGATAATCATGGGTCCATAGCCTCTCTTCTCTAATTTCCATGCATGTTGCTTTAAAGTGTAGATTAAGACTAGGTCTCCTGCTTTCAAGCCTTTGTCCTTCACATGGGCATCAAAATATGCATTCTGTCTTTTCTGCGTATATTCCTGTTGCCGCTCTTAGTCTTGTTTAACCTAGTCGTTCCAGATCAAAAATTCTAGAGGAGAGCTCATGGCCTGTCCAATCATGCTCTTGTGCTACTTTCAGTGCACGTATCAAGAAGTCCAATGGTAGCACTGCATTTTGACCAAATACCATCTGAAAGGTTGTGGCTTGTAGTACCGTTTTATAGGCAACTCGGTATGCCCAAACAACATGGTGTAGCTGTTTGTCCCAATCAGAGCGTTTACTATTCACCAATTTAGTCAGCACATTGCATAGAATCTTATTTGTGCTTTTGGCTTGCATGTTAGCTTGTGGGTGATAGGGGGCAAACTTCTTGTGTATAACCAAGAATTCTTGGATTAGATTTTCAATAACTTCATTCAAGAAGTGAGTCCCTCTATCACTTACTCGCTCTATAGGTAGCCTGTATCTAGTGAACACATTCTCAAATAAGAACTTGGCAGTCGTCAAAGCATCATTCTTGGTCGTAGCTTTTACCTCTACCCACTTGGTTAGGTAATCTGTGGCCAAAATAATGTATTCAGCATGGAACACTTAGCTGGGGGATTAATAGGACCTATGAAGTCTATTCCCCACTTAGAGAATGCTCGTCCATCCATCATAGGTTTCAAAGGCATCTCATCTTTACGTATAGGATACTGAGTTCGCTGACAGACATCACACCTCTTCACATAGGTATGTGCATCCATGTGAAGGGTCGGCCACCAAAGACCTGCAAATAGTATAGCCTTGATCACCCGATCTGGTCCAAAATGTCCTCCTGCTACACCTTGGTGAGCAGTTTCCAAGATTTTAAGATATTCACTCTCATGGACACATAGTCTAAGGTAACCATCTTTGCCATGCTTGTATAAATTATCTCCAATGAGTGAGTAGTCTAGGGCTTCTTGTTCTAAACTTCTCTTTCTAGCCAAAGTCATGTCTTGAGGGAATGTTTTCGTCCTCAGGAAGGCTACTAGTGGTTCACTCCAATCTGGTTCTAGAGACACTTGGTAAAGTTGCGTGCTCCACAGGTGGTCTAACACTACAGACTGGGCATTCCTTACACCACCTATGCACATCTGCTTCCATAGTTGGCCAATGCACTCCAAATCTCCTTAGTGTCTGTAAAGTTCTTTGCTTTGAATGGTGTTGCTCTAATGCACCTACATGTGCTAATTGCAACCATTTCACGTACTCGTCCTCTTCCACACAACAAGCCAATATCCCTTGATCTGACTGTTTGTACATACTTCCTACCATGATATGGTACTTTTGGGCTTTTACTACCTCCCTATCTTGAGTGTTTACGACTGGGTGGCTAAGCCCGTATGTCAATACTGGCACTAATGGCTTAGCCCATTGAGGTACAACTTCCAAATTAAACAAATATGCATCTGGAAGATCATCTGATACTCCTTGTGGAGCCTCTCTAGATGTGAGCCTCGAGAGATGGTCTGCTCTCAAGTGATTCTTGCCTTTCCTCACCACAACCTCAAAGTCATATTCCATTAGCAAGAGGAACCATCTTACTAATCTGCCTGTATTGCATGGTTTGTTTACCAAGTGTAACAATGTCTGATGATCAGTAAAAAATTTAAACTTATTTGCAAGCAAATAGTGTCTAAACTTTTTAACAGCGTATACCATGCCTAATCCTTCTCGCTCAGTGGTGGTATAGTTTTGTTCAGCAGCATTCAACTGTCTACTAGCATATGCAATTGGAAGATCCATATTACCTTCACCCATAGGTTGTGCAAGCACACATCCAATGGCATAATTGGATGCATCCATGTGAACATGAAAGGGCTTATTCCAATCTGGTGTAGTCAAGATTGGTGTTGAACATAATCGTCATTTAAGCTCATTGAAGGAGTTCTCACACTCTTCAGTCCACTCGAAATTGGTTAAAAGTCCATACAGAGGCTTTGCTATGATGGCATACATGTGTATAAAACGTCGGTAATAACCACAATGCCCCATGAAAGCTTGTACTTCCTTGATATTCCTTGGCCTAGGTAGCTCTGCAATAGCTCTCACTTTTTCCTCGTCCGTATATATGCAATTCTTTGACACTATGTGTCCTAGAATCTTGCCTTGCCTGACCATGAAAACACACTTTTTTGGGTTCAGGCAGACTTGATATTCTCTACATTTGTCAAAGATTTGCCTGAGTTCAGGTATATGTGTTTGTCTAATGTTGGAATGAGCACAGAGGTCGTCAACATAGACTTCTAAATTCTTCTGCAGAAACTCTTTAAACACGTGGCACATCAATCTTTGGAAGGTTGCAAGAGCATTGATAAGCCCAAATGGCATTACTCTAAAGGCAAATATGCCCCATTCTGTGGCAAAAGCGGTCTTATGCTGATCTTCTGGAGCTATGGCTACTTGATTGTAGCCAGAAAACCCATCAAGGAAGTTGTACACTTCCTTGCCTGCTACTCTTTCTAGTAGATGCTCAGTGATAGGAAGCGGATAGTTATCTCGGATTGTGGCTGCATTAACCTTCTTCAAGTTGATGCATACACGTAGCTTTCCATTCTTCTTGGGCACCACTACAATGGGGGATACCCACTCAGTGTGCTCAATTTCATAGATGAATCTAGCTTCTACCAGTCTATCTATCTCCTCCTTGATCTTAGCAGCATAGTTATCATTATATGTGTATGGCTTCTGCTTGGATGGTTTGGCATCTGAGGTCATGGGGATTGTGTGTGATCATATGTCAGGGTCTACACCTTTTAAATCCTTATAGCTCCAAGCGACTACATCTCTATATTCCCTTAGCAAGGCTATTAGTTCATGCTCCTCTACTTCCGTCAGGTCATGTCCTATGTATGTGCATCTTTCTTCTCCTTCTTCTATGGCTACAACTATTTTCTTAGTGGTTTCTTTGTTATCATAGGCCTCTCTTGACTGCACCTCACGTTTAGGCATTCTTACCATGGCTCTCCTATCATCTATCTCATACGTCCTGAAATTCTCCGGGACCTCAAACAAAGATTCTTCTTCTTCTTATGTGAATTCTTTCTTCTACCTCTTCTTGCCTTCTGTTGGAACTGAAGGACTCACTAGGCAAGGAAGCTTAAGAAGGGAGTCAGAGAGAAGAGAAAGTACAAGCAGACAGAGCAGTCAACGACGATCTGGCAAGTAGGCCAACATTTTTTTAGGACACTAACGCATATAAAAGAGGTGGACACACAAGGAGAAGGAGCAAGTAGGGAGCTCCAAGAAGTGTAGGTCAAATCTTCAGAAGAATCCCCTACAAAAACAGTGATTTTCATCACTAAAAACCATTGTAAATACCATTTCATATTTTTGTAGCTCCATTTTGTGCAAGCCAAGGAGTCCTTGAGCTTGAGGAGCTTTAGAAGTATCTACTTGTCAGTTTTCACATTTTTTAGACTTCGTTTGAACCTCCAAATAGGGTAGAGAATCTAATTTTTAACTAGGCCAGACACTAGGTCTGGACAAGGCCAAAACCTAGTCAAAAACTATAAATAGAGCTAGAGAGCTCATTTTTGAGGTTAGCTTGTAATTGAATTGAACTTGTCTGAGCTTTTTGGAAGTAATCTAAAGAACTCCATTGCTTCTCACTCTTTGTCTCACCTTGTGTGCGCGTGTGTGTGCATGTTAGTGTGCTTCTCACTCACGCACTTGCGCCTTCACTTGCTCAAGGTCATCATACCAACCTCACGTCTTCCGAGATTGACATTAAAGGAGGTGCTACTCATCACTGAGCTACACCAAATTTTGGCGCCGTTGCCGGGGATAGAGCTTTGAGGACGAGCGTGTGATGGTAAGACGTAGATTTGAGACGTTGGCGTTGTAGGTAATTTCTTCACTCTTCTTATTTTTCTTTTTCTTACCTCACCACCATCATCACCATCATCATCATCACCATATCCGATCTCCATCTCCATCATCGCGAAAATTTTCAGTTTTGATTATATCACCTTCTCCACCTTCATTTCCCTCATTCCACTTGTGAGAGAGAGCGAGAGAGCGATATTGTGTGTTGTGATTTTGCATGTTTCTTTGAGCTTCCTTGCAGGTACTGGCAGCATCATCAACTCAAGCACTCCGTGCAGGTACGAAACGTCACGAAACTGTCTCTGTGTCGCCGACCTCTGTCGATCGCGATTGACAGAAAAATAGCCCATCTGGAAAAACAAAGTGCACCACCTTAATCTACATGATGAGCACATTCCAAATCACTAAAAACAGTTGAAAAAATCCGTGTTTCTCTGTCAATGGCGACCGACACCATCGATCGCGATCGACAGCCACGATCGACAACATCTGTCAATCGCGACCGACAGACCCGTCGATCGCGACCGACAGACCTCACGACCGATTGGCTGCCACGTAGGGCTCTGTCAATCGCGACCGACACCTCTGTCAGTCGCGATTGACACCGTCGATCGTGACCGACTGAAATTCAACGATTGATTGACTTTCCCGCGTAGCCACGTGTCCATCACGACGGACACAGCCCCGATCGACTAAATTCACGACGAAAAACCCAGAAAAAGTGTCGATCGTGATTGACACCATCAATCGCGATTGACAGGACTCACGACCGACTCTGTCGATCGCGATTGACACTGTCAATCGCGACTGACGTGTCGATCGCGACCGACAGGCCTCGACGGACACCTCTGTCAATCGCGATTGACAGACCTGTCGATCGCGATTGACAGGCTTTTCGGCCAAAATTCTAGGGTTAAATTTTCCAAGTCCTTGGGGAATTTTGGGCATACTTAGAGAGTCATTAGTGATTTGTGAGGTCCCTACACATGTGTTTTTGAGAAAAATCATGTGATCCGTTAGCCTGTTTGAACCCTGTTTTAGCACTAGAACCCTGAACTGACATAACTTTCTCATACGAAATCCAATTGCTGTGATTCTTGTCTTGTTGGAAAGCGCGCGGGGAGTACAACCAAAACTTCCACTGGTTACGGTTAAATTAAGATCAGGATTAAAACTTCCACTGGTTACATACCTAGGGGGAACAAAATTCAGGGATCTCTAGAATTGTTTTCCAAGAAAATCACCATGCAAATTGGTGTTTGTGTTACATGAATGAAAGTGATTGGTTCTGTCTTTGGAATTTAAATGTCGAGCTAACTTTGGAATTCTTACAGATCTATTGAGAGCATCGAAGGGCATTCTAAGCAAGAGTAAGTGCAAGCTTGGGAACGCGCTTCCTAGGCACTCAAGGGAAACCAAGAAGGAAACAAAAGGTTGGAAACTCTCAACTCCCTCTATCAATTCCTAGCTTAGGCTAAGAACGACTAGTGATAGGAGTAGGCCAGGGCGGCGATACGCATTTATCAAGTTGAAGACCACCTAAATACTCAAGTTCAAGCTAACGATATATTCTCTGTACGGTTGAGAACTTTAAAGGAAAAAGAACGTAACGTGGGACGATCAACTTCAAGTGCGGAAATACACTCAAGTATACCTGACGATGTGATAACTGACAAGAGTATAAACACAGTAATCAACTAAAAAAGAATCAAGTAACTGATACAAAAGAACTCAGCAACGAGGTTGTACTTGGGCAAATTTGGGCTATTCAATTAGGCTTATGAACCTTAGATCAGGACCGCATCTAGTAAGGGATAGACAAAGCCTTAGGTCTTCAGAGGCTAGTGTCAATCATACTGCTAGGTCTTGGGCCCAACAGCTGAGTCACCACTCGCAGTACTCTAACTCTGAGACTAGTGAATCAGAGATGTCTCAAGAGATGGACAGACCTACAGGAAGTTCAGGAGTGCCATATCTGTATAGGGTGGAAGGCCCCTACAAGACGCAGTTGGAATACATTAGGACCAACCGACTAGGTGCTAGCATCTATGAGGACGGTCTAGGAAGATCCGTGGTCCAGATAAAAAACCCTGACAAATCCATTGGACTAGAGCACCCAGCTGTCAAGTTTGAAAATGGAGCATACCTAGACAAGGAAGGGACAATATATGTAGTCACCAGTCACCCAGATAGGACAGATGAATTTGGGAATGTAATCTCAGAAGCGGATTTAGGTGACCTAGAGCAAGGAAACATGGGTGCAGAACCCAGGACCCCTCGAGGGAAATCTGTTCTTACTAGAATCCTCAATCCCAAGTGGGTTCCCCAAGACAACAAGAGTATAGATCTGCTTCTGAACAGAGAGACAAACGAAGCCTTTTGGAGGTATAAATCTGATCGGCCAAATGATATAGGAACAATCATGATCTATGAGTTTAAAGATCCAGATACCCCAGGCAGAGTGACCTACCTAGATCACGCTTCAGAGAGGATCTTTGTGGTTACAGAACATGATAGACATGCTTACACTTGGAAGGGTGAATTCGTTTTCCCCCAACCAAGATCGAACGTGTCCTATGGTCACCCTGGAGCTGGAACATTCCAAGCTCATGGAACTCAAAGAGGCAGAAGTAGAGATAGGCCAGAAGTAAGCGTTGCCAACCCAGGGGGCAGAGAACGAACAAGGACGGAAACAAATAGAGTAGAACCTGAGGGTCATAGAGCCCCAGGAAACCGAAGAAATGCCAATGATTTTCCTTTGCCAAGACCAAGAGAGCACACGAGGACCCTGAGACCGACTCAGCTAGTTAAGTCCATGAAGAACTACTTCGATGGCAATGGTGATCCATATGATCATGTGGCTGAGTTCAAGCAAGTCTTGAGAGCTGAACAGGTGGAAGATCTATTCACGTAGTACAATGCCTTTGGTCTAACCCTTAGGAACACTGCCCTTACGTGGTTTCAACCATTGAATGAGAGGCAGTTTAGGAGCATAGACCAACTCCTAGAGGCTTTCATTATTGAATTCTCTAAGAGTGGCATAAGGCATAATACCTCCTCATTGATTCACAGCTTCAAGCAAACCCCTCAAGAGACCGTGAGACTTGCTGGAAGAAGATTTAGGCAATACCTAGAGAGATGCCCTGTCCTTGAGTTACCCACACCAGCTAAGCAAGTGGCTTTGTTCTTGGATGGATTGCTAAGTACCAAATTGAGATCATATGTGTACTTGAAGGACCCTAGGACCATAGAAGAGTGTTTACGCATGTGCATTGACATCGAGGATACCCTAGGGGAGGAGTTAGAGCTTTCCAAGATATACAAAGATTCAGATAGTGCCTCTAGCCTCTCTTCCACGCAATCCACATCAATTGAGGAACTTGCAGAGAAAGTAGCTCAGAAATTAGGTGTCACTAGCAAACAGATCCCAAGGTTTGCCCTTGTGAAAAGATGTTATCCTTGTGGTGGCGACCACATGGTGAATGTATGTCCCATTATGACTCAACCACAAGTGAATCCTAGTAGCCAATACTGCACCATAGAACGGAGGTACACCAATCACACCGCGCAAGATTGTCCCTACAATAAGCAAGCTGTTAGGCAGACGTACCTCAGCCATACCCTCAACAAGGTAGATACCAGAGTCAGTACCCACCACAACAGTATACTAGGCCTCAGCAAAATTACCAACCACAACATCAGACCCAACTGAGACCCCAGCCAGTGCTAGCACAACAACCACCTGCTCCTACTAATGTGATTTCGGTAAAGTATGCAGCTGTAGAAGAAAATTTGAATAGAGCCATAGTCCCAGTGACTCCATTGCTTTCACAAAGTGACCTGAGTGACCATAGCTTTGATTCTACACATATTGATAGTCCCCAGGCTTACTACAGGCAGTCCCCCGAACATGGTGAGTCCTACTATAGTGAAGAGCCAAATGAACCTAGTTGGGAGTCAGATTACACAAACGTCATGTATGCAAACCCTAACCCTATACCTCAACCTAGGCAAGTAAGATCCCCATTCCCTAGAGGACCATGCTACAGATGTCAGGGAGATCATCTCATTCGTGACTGTCCCTTGCCTCCACCTACACAACCCCAGTCAGTAACGATCCAGGGCTATTGCAAGGAGTGTGGAAAGGAGCATCTCTTACGAGATTGTCCAAAGAATCCCAGCAATATGCCAAAAATCACTCCCGTTAACGTCATTGGGTTAGTAGTAGACTCTACAGGAAGCGTGACGTCCACTGCACCAGTACAGGTAGTCACTAGAGCTCAGGCATTGTAGCAAAACCAAGGGGTAGGCCAGGAAAAGAGCCCAGATGTGAGTGAAATAGAGAGCATGACAAAGAAGAGGACTAGAGCTTGGAGAGATAGTCATGAAAGAATGAAAAGACAATGGGCAAAGAAAATGAGTGAACTTGAGGAAAGCCTCAGAGAAACAAAGGCCAAGATAATTGAACTCACATCTCAAACTCCCTCTCACACTACCCCACCACCACCATTCCCGTCTCCATCTGACCCACCACCTTCCAACCCACCTTAGACAATTCCACCACCCCCAAGAGGAGGATCAGTCCTAGCAAATCCCACTCCCGAGGACCTTAATATGATGCTTAAAGCATATCAGGCCAGAATCCAAGAAGGGCCAAACGTATCTGATCACGAAAAGTGTTACCCTAGAGCAGAACTAGAGCTAGAACGAACCAAAATTTGTGCTAAGATGGTGGAATTGGCTCAAACCATGTTTGAAGCCAGTCGCCTATTTAACATCTCTAGTTCAGCTAAGACACAGTTGCACTTTGATGGATTGTTAGAAAGAATAGAGAAGCTAATTGCACAATCAGAAAAGGAACCCGCCTCTCAACACAAGGACAAGGCAAGTGAAAGAGTAAGCCTTCCTGCCCAGGAAGTCTATGTGCCTAACTCTACGGAGCCAGACACATCCTCTTCTATGAATCGGTTCACACCCGAATTCCTACGAGAGATTCAAGAAGACAAATGGGCTAAAGAAAGTGAAGTCCCTCCTCCTATTGAACTTGTGGATGATGCACACGACCAATTCCCACAAGACATCCCATCCATTTACGAGGAGCAGGAGAGCACCCAATCTCAGGAAAAATTAGACTTTGAGTCTAACTCTCTACAATAATTACCCCACTTCACAGGTGTTCAGTTCTAATGCCCATGGAAAAAGTGATTATACGAGACTTTATTTTGTTCAAACCCCTCGGAATCGGTCCAATTGGATTACCTGGAGGCCACAATTAGCTCTTGATTGACACTCTGTTGGCCTATGCCCTAGCTTCATAAGCATCCCGCTCGCACTTCCTTCCCTTTCTCACCTTCACATACTCGTGCACTTTCTCTTACCTTCTCACCCTAGTTCCTAACCTCCTTTCTCTCCTTCCCGTTTCCTACTTATCCTTCAATTGTTCTCACACTATCTTCCCGTATCAACGAATCACCCCCTCAAGTTCAAAAAACTCAAAGCGCTTTCAGACACACTCATTCACATGACCACTCATCTTTACATACGTGCATACTTCATTACCCGCGTTCAAACACATTGGGGCACTCACAATAAGACGAGCAACACATTTCACAAATGAAATATTCACACAATTCATTCACACATACACATATACCACTCTTTCACATCACTTCTCTCTCACTACTTATACAACCCCCCCCCTTTTTTCACGTTAGCAGTCATTGCAAGCTTACGATCAGCCTACCAAACATAGCGCTACCATATGGCTTCAAATATTTCTTTTAAGATGTTTCTATTGGTGAGGAGTTTTGCTTTTTGTGTAATAATTCCCCTCTCGTTTCCTTATGGCATGCCTCCATAATTCAGAACCCCCCCCCTTCCGCACGTTGTTTCTCCAATTACACATCCACATAAGCATACAAGTCAACATATGTTATTGTGCATCCCTGGTATCTTTCCTACGCTTTGCTTATTTCTTAGGACAAGGAAGGCAACATCTTGCGCAAGTCAAAACCAACGGTTTTATACTCTTTTCTTGCCTTTTATGCACACATTAATGGGATTACCACTGCGGCAAGGTGATTCTGAAGTACGCATAATATAGAGCACTAACCAAGAGGATGGAAAATGGCATCAAGACACATTAGCAATAGTTGCTGAGAGCAACCAAATGCGCAAAGAAAACTTCTCCAATGTCCTAAATAATGAAGCCGAGGCATGAAAAGATTCATGAAAGCTGTTAGATTTAAGACAGTGGCTGGAGCAAGATACAATTTCATCACCGCAAAGAGCTAAGCGCCACAGTTTGACATCTTCTGCTTGAAGGTAGAGAAAAAAACAATAGTCAAAACGGGAGTACCCGTTCGTTAGATGCACATTGTGGGTGAATCTGCTTATTGTTTTCTGAATGTATTCCCACATATATGTAGATATAAGGTGATTATTGGACTCTGATGTTAATCATCACATGGGGAAGTACTCCCCCCCCCCCCCAAGCCCTCGACAGAGCAGAAGTCTCCCACACAACTCAAGAGGTATAACCTCAGGACCGGAAGCGAAGCAGAGAACCTCCCGATGTGTGTGCCCCTGTATTCTCCCCCTTCTCAGATATCTATGGTTGTTGCCTCGAAGAAGCTACGATATGCCAACCAACACCTCCCTGCATGTTTTTCCATGAGGTGTAGCCTCCTGTTGGCACACAAAGCAACAGAGGAATCATGCACAATACGGCAACAAGGCCAGATCATTTTTTCCCTTAGATTATGTACAACTCAAGTGATTTTAATCACTACACAAACATTGTAAATTCCGTTTTTGGTAGATTAGACTCCATTTTGTGCAAGCCGAGGAGTCCTCGAGCTTGAGGAGTATTAGAAGTACCATCGTACCAATTTTCATAATTTTTAGACTTCGTTTGAGCCATCAAATAAGCCCTGGAACCTAATTTTTAACTAGGCCGGACACTAGGTCTGGACAGGGCCAAAAGCTAGTCAAAAACTATAAAAAGAGCTAGAGAGCTCATTTTTGAGGTTAGATTGTAATTGAAACGAACTTGTAAGAGCTTTTGAAAGTAATCTAAAGAACTCCTTGATCCTCTCTCTTTGTCTTGCCGTGTGTGCGCGTGTGTGTGTATGTGTGTGCATGTTTGTGTGCTTCTCACTCACGCACTTGTGCCGCCACTTGCTCGAGGTCTCCATACCATCCTCACGTCTTCCCGGATTGACATTAAAGGAGGTGCTACTCATCATTGAGCTACACCAAATTTTGGCGCCGTTGCCGGGGATCGAGCTTTGAGGACGAGCGTGTGATGGTAAGACGTAGAGTTGACGCGTTGGAGTTGTAGGTATTTTCTTCACTCTCATCGATTTTCTTTTACTTTCTTCACCATCATCATCATCACCATCTCCCACGTCCATCTCCATCATCGCGAAAATTTCAGTTTTTTGACTATATCCCCACCTCCACCTCATTTCCCTCATTTCACTTGTGAGAGAGAGCGAGAGAGCGAACTTGCATGTGCTGTTTTTGCATGTTTTCTGAGCTATTTTGCAGGTTTTTTGCTGTACCATCATCCCCAGCAGTGTGCGCAGGTACGACAGGCTCTGCACAGGTCCCGGGACGACAGCCTCTGTCTATCGCGACAGACAGAAAATCTTAACATTTTGTGAATGCATGTTTATCACTGTAACCTACACCTTGAGGGCACTCTAGAACACTAGAAGTTTTCCAAAAATTTGCATTTTTTCAGTCTATCGCGACAGACACTGTCTATCGCGACAGACACCGTCTATCGCGACAGACACCGTCTATCGCGACAGACAGAAATCCGCGACAGATAGCGTCTATCGCGACAGACACCGTCTATCGCGACAGACAGAAATCCACGATAGACACTGTCTATCGCGACAGACACCGTCTATCGCGACAGACACCGTCTATCGCGACAGACAGAATTTCACGACAGATAGCGTCTATCGCGACAGACACCGTCTATCGCGACAGACAGAAATCCGCGACAGATACCGTCTATCGCGACAGACACCGTCTATCGCGACAGACAGAAATCCGCGACAGATACCGTCTATCGCGACAGACACCGTCTATCGCGACAGACAGCCCCCACGATAGATTGTGTCTATCGCGACAGACACCGTCTATCGCGATAGACAGGCATTTTCGGCAAAAATTAAGGTGTGAATTTTTGGAAATTTAGGCTAAATTTTGGGCATATTTGCACTTTCATGTACTCATCTACTTACAAAGGCCTTAGAAAATGCATTAAAACCCCCGAAAGGTTCTGTTTGTCTAGTTAACCCCCTAAACCCTGAACGGTCATAACTTTTTCATACGAAATCCATTTTCTGAGCTCTAGGGCTTGTCGAAAAGCTCGTGACATATACTACACGCCCTCAACTGTTTTTTATAAGAATAACACGTTGATTTTCAGATAGGATATTTGGAAGTTGACACACTGAGGGGTAGGAACACCAAGGGAGCTCTAGAGTAAATTTCTAACAATGCAAAAGGGGGAACAAGGGTCATTAAAAAAGTGTCTGAAATAAATTGTCTGTCAATTGAAAGGTCTACTTGGAGCTAATCTTGGGATTTATGCAGGCCTAGCGAGAAGCAATTGAGAGTATCCAAGCAAGGGTGTGGCA
Source organism: Ceratopteris richardii (assembly GCA_020310875.1). Taxonomy (NCBI): domain Eukaryota; kingdom Viridiplantae; phylum Streptophyta; class Polypodiopsida; order Polypodiales; family Pteridaceae; genus Ceratopteris; species Ceratopteris richardii. Next base: position 70,902,443 of record CM035414.1, on the reverse strand, counting down.
CACGCTTGAGAATCAACTTCTCGAGCACTAAAGAGCAAGGTTCGGCAAGAAAGGTCGGAATATTCTCAACTCCTCTTCGTCAATTCCTAGCCTAGGCTAAGAGCGATTAGAAGTAGGAGTAAGTCAGGGCGACGATAGGCCACTATCAAGTTGAAGACTACCTAAAAACTCAAGTTCAAGCTAAAAACATAATCTCTGTACTGTCGACAACATAAAGGAAAGAACCTAACGTGGAACGATCAACCTGAAAGTACGAAGAACATTCAAGTATTCCTGACGACGTAATAGCAGACAAGACTTTAAACACGAGGAATAACTAAAAAGAATCAAGTGACTGGTACCAATTGATCGGCAACGAGGTTGTACTCTGGAAAAAATTGGGCTAATCAGTTAGGCATATGAACCTTAGATCAGGACGACACCTAGCAAGAGAAAGACAAAGCCTTAGGTCTTCAGAGGCTAGTGTCAACCACACTGCAAGGTCTTGGGCCCAGCAGTTGAGTCGCCACTCTCATTACCCTAGCTCTGATACCAGTGAGTCAGAGATGTCTCAAGGCATGGACAGACCTACGGGAAGTTCAGGTGTGCCTTATTTGTACAGGGTGGAAGGCCCTTACAAAACACAGTTGGAATACCTTAGGACCAACCGATTAGGTGCTAGCATCTATGAGGACGGCCTAGGAAGATCCGTGGTCCAGATTAAAAACCCTGACCAATCCATAGGACTAGAGCACCCAGCTGTCAAGTTTGAAAACGGTGCATACCTGGACAAGGAAGGAACCATATACGTAGTCACCAGTCATCCAGATAGGACAGATGACTTTGGAAATGTAATCTCAGAAGCGGACTTAGGTGACTTGGAACAAGGAAACATGGGAGTGGAACCTAGAACCCCTCGAGGTAAATCAGTTCTCACTAGAATTATCACGCCTGAGTGGGTCCCCCAAGATAACAAGTGCATAGATTTGCTTCTCAATCGAGAAACGGACGAAGCCTTTTGGAGGTATAAACCGGATCACCCAATTGATATAGGAACAATCATGATCTATGAGTTTAAGGATCCGGATAGCCCAGGCAGAGTGACCTACCTAGATCATGCTTCAGAACGGATCTTTGTGGTGACAGAAAATGATAGGCATGCTTACACTTGGAAGGGTGAATTTATTTTCCCCCAACCTAGATCAAATGTATCCTATGGTCACCCTGGGGCTGGAACTTCCCAAGCTCATGGTACGCAAAGAGACAGAAGTAGAGATAGACCGGAAGTAAGCTTTGCCAACCCTGTAGGCAGAGAAAGAACGAGAACAGAGACGAATAGGGTAGAACCTCCTGAGATACATAGAGCCCACAGGAACCAAAGAAATGTAGATGGATTCCCTCTGCCAAGACCTAGAGAGCACGCAAGAACTTTGAGACCCACCCAGCTAGTTAAGTCCATGAAGAATTACTTTGACGGCACAGGAGATCCCTATGATCATGTGGCAGAGTTCAAGCAAGTCTTGAGAGCTGAACAAGTGGAAGATCTGTTCACGCAGTACAATGCCTTCGGTCTAACCCTTAGGAACACGGCACTTACATGGTTTCAGCCATTAGATGAGCGTCAGTTCAGGAGCATAGACCAACTCCTAGAGGCATTCATTGTAGAGTTCTCCAAGAGTGGCATAAGACACAACACCTCCTCACTGATCCACAGCTTCAAGCAAACCCCCCAAGAGACTGTCAGATTGGCCGGAAGAAGATTTAGACAATATCTTGAAAGGTGCCCTATTTCGGAGCTACCCACATCTGCTAAACAAGTAGCCTTATTTCTTGATGGATTGCTGAGCCCAAAATTGAGATCCTATGTGTATCTGAAAGACCCTAGGACTATAGAAGAATGTGTACGTATGTGCATTGACATTGAAGATAACCTAGGAGAAGAGCTAGAGTTGTCCAAAATTTACAAAGATTCAGATAGTGCATCTAGTCAATCTTCCACACAAGCCACATCAATTGAAGAACTTGCCGAAAAAGTAGCTCAGAAATTAGGTGTAACTAGCAAACAAATCCCAAGGTTTGCCCCTGTGAAAAGGTGCTATACATGCGGTGGTGACCATATGGCGAACGTCTGTCCCATTATGGCTCAACCCCAAGTAAACCCTAGTAGCCAGTACTGCACCATAGAACGGAGATACACCAATCACACCGCACAAGACTGCCCATACAACAAGCAGGCAGTTAGGCAACCCTATCCGCAACCCTACCAACAAGGCAGATACCAGAACCAAAATCCACCACCACCATATGCTAGACCCCAACAAACCTACCAACCACAGTATCAGGCCCAACAAAGGCCTCAGCCTGTGCTAGCACAACAACCCCCTGCCCCAGCTAATGTGATTCCGGTAAAGTATACTGCTGCAGAAGAGAACCTGAATAGAGCTATAGTCCCTGTAACATCCTTGATCTCTGAAAATGACCCAAGTGACCATAGCTTTGATTCTACCCATGTGGATAGCCCCCAGGCTTACTACATGCAGTCCCCAGAACATGGAGAGTCCTACTATGGTGAAGAGCCGAACGAACCTAGTTGGGAGTCAGATTACACGAACGTCATGTATACAAACCCCAATCCTAGGCCTCAATCTAGGCAAGTCAGACCTCCATTCCCAAGAGGGCCGTGCTACAGATGCCAAGGTGATCACCTCATTCGTGATTGTCCCTTGCCTCCACCTACGCAAACCCAGTCGGTGACGATCCAAGGCTTCTGCCAAGATTGCGGAAAAGAGCATCTCTTACGAGATTGCCCAAAGAACCCCAATAGCATGCCAAAAATCACCCCTATCAACGTTGTTGGGTTAGTGGTAGACTCCTCAGGAAGCGTCACTTCCACTGCACCAGTGCAGGTAGTCACTAGGGCTCAGGCATTGCAGCAAAACCAAGGGGTAGGCCAGGAAAAGAGCCTAGATGCTAGCGATACTGAGAGCCAAAATAAAAAGAGAACAAGAGCTTGGAAAGATAGCCGCGAACGCATGAAAAGGCAATGGGCAAAGAAGATGAGTGAACTTGAGGAAAGTCTACGAGAAACCAAGGCTAAAATCATAGAGATCACGTCTCAACCGCACTCTCACACATTCCCACCGCTACCATCCCCATCACCCTCCATCCCTTCACCCTCTAAGACAGCCCACGCAACCCACCCACCACCCCAAACAGGATCAGTATTAGCTAATCCCACTCCCGAAGACATAGACATGATGCTTAAGGCATATCAGGCCAGAATCCAAGAAGGGCCAAACGTCACGGATCATGACAAGTGCTATCCTAGAGCTGACCTAGAGATAGAAAGAACCAAACTATGCGCGAAAATGGTCACATTGGCTCAGACTATGTTTGAAGCCAGTCGCCTTTTCAATTACTCAGGCTCAGCCAAAACGCAATTACACTTGGATGGATTCCTAGAGAAGTTAGAGAGGATAATTGCAAGATCTGACAAGGAAGAAAAAAATCAAGACCAAGAAGAAGCAAGCAAAAACAGGAATCATTCCCAATCAGAAGTGTATGTGGCCAATGCCCCTAAACCGGACAACTTCCCCTCCTTAGAAAGAATAGAGAGGCCAATAGCACAGCCAGAAAAGGAACCTACCCCTCAAAGAAAGGAAAGGGCAAGAGAACCGGTAAGCCAGCCTCCTCAGGAAGCCCGTGGGCCTCCTCAAGAAGCTTATCTTCCCCCCCAAAAGGCAGATGAGCCTCCCTCGAAAGCTCAAGTACCTCCACAGGTTGCCTACATTCCTTCTCAGGGAATGTGTGAGCCTGTTCGGAAAAGTAATAGAATAAGTAATCCTCCCCAAGAAGCTTGTGCTCCAGCCATTTGCGAGAACGAGGAGAGAGTCAACAATAGAATCAGCCCTCCTTCACAGGTTGCTTATGCGCCCAATTCTACGGAGCCAGACACTTCTTCTTCTATGAATCGGTTTGCACCAGACTTCCTACGAGAGATTCAAGAAGACAAATGGGATAACGAAAGCGAGGTCGCCCCTCCTTTTGAACTTGTGGACGATGCACACGACCAATTCCCACAAGACATCCCATCTATTTACGGGGAGCATGAGAGTGTTCAGTCTCACGAGAGATTAGACTTTGAGTCTAATTCCATACAAGAGCTACCCCACTTCACAGGCCCATGGGAAGCAAAGTCCACATGTATGAGAGCACCCACAGTCATGGTAAGGAACGACGACTCAGTCATTCCTAGGAACACAGAGGTAGTGAAGAACACTAATGTGCAGTGTAATCTCAAGTTAGAAGAGCTACTCAAGGTTAGACCTGAATTATGGAAACATGTAGCCAAACAAGTGCCAGAGATAGCAAAACCTCGTTCCCAGGTAGGATCCCATAGGACAGTGCCAGAAATTCCCTTGGATAAGATAGGGGATATGTGTGAAGGCGAAGAAGGGAACACCTATCTTCCCATCACCTACCAAGAGTACACCACCAAGGCAATTTTAGACTCAGGTGCAGGAGTTGCAATTGCCACTACTTCCCTTTGGAAGCGTTGGGGCAAGCCGGCACTCAGGCCGACGAGAATGAAATTGCAGATGGCCGATGGTCACATAGAGAGACCCCTAGGATTGCTAGAAGGGATAACTCTCACCACTTGTGGTGTCGAGTTTGAACATAGCTTTGCTATATGTGACTTCAGCAAAAATCATGCCTATGAGATGATTTTGGGAAGACCATTTATGCGACAATTGCAAGTAGTACAGGATTGGGGAACCAACTCCTTGTATTTGCAACACTTGGGTGTTACGACCAAAGTCAATCTCAAGGATTATTCTCATAGAGATGTCCCTCCTATCCAGTGGAATCCCATCCATAGAGCTAAAGATGACACAGAATCGGTGCATTCCATAGGGTCTGGATCCTCATGGATGCATGAAGACACCCACTTATGGATGTGCAAGGTAGCAGTAGAAGAAGAGAAGAGAGAGAAAGCCAGAGAGGTAGGTGCGAAAGAAACCCATAGATCAATCCAAGACCCAGCCTATGCACCTGTAGTTTTTCCAGACGAAGAATTTGAACCTCACGGTTGGGCAGAAATCTTAGCAACAATGGACGTAGCCATCAACGAAGAACAATGGACACCTCACTGTGATGAGGATGGCTATGATATTTCAGTCTTCTCCATAGAGCCAATCATGGGAGAGGCAGTTCTAGAAGAATGCGAACCTAGCCCTGATGCATTTGAGGATGCAAGTGACTCCGATCTAGAGTCAATCATTATGGACCCACCATTTGCATCAGATGAAGAATACTTCCATGAAGTAGAATTTCAACCCCAGAGGCATGGAGAGGTTACAACTAATGTAAGATTAACAACACATGTGACCCCGAAGGAAGAAGGAAAGAAACGAAAAAAAAGAGAAGCCTCACCAGAAGAGGAAGAATCTTTGTTTGAGGTCCCCGAAAATTTTAAGAAGTATGAGATAGATGACAGGAGAGTCATGATAAGAATGCCTAAACGAGAGGCACAATCAGGAGAGGCCTATGATAACAAAGAAACTACTAAGAAAATAGTAGTGGCCATAGAAGAAGGAGAGGAGAGATGCACGTATATAGGCCATGACCTGACAGAAGAAGAAGAACACGAATTGATTGCCTTGCTAAGAGAATACAGAGATGTATTCGCTTGGAGTTACAAGGATTTGAAAGGGGTTGACCCGGACGTATGCTCGCACACCATCCCCATGACCTCAGATGCCAAACCCTCTAAGCAAAAGCCTTATACGTATAATGATAATTACGCTGCTAAGATCAAGGAGGAGATAGATAGACTGGTCGAAGCTGGATTTATCTATGAAATTGAGCACACTGAATGGGTATCCCCCATCGTAGTGGTGCCCAAGAAGAATGGCAAGCTGCGTGTGTGCATTAACTTGAAAAAGGTTAATGCCGCCACAATTCGAGATAACTATCCGCTTCCCATAACAGAGCATCTCTTAGAAAGAGTGGCAGGCAAGGAAGTGTACAGTTTCCTTGATGGATTCTCGGGCTACAATCAAGTAGCCATAGCTCCAGAGGATCAGCATAAGACAGCCTTTGCCACAGAATGGGGCATTTTTGCTTTTAGAGTAATGCCATTTGGGCTTACCAATGCACCAGCCACCTTCCAGAGGCTGATGTGCCATGTGTTTAAGGAGTTCCTGAGGAAGAGTTTAGAAGTCTATGTTGATGATCTTTGTGCTCATTCCAACATTAGACAAACTCATATTCCTGAACTCAGACAAATCTTTGACAAATGTAGAGAATACCAAGTCTGCCTGAACCCAGAAAAGTGCGTTTTCATGGTCAGGCAAGGCAAGATTCTAGGACACATAGTGTCAAAGAATGGCATATCTACCGATGAAGAAAAAGTGAGAGCCATAGCAGAGCTACCTAGGCCAAAGAATGTCAAGGAAGTGCAAGCTTTCATGGGGCATTGTGGTTATTATCGACGATTTATACACATGTATGCTGTCATTGCAAAGCCCATGTACGGACTTCTGACAAACTTTGAGTGGACGGATGAATGTGAGAATTCCTTCCAAGAGCTTAAACGAAGATTGTGTTCAGCACCAATCTTGACCACACCAGATTGGAATAAGCCATTCCATGTTCACGTGGATGCATCCAATTATGCTATTGGATGTGTGCTCGCACAACCTACTGGTGAAGGTAATATGGATCTTCCAATTGCCTATGCCAGTAGACAATTGAATGCGGCTGAACGAAATTATACCACTACTGAACGAGAAGGATTAGGCATGGTATATGCAGTTAAAAAGTTTAGACATTATTTGCTTGCAAATAAGTTTAAATTTTTTACAGACCATCAGGCATTGTTGTACTTAGTAAACAAGCCATGCAATACGGGAAGATTAGTAAGATGGTTTCTCCTGCTAATGGAATATGATTTTGAGGTTGTGGTAAGAAAAGGTAGAACCCACTTGAGAGCAGATCATCTCTCTAGGCTCACATCGGGAGAAGCCCCACAAGGAGTGTCAGATGACCTTCCTGATGCTTACTTGTTTAATTTGGAAGTGGTGCCGCAGTGGGCCAAGCCAATAGTACCAGTATTGACATACGGGCCTAATCATCCAGTGGTGAACACACGGAATAGAGAGATCGTAAAAGCCCAAAAGTACCATATCATGGCAGGAAGCATGTACAAGCACACAGATCAAGGGATCTTGGCTTGTTGCGTAGAAGAAGATGAGTACGCTAAATGGTTGCAATTAGCACATGTAGGTGCGTTAGAGCAACACCATTCAAAGCAAAGAACTTTGCAGACTCTAAAGAGATTCGGAGTGCATTGGCCAACTATGGAAGCTGATGTCCAAAAGTTGTGCAAGGAATGCCCAATCTGTTGCACTAAACCACCAGTGGAACATGCCACTCTTTATCAAGTATCCATTGTGCCAGATTGGAGTGAACCTCTAGTATCATTCTTGAGAACAAACACATTCCCTCCAGACATGACTCTAGCTAGGAAAAGGAGTTTAGAACAAGAAGCCCAGGATTACTCACTCATCGGTAATAATCTATATAAGCGCGGTAAAGATGGTTACCTGAGACTATGTGTCCACGAAAGTGAATATCTGAAGATCTTGGAAACTGCTCACCAAGGTGTAGCAGGAGGACACTTTGGACCAGATCGGGTAATCAAGGCGATACTATTTGCGGGCTTCTGGTGGCCTACCCTTCACATGGATGCACATACCTATGTGAAACGGTGTGATGTCTGTCAAAGGACTCAGTATCCTATACGCAAAGATGAGATGCCACTGAAACCTATGATGGGTGGACGTGCATTCTCTAAGTGGGGAATAGACTTCGTAGGTCCTATTAATCCCCCAGCTAAGGGTTCTCATGCGGAATACATCATTGTGGCAACAGATTATCTCACCAAGTGGGTAGAGGTAAAAGCTACAACCAAGAACGATGCTCAAACAACTGCCAAATTCTTGTTTGAGAATGTATTCACACGATACGGGCTACCTATAGAGCTTGTAAGTGATAGAGGCACTCATTTCTTGAACGAAGTGATTGAAAATCTACTCCAAGAATTCTTGGTAATACACAAGAAGTCTGCCCCTTATCACCCTCAAGCTAATGGACAAGCTGAGAGCACTAATAAGATTTTATGCAATGTACTGACGAAATTAGTGAACACTAAACGCTCTGATTGGGACAAACAGCTACACCATGCTGTTTGGGCATACCGAGTTGCCTACAAAACGGTACTCCAAGCCACCCCCTTTCAGATGGTATTCGGTCAAAATGCTGTGCTACCCTTGGACTTCCTGATCCCTACATTGAGAGTAGCACAAGAGCACGAATGGACAGGTCATGAGCTCTCCTCTAGGATCTTTGACCTTGAACGATTAGGAGAAACAAGACTGAGAGCCGCTGCAGGAATATATGCAGCCAAGAAGAGACAGAAGGCATACTTTGATGCCCACGTGAAGGATAAAGGCTTGAAAGCAGGAGATCTAGTCTTAGTCTATACACTAAAACAACACGCGAGGAAGCTAGAAAAGAGAGGCTACGGACCTATGATCATCAATAGGATCTCCACGAGCGGAGCAGTACAATTGGCCACATTAGAGGGTGATGTTCTCCCAAATTATATTAGCGGTTGCAGAGTCAAGTTGTATCAGGAACCCCTCACGGAGGAAATGCTCAGTCGACTCAACACTGCTAAGAAACGCAAAGAGGAAGAAAAGCGAGTTCGAGAAGAAGCTCAAGCTGAAGCTTTAGAACGCATCAGAAGGATGAAATTACGAAGGCAAGGTAGAGATCAGCCTGGAGCGAATGACTATGCAGACCAAGGATTTCCTATGGCCATGTGTGAAGTCGCAGGAACAAGCTCGCATAGGATAATTGATAGACGTCCTTTCGTAACCTTAGATATAGGACATGGAAAGAGTGCAAGGACCGTAAGAGCCTTGATTGACTCAGGAGCAGCCACTAGTGCTGTTAAATTGTCGTACTGCCAAGAATTACAATTGACTGTCAATCCTGTGGAAGCATATCTTATAGGATTGGGAGGTGTGGAAACCCCTTGCATGGGCGAGGTGGAACTTCCCCTCTGCATTCATGATGAGGCAATGACAGTTAAAGTACTGGTGTGTCAAGATGAGGATCTCACTGAACCTCTAGTCTTGGGTCAAGATTGGATCTATGACCAAGCAATTAACTTAAACCTAAGAAGTGGACTTCTCCAGGTTTGGGTCAATCATAGTCGAGTTACAGTAGAATTAGACAATGGAGCACTCAAGGAACTAGGAAAGGCACAGACTCCTGGTCCTTCCAGGGGTACACATGAAGATGACCATGCTGTTCTTGTTCAAAACCCTGTGTTGCAGAGGAATGATATTCGCAAAAAAGGAGTCAGGGATGCAACGGAACTCCCTTCTTTTCCAAAGGCCAGAAAGAGGCAGCAACCAAAGGTGGATCACAAGCAGAAGAAGCCGAGTACTACCTATGTCCGAGATCAAAAGTACCTGCGCAGCAGAATGTCCCAGAAAATAAACCAGGTGTGGGTGCGGAAAGGCGAACGACCGGGTGCACCACCGTCAACTACACGGGCAAAGCCTCTTATTAGTAACCAACAACACGACGCTAATAAGAAGTCTGTCAGAAATTCTTCGGCTAAAGTAAAATCTATTTGGGTGCCCAAGAAGTCGATGAAGGCAAGCCCACAATCTAGACAAATTTGGGTGCCTAAGGCTTGCTTGAGGGCACAAGTAGTTACGCCAAGGCCACAACCTATGCAGCATAACCCATCTACGAGTACCACCAGAATTCCCTCGTGCTCAACACTTAGGAACACACAAAGACCCATGAGCATGCATGTAATCACTTATAAGTGGGTCCCTAAAAGGCCCCATCCCCAAACAGCGACACCGACACAGCTCTCTGGAGTCTCTACGAAACCGAAAGCAAAGCCCATCCACTGCATTTGGCAGTCTAAGATCTGTAATAAACCCCCCGACCCCGATTTGTAAATTCACCCCACTTACTAACGGCATTAGTCTCCTAGGAATACACAAACGTTAACTACACTCACTGTCTTCGTGCACTTACTAACCACTAACTCACCATATACCTCATGTTAATGTTGTAACGGGGACAGCAACGGATTTAGTCTGTCCATTACGATGTTAACACATGCTTCTATATTCTCACAGAATCAGAAGGCAAGCAGTAAAATGGCAGAAGCGACAGGTTCGGGCTCACAAGTAGGGATACTTACTGCAGGAATTGATGTGGATAGCCTACCTGTGGACGTGCCCCCGACTGAACGACCAGTGGAGATGCAACACCTTCAGCAACTCCCGGTGCCAGACCCACCTACAGGAATCACGGAAAGAGTCCATGCCAACTCTCATTGGTTCAATGGCATGCCCGGTCCATTAGGAGAGGCTAAGTATATCTGGGAGTCTAAATGCGAGTATGACAGATCATGGGTGCGTTTCCAATTTTTCTCCAAGGAGTTCGAGACTTTACAGAACACCGAAGACCTCCAGATCATATGGCAACGAGCAGGGTTGGCGGAATATTTTGAAGCCCCACTACCTAAACCCGACCTCCTCCGATGTTACTATCTGGTCTCTACATTACAAGCTCATGAAGATAAGGACCAACCCGGATCATTTGTTCTCCCCTCATTGCTGGGCAACAACGAGTTGAAGAGGTTTGAACTTACTGTGGAGCTAGTGAGTCATGCTTTAAAGATGCATGGCACGCATGTACCCTCAGAAAAGGATGCTCTCGTTCCCAACAACATGAAGGACAGGAAGGTAGTGAAGCTGAAAGACATGGCAGCCCTCACCCCAAATGTGTCCATCCCTCTCCGCATGTGCATGCAACATTTCGCCTTCCCCGGTCAAGACCGATTCACGCAACCACACAAGAAGATCTGGTTTGCTCTCTACTTGGCGGAAGCAGGTGCGCTACCAATTAAGCTACCAGTGTGGATTATAGATCAGTTGTATGAAGCGAACAAACGGGCTTCTAGGAAATTAGTGGTGAACGGATGCTGTGCACTCACACGCATCATTTACCGATGCTTGGCATATGATGTCCCCATTGAGCGTGCCTTAACTTGGGCACAATTACAAATGTTTAAAAGGCTCAAGACATCCACACATCAGTCCAAGCGCATGAGGGGCGCGATTCCGTGTGTCCAGACAAGGGAAGTCCTGACTACTCCTGAGGCATCACCATTAAGAGAGGGCACTGTACCTCCTTTTACCATTAGGATACCCAGGTCGGAATCTGACACTACGACACAACCCACCCCATCGGCTCCTCCGGTTACACCTGAATTCGAGTTTGCTGCCACTGGAGAGGCTGAAGGACTGGACCCCCAGGATTTCGAAGCATTCCTACAAAGCACACAATTCTCTGATGTGGAGTTTTATTCAGAGGCAGAGGAGCAGGGCACATCCTCACGGAGAAGAAGAAAGTCTACAGACGGTAGACATGTCCATTGGAGTGACGCTCAGCAAAGCCAACAACACGGACACCCGGAAGAAGAAGAAGCATATGAAGAAGAGACCACTGAAGCCCCAGCATATACAGCAGAACTCCGAAGGCTGTATCAGATTATGGAAAGAGTGCGATCGCAGCAGTTACTCACTGAACAGAGCAGCAGAGTACTTATGACTCAGTTGTTGGAAGAAGCGGGAGTTGACTCAGAGTACAGGGAAGGTCTCTTATTGATGGCAGAAACATATGGAGTTGTAGAAGCTGTGCGCACTGCCATTCAGAGGCCTTCAGTTCAATATGACCCACGAAGGTTCCAGACACGGCCTCGCTCAGGTAAAAATATCCAAATTCCCGTTACAGTTGCAGAGGAGCCAACTACTACACCAACCTCCCAAACAGCTAGTCAGCAGCACCCCGCCACCCATGAGGAGTCCACCGAACCACTACCACCTACTCCCCCACCATCGCCTCCGAGAACAGAGACAGTGGAAATCCCATCGACCACTCAACCCACTGACCCAACCTTCATCTTTCGTACTCCCATCTCTAGTGCCACCCTATTCTCTACCACTGATAACCCGACCTTTGAAGCAAACCCCATCACTACACAACCCACCGAAACCCTTTCCGAGCCTGCCCTAGGACAACCATCCCCAATGCCTTCAGCCACGGGTCATCCTGACCCCAGATCCACATTCATGGGTTTCCCTACTACCATGCCACCCTTTCCACCCTCCTCAAATTTACGACCCCAACCCCCGATATCCCTCTCTCCATTTCTACAATCCCTCCAGGACATCTTTGCTAGGGCTTTTCAACCAGGCCCTCAACCATTCCCTGTCTTTTCAGCTCCCCACCCCACTTCACACCTATTCACCACTTCCACACACACACCACCTACCATACCCGTGTATATGGCAGGCCCCACACTAACACCCACTCCTGAAGGTATGGACATTTCACCACCCACGGCACCTCCACCCACGGTTTCACCTCCTCCCATTCCCCCTCCACCAATTTCACCCACACACACAACTTTCGTAGACACATCATTCACTGTCTCCCTTCCCCAATTCCCTTCCCATGCATCGTCCACGGTAAACACCCCCCACTCATCTATAGGTAATGCATTGGACACCATGTTGGCCTGTATATCAAATTTAAGAACAGATTACATTCAGCTCCAGCAACAAAACGCACGCCTGCAAGAGCACTCAGTGACACTACAGCTCCGCCTGGCAGTACTAGAAGAGGAGAATGCTCGCCTTCACACACAGTTCCAAACCCTCCAAGACGCCCATAATATATTGGAAGTACAGCTACATAACGTAGATCAGGAAGCAGTGCAGGTGGTAGAAAGTCACCTACGGACACAACTGGAACGCAACTCAAAACTTCAGCGAAATATGGCGCTACTTAAACGCCATCTTGCGGCTGCTCAGGAAGAGAACAGACGTTTGCAAATACAAAATCAAGAGAACCTGGAGGCAGCTATTGAGAGCACACCGGGGGCACCCATCAGCCCATCCAAGTTTCAAGCAGTGACCCCCGATAACATCAAGATTATATTGGAAGATTATGCCATGCTACTCGAAGCACATGATAAGCTATCGGAGGAGCTAGGACAACTGAAGCAGGAACACCAACAAGGCCCAACAGCTGCCCCTCCAACCACCCCCTCTGCAGCTTCGCTTCCCTCCGACGCAGAGGCCATAAAAGATCTCCAGCAACAGGTAACTGAATTGCAGACACGCCTACTACAATATGAGAGGCCATCTTCCCCTCCGGAGGCTCCCACGGACGAAGAAGTTGTGCAAATTCCTGTGGAACAAACGTTTGATGAAGAATATGATCCGCAACCATTCCCAGGAGGCCAACAAACAGAAGAAGCGCAGGACACGTTCGAGGCACCACGGCCGCCATGGTTACGACAAGTGGAGGAAATAGGGACCTCGCATGAAGAGCGCACCGTAGTGCAAAATCAGGCTATGAGGGTCATAGAGGAGACTGTTTTACAATCAGATTACTTCAAGAACTTGTCATCGAGACGCCTGATCCTCTCATCGGAACTCCAGTACAGGCCATATTATATTCTCCTGGCTGATTATAATGCTGAAATACAAAGAGTCACGGGTCAGATTCCTACTTTTGCGACCCAATTTCAACCCGAAGACCTTCCTCCAGAGGTGCGAAAAGGCAAGATTCGTCAACCAACATGGCGGCAGAAACTTTTAGAGACTTATCCAGAAATGCTACGCACATGGAACAGCGCGCCGCTGCACCTCCTGTACAACCCATGCTACGGTCCAGTCCCCCGCCGCAGGTCGTGGAAGGCATTTAATATCAAGGTACAGAACAATGCGCAATGCAAGGAATGGCTGAACTACCCGTACATCGCGCCACCACAAGGACCACCATCGGTAGCATATATGATGGGGACCATTCGCCACTGGATGCCGCGCTTGAAGCCCATGCAAGATGTAGCAGCGCAAATGATGCTTAAAATCTTAGATATGATGCAAGTAGTGCTGAAGACCTTTAGAAATGCAGCCGCACCACAGGTACGTCTTCCGGGGTTTAGCAATGGAAATTACGACTTGGTGTATGACATGAGCACCACCCCCAGTATCCGTGTGGCTTACGCTTGGCATGCACGAATCAAGTACCTCCCCGCCTGCTACAAACAGACCTTCGAAGAAATGTTCAGATCAGGTTTCTGGGAGTACCACTCGGAGATTTTCGCACCAAAGCCGACACATCTACTTCAACTGTTTGCTTGTGAACAAGCAATGTATTCAGAGTACTACACCACCCCGCAACCAGAAACCCCCGGTGCAATAAATTGGGAGGCATTGGAAGCCGATCTAGCCAGAGGCTTAAGGATAGGAGAACATGAACTGGCCACCAATGTCATCCAATATTACATCGACCACCCGCGCGAACAAAGGTCTGTCAGGGGCGACAGACGCTAGGAAGGGGGGAGTGTTGGCACACAAAGCAACAGAGGAATCATGCACAATACGGCAACAAGGCCAGATCATTTTTTCCCTTAGATTATGTACAACTCAAGTGATTTTAATCACTACACAAACATTGTAAATTCCGTTTTTGGTAGATTAGAATCCATTTTGTGCAAGCCGAGGAGTCCTCGAGCTTGAGGAGTATTAGAAGTACCATCGTACCAATTTTCATAATTTTTAGACTTCGTTTGAGCCATCAAATAAGCCCTGGAACCTAATTTTTAACTAGGCCGGACACTAGGTCTGGACAGGGCCAAAAGCTAGTCAAAAACTATAAAAAGAGCTAGAGAGCTCATTTTTGAGGTTAGATTGTAATTGAAACGAACTTGTAAGAGCTTTTGAAAGTAATCTAAAGAACTCCTTGATCCTCTCTCTTTGTCTTGCCGTGTGTGCGCGTGTGTGTGTATGTGTGTGCATGTTTGTGTGCTTCTCACTCACGCACTTGTGCCGCCACTTGCTCGAGGTCTCCATACCATCCTCACGTCTTCCCGGATTGACATTAAAGGAGGTGCTACTCATCATTGAGCTACACCTCCCTCCACACCTCCTGAGATCCCCCAAAACCCCATCCGATCTCCTCGATGCTGAAACTCGCTTATTAAGCGGCCTTGTTCTTCATCACCTGCAAAAAAAAAGGACCATAGCAACTCCCCGCTGCTGTGCGCATTCACGGGGCATAACCCCCACGGAACCAAAAAACCAAGCCCCCCCCGTATTCTTCTGTCTTCGTCTGCCTCCTTCAGAACCAGAGGACCTCTATCGCCATAGGGAGAATCCCCTTCGACACCTGCCTTGTTTTTCCTTCGACGTCTGCCCAACCCAAGCGAGAGAGAACACCTAGAAGGTCTCCGGACAGCCCGCCCAGCCACTCAGAACCGCGAAAAAAAAGAGCCTCCACCCCCCCCCAAAAAAGAACAAAAGCCTGCCGCCTCCTCTTCTGCAGAAAAAACGGGCCCTCCCTCTCTTTTTCATTTCTCTGTCAGAGCCCCTTAGGCGGCTGCCACAGGCTTTCAAAATGGAAAGGAAAGTGACTGTATCTGGAGAATGGCCCTCTCTCTGCATTTGTTCAAAGCATTTAATCCCATTTTCATTCTCTTCACATTCAATGTACCCAGCAATCAGCACATTCCATGATGCTCTAGTTTTAAAACGAGCTTATTGAAGATTTTTTCGGCTGCTTGAATCCCTAGACACTTCAAATACATATCCACAAGTGCTGTCTCTATAAAACAATCACTCTCCAAAAGTCCAGTTTTCACAATGTGTGCATGTATCATTTGACCCTGATATGGAATCCCTACACTACTACATGCTTTCAAGACACAGATGAATGTTAT
The DNA here is from genome assembly GCA_020310875.1 of Ceratopteris richardii. NCBI lineage: Eukaryota > Viridiplantae > Streptophyta > Polypodiopsida > Polypodiales > Pteridaceae > Ceratopteris > Ceratopteris richardii. Next base: position 70,886,572 of record CM035414.1, on the reverse strand, counting down.
TGAGTTAGGAACAAGACCTGTACATAGCATGAGTTCATAACTTGCTAGAGCTTGCTCTTCATGGCCTTGTTCGATATAACATGTCATCAATGAGTTCCATGATACTAAATTCCGAACTTTAAGTGAATCAAAAACTTCTTGTGCCATTGTAAGTTCACCACACTTGGAATACATATCTATTAATGCATTGGAAATCTCTACATCAGTTTTCGACGGACCCTGCCTAGCAATCTCTGTGTGTAACCGTTGGCCTACACCTACATCCTGGAGAAGACCACAAGCCTTTAAACCACAAACAAATGTCGTTGCATCAGGGGAAATGCCTTCAAGTTGCATATGTTCAAAACATGTCAGTGCCACCCCACCATTGCCATATTTGATATGACCCGTGAGGAGTGCATTCCATGACACTGAATTGCGAGTAGAAAGATCATCAAGCACACACTGAGCTTTTGAGAGAGAACCACACTTAGCATACATGTCAATCAGTGCATTTCCAACTGTGATATCTCTTATCAGCAACCCATAGCCAGCAACTTGGGAATGGACTTCTGCAGCTTGGTGACCATCCCCTAAGAATGTGATAGCTTTCAAGATAGCAAGAAATGTGAGAGCGTTTGGATGAAAACCCTCATGTTTCATCTGGTTAAAACAAGTCAGTGCATTCTACCCGTACCTATGCTGGGCATACCCTGCAATGAATACATTCCAAGGAACTACATCTCGTTTGGGTAAGGTATCAAATACCTCGCGTGTTATTGCCAATGTCCCACATTTTGCATAGAGATTGATTATTGCATTACCAACAAATCCATTATGCTTATAATTTCCTTGCCTGGTGGTTTTGGCTCAGTTCCATGCTTGACTTCATTTCATGACCACAACACCCTTTGCGGACAACTCGTGACACATGTAAATACTGTATTGGATCACGATGTTGTTTACTTTGACTCGAGGACCCAAAGTCATCTAATCATCCTTCAAATACCTGAAATAAAATATTTTCCTGCCAAATAGATTCACATTAGTGCATGAAAACCAACCCTTTTCTGAGCTAACATGCTCCCCTCTCCTTATTTGCGAAGTCGTCCTCGACGAGCCACTCTCGCTGCAATCTAATCAAAACAGTAATGAAAATATCAGTGTACAACAAGCTTGCATACCTTTCCATCGAGCCATCATTCCAAGTGGACCTGCACTCATTGAAGCTATTAGTGCTAAAAAAAATCACTCATGAATACATACAAATCAGTCACTTCCAGATGATCCAAGAACATGCACGTATATGCAACTCCAATTCTACATACATCAAATTGCTCATGCATTTCAGTATGAAAATAGTCTAAACCAAAATAACACATGCATACCTTTCCATGTCTTACACATACAACTGTCATTGCGGAAAAACAAAAAATGGAAATACCGGAATGAACAACAACTGAAATGAATTCAACAGGACATGCAAAAATACCCAAAATGCATAGCCCATTATTGCACCTACCATTCGCTATGTACAATTATTCCATGACTAGACATTCCCGAAGAATCCCTATCGTCGTCCTACAAAAGCCATCGAGACTCGAGTATAAGTCAAGACCTACATAAAAACCTGGAGTGTCCCACACTCTGGAAAACCCTTGGATAGAGCGCACAAGTTATAAAGCAATACCGTTGCATTACCTCGCTAAAGGTCTCATCTATGAGTACACGTGCAGTGTCCGTGCCTTTGAGAATGTTGATTCAAAGTGAGCTGATCTATCACAAGCCATCACATACCAATCACACAAGCAAATAACGTTCCCTTCCAGGCGATCGTCGCCCTCTCCTCTCTCTCTCTCCCCCTCAGGAGTGGGGAATAATTTCATAGGTAAATTTTATTTTAATCACACGTTGGCCTACGTTGTCACTGGATGCGATTCGTGGACCTGACCACCCGATCAGGTTGATTCCACCCATCTACCAATGCAATGCAGCGCACAACACACAAACACACAATGATAACACATAACATATATCAGCTAGCCCATAACGAAGCTGGATACGGCTTGTGGTCGTGACTACCCAGCCACGATGGCTCCACCTACCTACCAACCCGTTATGGCGCGTAGCTAAGACATAAACATATAAATCCCAAGCCTATGGCGAAACTAGCTGTGGCTCATGGTCCTAACCACCCGGATAGGATAAATCCACCCACCTACTAGCCCACCATAGCGCATTGGTATGATCACAGCAACACAAATTTTTTCTTTTCTTTTCTTTTTCTTCACTTTTCTTTTTCATAGTTAATTAATTTACCCAAGTCCTGAGAATTAGGGAGAGGAAGAAAGGGATTTTCCCACTTTTCCCTCACATGCATGCAAACATATACACTCTAGCCTTTGACAGATCAACCACCTCTTCACTCCATTCTCTCAATTACAAACACTACATATGTATTCATCGATTTGACTTTTTACTAGGTAACTACAGCCGGCTATGCCTTAGTCCCTCATGTACGTATCCTTAGATGATCTAGAATGTGGGTCCACTAGATGTCTCATATAGCCTCACCTCGTACTCGCATCCCGACGACTTCCCTAGGGCGAGTCAGGCTCAACTTCAGGAGCTCCGTCATCACTTCCTATCGTCAACACATCTGCCCAAGCCCAAGTGATATCATTCTCTTTGTTAGGCATTTCCCTCAAAGGATCAAAATAGTAATATCGATCCCCCGCCCATCCTACATGTTGGGTCAGGTATTCCTCAAAACACTCAATATAAAACATAACATCCAAACCCTGGTTTATGAAGCATACCAGCCAATGCGCTTCCTCCACCTCATATTCCATCTCAAAGTCGTCGACATCTATGTCCATGCGGGCGAATGTTTGGTCCGAGAAATATATCCTTAGTTCTTACAAATAGAGTTGAGTTATTTGATCTGCCATTTTGTTACTTAGCTCCTAACAGTCTCTGCGCAACACAAGAAAAATAATTAGAAGTCCAAAATTCTTGAGCTAGCAAGGAAGAATATTTATGACACACAAATCATAGCTTACATATGCATATATATATATATATATATATATATATATATATATATATATATATATATATATATATATATATATATATATATATATATATATATATATATATATATATATTTACTATACATCTATGTACAAGGAGTCTACTTCGTCCTTCTGCTTGGATCTCGTCTGGCTTCTCCTATCCTAATGTCACGTGAAATATGGTTTAACTCGAAGCGCGTTAACCTTCACGGGAGCACATTCTTCTCTTAAATCTTGAATTTGCATGGAACCATTGGAGTTGAGTTCCACCACCTTAAACGGTCCTGCCCATCTTGTCTGTAACTTCCCCAGGAATTTATAATATTTACTATCATAAACTAGCACCAAATCCCCTTCTTGAATCGCATAGGTCTTGAGATTCTTATCATGCCTCTCTTTACGTCTCTTCTGAATAGCTTCCAAACTTTGTTGTGCAATGAGTCTCTTTTCTTCTAGCTTGACCAATTGTATGTACCTTTCCTTCAATGACTCTTCCTCTCCCATCCTGGCCTCGATGGCCACTCTTAATGTCGGAACTTCTTTTTCGATGGGAAAGATGGCTTCCTCGCCATATACTAGGGAGATCGGAGTGCTCTTAGTCGTCACTCGGTAGGATGTTCGATATGCCCACAAGGCTTCCAAAAGTCTCTCATCCCAGTCTCGCCTATGCACAGCAACTGTCTTTGTCAGAATTTGTTCAAGAACCTTGTTGGTGACCTCCACTTGTCCATTCGCCCTCGGGTAATATGGAGTGCTTTTTCTATGTTTGATCTTATATAATTCCATTAATTCTTCGATCAGTTCGTTGACAAAGTGCGTTCCTCTATCACTCACAATCTCCAACGGGCATCCGAACCGGGTGATAATTTGTTCATACAAAAATTTAGCTACATCGACAGCTCGGTCAGTCTTCAGAGCTTTAGCCTCTACCCACTTGGTAACATAGTCAGTGCAGACCAAAATATACCTATTAGACCGACGTCTTGAGGGAGGATCAATAGGCCCCACAAAATCAATTCCCCATTTCTCAAACGGCTTAAGAGCCAGTACCGGCGTAAGAGGAGCAGCATGTGCTAATGTTGGTTTGCCCATTCTTTGGCATTTGTCGCATTTCTTACAGTATGTGTGAGAGTCTTTGAACAGCGTTGGCCACCAATACCCAACCAATAAATCTTTCTTGCCGTCAATTCACCAGCAAAATGCCCACCGCAGGGTTCATCATGCAATGCCCTCAAAACTAGGGCTTCTTCTTCTTCCTCGAGACATCTCCGATAAATGCTTTCATGTACAAAATATCGATAGAGCTGCCCACCAATGATGCTATGGTGCTTCGCCAATGCTAACAGTTTTTGCTTCTCTCTCTTGCTTGCTCCTGGCGGATATTTATGTTGGTGCATTTTGCCCAAGCCTACATGCTTGATATACTTGATATTATCCTCATTTGTAAGTCACATGAGTAGTCATGTGAACACCTCTCGTAAAAGAGTACATTTTATCTCTTGTAAATGGAAAAAGAAAAAAGGAAAAGGATGGCTTACCTCATCCATGATGTAAAAGCAAATTCGTGGTTCTAACTACCTAAAACCACGAAATTTAGAGCTGAGGGAATCTCTCCTAACTTTGGGGATCACTTTTAGGTGGAGCCATTCGAATTCGAATTCAAAATTACCTCCAAGAATAGCTATAAAAGGAGCAAGAAGGAAGAGGCGATTAGCAAGCCTTGTACGTGACCACTTGATGTCATTTTGTAGAGATTGAAGAGCTTAATCCATATCTCTATCATTCTACTCCCATTGTGCAAAGATTCATTGCCAATGTGGTTGTAATCATATGTGAATCTATACATTTATCATCATCTACTTCTCTGTTTTGTTCTCTGCTATACTCACTCAGAGCAGTAACTTCAGAAGCTTATATCTCGAGTTCTACTGAACCTTTTTCAGTGATTTAACTTGAGTTGGATAGCTTGTACTTTCTAATTTGTGCATATAAATTTTCAAGGTCATTGGATTAATACTTTTGGAGATATCTGCATTTTACTGCTTACTGGTCTATCTCTGCAGAGCCCCGAGAATTGTGGGAATGTTCTAGAAATTGATGAAACTTGTTCTCAGTGCTCAGTCCATCATTTGAAGTGTTTTAACTTGGATTGGGAAGCTTGCTAAGTCTATTTGCTATGCCCAAAAGGAATTTTTATAATTCCTACCAGGTTGAGAGCACTGTTCATTTTTTCCAGCAGGTGTATGTCCAAAAATAGCAAGTTTTGGGAGCTAGTCATTTCGCAACTAGTCTGTCTTGACTTAAACTTTTGGGATACATGTTCCAAAGTACTTGGCTGATATTTTGGTGGATTTAGGAAGCTCAAAGGGTCTACTAATCAACTCTGAAGTCTCAGTTGGCTGGTGTGAAGCTAGTTGTAGCAGCACCTACTCATCTTTGGATTGCATCCACCATCTCTCTTCACAGTGGTATCAGAGCATAGTCAAGCAACATGGGAGATGGATTTCCATCAACAATTGACAAATTGGATCGAAACAACTACCCAGCATGGTCTCTAAGGATGGAGGCTTACCTTCAAGGGAGGAATCTATATGGATTCATATCCGGAGATGAAGCAATGCCAACCATGAGGAACAAAGGGCAACCATCACATGAAGAAGTGGAAGGACTTTCGAATTGGTGTTCGAAGGATGCACTTGCAAGGTCCTATATTCTAAACTCAATCTCTGATTTTATGTCAAGGGATGCAAGACATCAAGAGAAACCTGGAATGCACTTGCTTCTTTCTTCTCTTCCAACACTCGAGCAAGGAAGAACCAATTGTGGATGGAGTTCACAACAATGAAGAAAAGCCCGAAGCAAAATGTGACTGATTATGTCACAAAGATGAAGGAGATTTCCGACCAACTTGGAAGCATTGGAGAGGTAATTGAAGAGGAGCAAATCATAAGACAAATCATGAATGGAATCAAAGCAGACGACAAGTGGGAGTCATCCACAACAGCCATGGATTTATACATGGATATGCATGTACCCGACCTCAACACACTCATGGGCCAACTCTTCACTCATGAAGCAAAGATTAGCAAAGGTGGTGAGTCCTCAAGAGGTAATCAAACTTCTGCCTTATATTCTGATAAAGCTAAGGTCAACTCAAAGAATAGGAAGAATGAAGATGAAGGAAGCTCTTTCCAAGCAAACTTTGCAGGTAGATGAAGAGCTAGAGGAAGAGGCAGAGGTGGAAAGCAAGGCAGGGGGAGATTCCAATCATCTCAACCTTGCAACATATGTGGCTTATCTAACCATACTACTGAAGAATGTTTCAGGAACCCGAGGAACTCAAGAGGAAGAGGATTCAATAGAGGTGGCTATGGATCAAATAGAGGTAGATACAATGGAGGCTACAACAACAACAACTACTACAACAACAATTACAACAACAACAACAACTATCAAAGTGGCCATAGAGGAAGAAGAGATTACAATAACTATGCAGAGGACCAAAGTCAAGAAGATTCATTATTGATTATGAATCTATCAACGAAGAAGGGTAAGGATGATGATCACATATTTTACATTGATTCGGGATGCTCGAACCATGTAGCAGGAAATGTGGCTTTACTTTCTAATTTGGAATATCCTCATAACAAGCATGAAGTGCAGACAGGAGATGACACAAAGCACTCAGTGGAGAAGATAGGTAATGTGAAGACATCAGATGGGAATATGAACCTCTTAAGCAAAGTCTTGTATGTCCCTACAATTACCAAAATTTAATAAGTGTTGGACAGATTATTGAAAAAGGATTGCAGGTTAGATTCAATCGATTTGGAGCATATGTTGAAGACCCAAGGCAAGGCTTTCGAAGGATTGCCAAAGGAGAGAAGACAGGAAGGCTTTTCACTTTTGAAGTGGAAGATACAAAGAACATAGCTTTGTTTAGCTATGGATCTCAAACTCTTACAGAGTTAGAGATATGGCACAAAAGGCTTGCTCACATTGGTGAGAGGACACTCAAACAGATTTGCAGGGACCAAAGTGTACTTGGTTTGCCTAATATCACAAGGCAACACATGATTTATAAGTGTGAAGCTTGTCAACTCGGCAAGGCTCATAGGCAACCTTTCAATAAGAAAGGATATATGTATCAAAATCCTTTGGATCTAGTGCACACGGATGTGTGGGGTCCAAGTAAGGAGCCATCTATATCAGGCTCAAGATATTATGTGTCTTTCATAGATGATTGTAGCAGGTGGACCATTCTGTTTTTCATGAAGCACAAGGATGAAGTGTTTAATTGCTTTAAGAAGTATATTGCTCTTGTTGAAAATCAAACAGGTAGGACTTTGAAAAGACTCAGATCAGATGGTGGAGGAGAATACTTCTCTTCTGAATTTGATGCCTTCTTGTACGAAAGAGGCATTAAAAGGGAAGTCACTACAAGGTATACACCCAAACTCAATGGTGTAGTAGAGAGGAGGAACAGAGCTATTGTCGAAGCAGTAAGGTCCATGCTCAATGAAAAGGGATTGCCAAACTACCTATGGGCAGAGGCTGTGTCTACAGCCACATATCTCATAAATAGACTTCCATCTAAGTCACTAGATGGAACCACTCCATACGAAGTGTGGAACGGAAGAAGACCTAGTCTAGAGCATTGCAAAATCTTTGGATGCTTAGCCTATGCTCACATTCCTTCTCAAGTAAGAGGGAAATTGGATTCCAAGGCAGAGAAGTGTGTATTTATTGGTTATGACCAAAACCAAAAAGGATATAGATTGTACAATCCAACCAATAAAGGATTTTCTGTGAGTAGAGATGTAATTTTTGATGAAAACAAATCATGGTTTGATGATGACAGGAAAGTGAAGCTGCCATATGACTTGGATGAAGATTTTCCATCACTTCAACCAAAGGAGCCAAAGCAGATTGAAGAAAGTGATTCGGAGATTGACCTAGAAGACTTGGAAAGACTAAAGCTATGGAAGAACAAAGGTAAAGCAAAGATGCGGGATGCTACATATGGACCCGAGAGCTCACATCAACCACTTAGAAGGTCTTTGAGGGAGAAGAAGAAACCAGAGAGGTTTGGTTATGATACTTCTTTGGTCACCAAGCACTCAATCTACATTGCAAAGGATTCAACCAATGAAGAACCTACCACATTCGAAGAAGCACAAAGCAAGAAAGCTTGGAGAGATGCAATGGATGAAGAAATGGAAGCCTTGAAGGAGAATGACACTTGGGAGCTTGTACCTAACAAGCCATCTATGAAGATAATCGGATCTCGATGGATATACAAAATCAAGAGGAATCCAGATGGAAGTATAAATAGACACAAAGCAAGGTTAGTTGCTAAAGGGTTTGCTCAAACCCATGGTATTGATTATGAGGAGACTTTCTCTCTTGTTGCAAAAATGCCTACAATTAGGGTTCTCATTAGTCTTGCTGCATCTAGAAATTGGAATCTTTGTCAACTTGATGTAAAGAATGCTTTCTTGAATGGATGGATTTCTGAGGAAGTGTATATGGCACAACCTCCTGGATATGAGGATGCACATCATCCTAACTATGTATGCAAACTAAAGAAAGCTTTGTATGGATTGAAGCAAGCTCCAAGAGCTTGGAATTTCAGATTGGTGACTTATTTGCAGGACCAAAGCCATAGCTCCAGAAGATCAGCATAAGACGGCATTTGCCACTGAATAGGGCATATTTGCCTTTAGAGTAATGCCATTTGGGCTTACCAATGCACCAGCTACCTTCCAGAGGCTGATGTGCCATGTATTTAAAGAGTTCCTTAGGAAGAACTTAGAAGTCTATGTTGATGATCTTTGTGCTCATTCCAACATTAGACAAACCCATATTCCTGAACTCAGACAAATCTTTGACAAATGTAGGGAGTATCAAGTCTGCTTGAACCCAGAGAAGTGTGTTTTCATGGTCAGGCAAGGCAAGATTCTAGGACACATAGTGTCAAAAAATGGAATATCCACCGATGAAGAGAAAGTAAGAGCCATAGCCGAGTTACCTAGGCCAAAGAACGTCAAGGAAGTGCAAGCCTTCATGGGGCATTGTGGTTACTACCGCCGGTTCATCCATATGTACGCTGTCATTGCAAAGCCCATGTATGGACTTTTGACTAACTTTGAGTGGACTGATGAATGTGAGAACTCCTTCAATGAGCTCAAACGACGATTGTGTTCAGCACCAATCTTGACCACCCCGGATTGGAACAAGCCATTCCATGTTCACGTGGATGCATCCAATTATGCTATTGGGTGTGTACTCGCACAACCTACGGGTGAAGGTAATATGGATCTTCCAATTGCCTATGCTAGTAGACAATTGAATGCAGTCGAACGAAATTATACCACTACTGAGAGAGAAGGACTAGGCATGGTATATGCGGTTAAAAAGTTTAGACATTATCTGCTTGCAAATAAGTTTAAATTTTTTACTGATCATCAGGCATTGTTGTACTTGGTAAACAAGCCAGGCAATACAGGAAGATTAGTAAGATGGTTTCTCTTACTAATGGAATATGATTTCGAGGTTGTGGTAAGGAAAGGGAAGACTCACTTGAGAGCTGACCATCTTTCTAGGCTCACTTCTGGAGAAGCCCCACAAGGAGTGTCAGATGACATTCCGGATGCTTACTTGTTTAATTTGGAGGTGGTGCCGCAGTGGGCTAAGCCATTAGTGCCAGTTTTGACATACGGACCCAATCACCTAGTCATAAACACTCAAGATAGAGAGGTAGTAAAAGCCCAAAAGTATCACATCATGGCAGGAAGTATGTACAAGCACACGGATCAAGGGATCTTGGTGTGTTATGTAGAAGAGGACGAGTACGCTAAATGGTTGCAATTAGCACACGTAGGTGCATTAGAGCAACACTACTCTAAGCAACGAACCCTACAGACTCTAAGGAGACTCGGAGTGCATTGGCCGACTATGGAAGCCGATGTCTAGAATTGTGCAAGGAATGCCCAATCTGTTGCACTAAACCACCTGTGGAACATGCCACACTTTATCAAGTGTCCATAGTGCCAGATTGGAGTGAACCACTAGTATCCTTCCTGAGGACGAAAACATTCCCTTCAAACATGACTATGGCTAGGAAAAGGAGTTTAGAACAAGAAGCCCTAGATTACTCATTCATTGGTAATAATCTATACAAGTGTGGTAAAGATGGTTACCTGAGACTATGTGTCCATGAAAGTGAATACCTCAAGATCTTGGAAACTGCTCACCAAGGTGTAGCAAGAGGACACTTTGGATCAGATCGGGTGATCAAGGCGATACTATTTGCGGGCTTCTGGTGGCCGACACTTCACATGGATGCACATACCTATGTGAAACGGTGTGATGTCTGTCAGCGAACTCAGTATCCTATACGCAAAGATGAGATGCCATTGAAACCTATGATGGATGGACGTGCATTCTCTAAGTGGGGAATAGACTTTGTAGGTCCTATTAATCCCCCAGCCAAGGGTTCACATGCTGAATACATCATTGTTGCGACAGACTATCTAACCAAGTGGGTAGAGGTAAAAGCCACAACGAAGAACGATGCTCAAACAACAGCTAAGTTTTTATTTGAAAATGTGTTCACCAGATACGGGCTACCTATAGAGCTAATAAGTGATAGAGGCACTCACTTCTTGAACGAAGTGATTGAAAATCTACTCCAAGAATTCTTGGTAGTTCATAAGAAGTCTGCCCCCTACCACCCACAAGCTAATGGGCAGGTCGAAAGCACAAACAAGATTCTGTGCAATATGCTGACCAAACTAGTGAATAATAAACGCTCTGATTGGGACAAACAGCTACACCATGTTGTTTGGGCATACCGAGTCACCTACAAAACGGTACTCCAAGCCACCCCCTTTCAGATGGTATTTGGCCAAAACGCTGTGCTGCCGTTGGACTTCTTAATACCTACACTGAAAGTAGCGCAAGAGCACGAATGGACGGGTCATGAACTCTCCTCTAGACTTTTTGACCTTGAACAATTAGGAGAAACAAGACTGAGAGCAGCTGCAGGGATATATGCAGCTAAGAAACGACAGAAGGCATACTTTGATGCCCATGTTAAGGATAAAGGATTGAAGGCAGGCGACCTAGTATTAGTCTACACTTTGAAACAACATGCGAGGAAACTGGAGAAAAGAGGCTACGGACCCATGATCATTAATAGAATCTCAACAAGTGGAGCAGTGCAACTAGCCACACTAGAAGGCGATGTTCTTCCAAGCTACATAAGCGGATGCAGGGTCAAGTTGTATCAGGAACCTCTCACAGAGGAAATGCTAAGTCGACTCAATACTGCTAAGAAACGCAAGGAAGAAGAAAAGCGAATTCGAGAAGAAGCTCAAGCAGAAGCTTTAGAGCGCATACGAAGAATGAAACTAAGAAGACAAGGCAAAGAGCAACCTAGGCCAGATACATATGCAGAACAAGGATATCACGTGGCTATGTGTGAAGTTTCAGGTATTAGCTCTCATAGGATAATTGATCGACGTCCTTTTATAACCTTAGATATAAGACAAGGTAAGGGTGCAAGGACTGTAAGAGCCTTGATTGACTCAGGTGCAGCCACTAGTGCTGTCAAATTGTCTTACTGTCAAGAACCGAAATTAACGGTCAATCCTATAGAAGCATACCTCATAGGATTGGGAGGTGTGGAAACCCCTTGCATGGGCGAGGTGGATCTTCCCATCTCCATTCAAGACGAAGTGATGACAGTCAAAGTATTAGTGTGTCAAGATGAGGACCTCACTGAGCCTCTTGTCTTGGGTCAGGACTGGATCTATGATCATGCAGTCAACCTAAACCTAAGAAGTGGACTTCTCCAGGTATGGGTAGATCATAGCCGAATTACAGTTGAATTGGAAAATGAGACACTCAAGGAACTAGGCAATGCACAAACTCCTGGTCCTTCCAGGGGCGCACATGAAGTTGACAATGATATTCTTGTCAAAAACTGTATGATGCAGAAAGCGGCTTGTCTCAACAACGAAGTCAGGGAGAGGACGGAACTCCTTTCTTTTCCAAAGGCCAGAAGGTTGCAGCAACCAAAGGCAGATCAAATACAGAAGAAGCAGAACACTACCTATACTGGAGGCCAAAAAAAGGAGCAAAGCAGATTGTTCCAGCCGTTGAAACAAGTATGGAGGCGAAGAGGCGAACACTCTGCTCCGACCAGGCCAACCCCACGGCCAAAACCTCTTGTTAGTAGTCAACAACACGACACTAATAAGAAGCCCTTCATTAATTCTTCTGCGAAAGGGACGTCTATTTGGGTACCCAAGAAGTCGATGAAGGCCAGCCCACAATCACGACAAATCTGGGTGCCTAAGGCTTGCTTGCGGGCTCAAATAGCTACACCAAGGCCACAACCAATACAACATGTTTCACTCACCCGAACATCTGAAGCCCAATTTTACACATCACACACGGACACATATTCTTCCATGAGCACAAGTAGAATCACTTGTAAATGGGTCCCTAAAAAGCCCCATTTTCAAGTAGATACCCCTATCACACTGTCCAGAGTCTCCACAAAATCAATACCAAAACCCATCCACTGCATTTGGCAACCTAAAACTTGTCATAAACCCCCGGACCCTAGTTGTAAATCCTTGTCCACCTACTAACTACATCTCTCTCACACTACATCATTCCGTTTAGTTCTTAGGCCTACCCAATACCTAACTACACACACACAAGCACCGAGCACTTACTAACCCCCTAATCTCTCCCGAACCTCATGTTAATGTTGTAATGGGGACAAAACAGTTCTATCTTGACCTTTACAATGTTAACACATATTTCTATATTCTCACATAATCAAGAGGCAAGAAGTAACATGGCAGATACGGTAGGAACTACCTCTCAGGCAGGCACCAGCCCCCAAGTCGTGGACATTGAAAGTCTCCCAGTTGAGGAGGAATTGAAGGAACGCCCTGTGGCATTGAGGGCATTACACGCCATACCGGTTCAGAACCCTCCACAAGGGCACACTATGCCAGTCAGTAAAAACTCTCATTGGTTCAATGATGTGGCAGGACCCCTAGGTGAAGGCACTTATATGTGGGAGGCCGAGATAGAATTCAATGGGCGCTGGGGCAGGTATCACTTTTTCACCAGGGAATTTGAGAGACTGCAGAATAATGAAGGATTGAAACCTATATGGAAGAAGCCAGGACTCTACGAGTACTTCAAATTCCAATTGCCAAAGCCGGATTTTCTAAGATGCTCTTATTTGATTAGCACCCTTACTCCGAGCAAAGACAAAAAGGGATACAGCTCCTTTGTCCTCCCATCTCTCACAAGGAGCAATGAGCTCAAGCGTTTCAGATTAACTATCAACTTGGTAAGGTAAGCTCTGGACATGAAAGGTATGCATATTCCTACGGAGAAAGAGACTATGGTCCCCGACAATATGAAGAACAGGAATCTGACAAAGTTAAAAGACATGGTGGCAATGACGCCTACAATCGCCATTCATTTGCGAATGGTCATGCAGCACTTTGCATTTCCCACCCAAGAGAGGTTCACAATGCCACCTAAAAAGATATGGTTTAGTTTATACTTGGCTGATGCTTTTGATTTGACAATCAACATGCCTCACTGGATTATCGACCAAATCCACTTGGCTCATCAAAGGTGGTATAAAAAACAAAAGTCTGTACTGTACGGATGATGTGCTCTGACCAAGATTGTGTATAGATGTCTCGCGTATGATGTACTAGTGCAAAGGGCACTCATTTGGACCAGGGTACAAGAGTTTCAGCGCCGATTATCCTCCGCAGGACCACCATCCAAGAAAATGAGAGGCGCCGTTCAGATGCCCTGCGCACAAGCCCGCGGTGCGACATTGACTCCGGAGACCACTCCACGACTTCCAAGGCGGTGCAACCCTTCACTATCAGATTACCAAGGCACAACACTGACGGACCTAATCTGGTGTTCCCACCCGTACCAACCGACCTAGAGCTTCCTCACGGATTGACTTTAGAAGACCTAACTAATGAGGAGGTAGCCAGAATCATCGACGCTGTTAATGCAGAAGTTGAGGCAAAACAAGCTAGTGGGCAACAAACGGCTACAGACCAACCCCATCCCAGACAACCAGATGTCGTCGATGTAGAGGGTGAAGAAGAAGGAGAACAAGAGGAGGAACACGAGGAGCAATCAAATGAGGAAGAGCAGGAATATGATTAGGAAGCTCTACAGGTACTTGAAGGGGCCCCAGCTTATACGAAAGCATTGAAAAAGCTCTATGACACCATGAACAGAGTTCAAGAGCAACATAGATTGTCCCTAGCAGCAGGCAAGGCCCTCATGAATCAAATCCTTGAGGAGGAAGGCGTCGACGAGCAATACCGCGCCACCCTTGACATGATATCTGAGGCTTTAGGTGTACCTGAGACGGTGCATACCGCCCTTGCACAAGCACGAAGAACGGAGCGAAGATACGGCAGACGTCCCCCTCGAGCAAGAAAGCAGATGAATGTATTAGTATCAGAACCACAAGGCACATCTACAACCACGGGCACCGCACACACTGTCCATGATACGGAGGAAACCCATGTATCAAGTGCACCTCCGTCACCCCCTTTGCCACCCCTGCCTCCAACTCCACCACATTCACCTCCCACTACCAGTGTAACCACTACTGTCAACGCCTCCGAGTCCACTACTCATACCGAAGCACCGACCGTCACACAATCCGCACACCCTACCTCCACTTCCTTTGTCTATACTGCCACTGAAACAGTAGTTCTAACCGCTGACACAGAAAATCTCAACCCCCCGATCACACTCCCCTGTAGTTCGTATTCACAATTGCACACACCACTGTACACTTTCACCACTATCACCGCACCCACAATTCCAATATTCACAATCACTCCCACTACCGCATCCACCGTTGATTTTATGGACATCTCACCCACCTCAGCACCCCTCCCTCCCCCCATATCCCCAACATCTCCCATCCCCCCACCTCCCACATCACCATTTTCCAGCACCGTATCCACACTTCCACTTCCCTTCCCCTTTCCCTTCCCCTCTGCATTCAACACCCTACCCGCATCCACCCCTATCAATAATGTATTTAATAATATGTATCAGTGTATGTCACAACTGCAACAGCACTACCAACATCTTGATAACCAACACACACGACTCTTTTGAAGCCATGAGGAACTTCAACTCCGATTCATTGATCTCGAAAGGGAAAAGTGGCTACTACAACAACAACATGCCACTTTACAGGAACAACATGAACAGTTAGTAGCCAATCCACCCCAGTCAGATGCAGAGGAAAGACAACATATGGATGAATTGCTACACTCCCAGATAACGGAGAATCTCAAACTCAGATGCAACCTGGCCCTCCTACGAAAACACATGTCTACAGCTCTCGAAGAGAATAAACGGCTGCAGAAACAGAATGAAGAGAACTTGGAAGCAGCCATGGAGGGTTCCCCGCAGGAAATCGACCCAGAAAAATTCAAGGCCATTCCCTCAGAGAATATGAAAACTGTGTTAGAAACCCATGCCGACCTCCTGGAGGCCCATGCAGCGTTAGAACGAGAAAGGGATGATATACTTAAGCAACTGGCAACTCAGCAAGAGTCACCAAGCAAAGCCACAGCCACAGACGACACATCCGAATAAGTCACAAAACTCAGGGCAGAACTCGAAGAATTACGCAGCAAAGTCATGCAACACAAATGTCAGCCCTCTCCCCTTGTCGAGCCCGAGCCTGAAGATCTAGTGCCAATTGAGATAGAGGAAACTTTTGAAGACCCGTATGTTCCCATGCCTGCACCAGGGGGCAAGCAAACAGACGAGGGCATGGACACCATTGAAATAGAGGCTCCTGAATGGATGCAGAAGTTGGAAAAAGTGGCCATAACCCATGATGATAGGGTGGCAGTCCAGATAGCATCTATGTCACGCTTGGAAGAGGTAGTCATAAAATCGGACTATTTTAGGAACCTCTCTCATCATAGGTGGATCGGCACATCCGACGATTTGTATGTTCCCTTCTGTGTCTTAATGGCGGACTACAATGCCGAAATAAAGCAACATACCTCAAAGGAACCAACCTCCACCACACAATTCGCACCGGAAGACATCCCAGCGAGTGCCAAGCAGGGCAATATTCATCAACCGATGTGGAGGATTTGTCTACTGGAAACCTACCCAAAAATGGTCAGAACATGGAATAACATGCCCTTGTACATCAAATACAACCCATGCTACTGCCCTGTGTTTCGAAGAAGGTCATGGCCAGAATACACAAAAACGGTGCTGACAAACAAAGGATGTGAGAAATGGCTCAATTATGTTTACTTAGCACCACCCAAAGGCCAACCTACCATAGGATACATGATCTCGACGATTCGGCATTGGGGGGTCAGGTTTAAAAATATGCCAGATGTCATGGCCCAAATGTGCTTGAAAATTTTTTAGCTCATGTTGGTCACATTCAGGACTTTCAAAAATGTCAAGGAACCTCATCTGTCAGCCCTTGGATTTAATGAAGGAAATCAGGACCTCGTCTACGACATGAGCGCAACCACATCTATTAATGTTGTATATGCATGGCACGCACGTATCAAGTATCTACCAGCCTGCTTCAAACAGACGTTTGAAGAAATGTTCGTCACGGGATTCTGGGAATATAACTCAGAGATATTCGTTCCCCGACCATCACATTTATTGCAGTTATTTGCAGTGGAACAAGCTCTCCATTCAGAAAAGTTACGTATACCACATCCAGAGGTTCCTGGGCTAGTAGATTGGGACGCTCTACTCACGGACTTGGCCAAAGGGTTGCGAATTGCAGAACATCATTTAGCACAAGACGTTGTTGAGTACTACATCCAACGACCCACCCAACAAGGGTCTATCAGGGACGACAGACGCGAGAGAGGGGGGGGGGGGTGTTGGAACTGAAGGACTCACTAGGCAAGGAAGCTTAAGAAGGGAGTCAGAGAGAAGAGAAAGTACAAGCAGACAGAGCAGTCAACGACGATCTGGCAAGTAGGCCAACATTTTTTCAGGACACTAACGCATATAAAAGAGGTGGACACACAAGGAGAAGGAGCAAGTAGGGAGCTCCAAGAAGTGTAGGTCAAATCTTCAGAAGAATCCCCTACAAAAACAGTGATTTTCATCACTAAAAACCATTGTAAATACCATTTCACATTTTTGTAGCTCCATTTTGTGCAAGCCAAGGAGTCCTTGAGCTTGACGAGCTTTAGAAGTATCTACCTGTCAGTTTTCACATTTTTTAGACTTCGTTTGAACCTCTAAATAGGGTAGAGAATCTAATTTTTAACTAGGCCGGACACTAGGTCTGGACAAGGCCAAAACCTAGTCAAAAACTATAAATAGAGCTAGAGAGCTCATTTTTGAGGTTAGCTTGTAATTGAATTGAACTTGTCTGAGCTTTTTGGAAGTAATCTAAAGAACTCCATTGCTTCTCACTCTTTGTCTCACCTTGTGTGCGCGTGTGTGTGTATGTGTGTGCATGTTAGTGTGCTTCTCACTCACGCACTTGCGCCTTCACTTGCTCGAGGTCATCATACCATCCTCACGTCTTCCCGGATTGACATTAAAGGAGGTGCTACTCATCACTGAGCTACACCTTCACTCTTGGTAGTCACTTGCGTAGTTAACCTTACATCATTTGTGAGCTCTTCATGTCTCTGAGAGTGAGCTTCTACTTCATAGAAGTATTCCTCGTCTGATGCAAATGGTGGGTCCATAATGATTGACTCTAAATCGGAGTCACTTGCATCCTCAAATGCATTAGGGCTAGGTTCGCATTCTTCTAGAATTGAGTCTCCCATGATTGGCTCTATGGAAATTTCATAGCCATCCTCATCACAGTGGGGTGTCCATTGTTCTTCATTGATGGCTACATCCATCGTTGCTAGAATTTCAGCCCATCCATGAGGTTCAAATTCTTTGTCAGGGAATACTACAGGTGCATAGGCCGGATCGTGAACTGGTCTATGGGTTTCTTTCGCACCTACCTCTCTGGCTTTTTCTCTCTTCTCTTCTTCGACTGCTACTTTACACATCCACAAGTGAGTGTCTTCATGCATCCATGAGGATCCTGATCCTATGGAATGCACTGACTCGGTATCATCTTTAGCTCTATGGATGGGATTCCATTGGATAAGGGGTACATCTCTGTGAGAGTAATTCTTGAGATTAACTTTGGTCGTGACACCTAAGTGTTGCAAATACAAGGAATTGGTGCCCCAATCCTGTACCACCTGCAACTGTCGCATAAATGGTCTTCCCAAAATCATCTCATAGGCATGATTCTTCAAAAATCACATATAGCAAACGTATGTTGGAACTCAACACCACATGTAGTGAGAGTTATTCCTTCTAGTATCCCTAAGGGTCTTTCAATGTGACCATCGGCCATCTGCAATTTCATCCTAGTTGGCCTGAGCGCTGGCTTGCCCCAACGCTTCCATAGGGAAGTGGTAGCAATTGCAACTCCTGCACCTAAGTCCAGAATTTCCTTGGTTGTGTATCCTTGATGGGTGATGGGAAGATAGGTGTTTCCTTCTTCACCTTCACTCATATCTCCTATCTTGTCTAGAGGAATTTCTAGCACTGTTCTATGAGAACCTACCTGGGAATGTGGTTTAGCTATCTCTGGTACTTGTTTGGCGACATGTTTCCATAGCTCTGGCCTAACGTTGAGTAGCTCTTCTAAAGTGAGGTTGCACTGCACTTTAGTGTTTTTCAATACCTCTGTGTTCCTAGGTATGACTGAGTCTTCGTTTCTTACCATGACTGTGGGTGCTCTCATACACATGGACTTAGCTTCCCATGGGCATGTGAAGTGGGGTAGCTCCTGTAAGGAATTAGACTCAAAGTCTAATCTCTCTTGAGATTGGGTACTCTCCTGTTCTCCATAAATAGAAGGAATGTCTTGTGGGAATTGTTCATGCGCATCGTCCACAAGTTCAATGGGAGGAGGTTCACTTTCTTTTGCCCATTTCTCTTCTTGAATCTCTCGTAGGAATTCTGGTGTGTACCGATTCATGGAAGAAGAGGTGTCTGGTTCAGTGGAATTAGGTACATAAGCTTCCTAGGAAGGAAGGCTTACTCTTTCACTTGCCTTGCCCTTATTTCGAGGGGTGGGTTCCTTTTCTGATTGTGCAATTAGCCTCTCCAATCTTTCTAGCAGTCCATCAAAGTGCAACTGTGTCTTAGCTGAACTAGAGAAGTTAAAGATGCGACTGGCTTCAAACATGGTATGAGCCAATTCCACCATCTTAGCACAAATTTTGGTTCGTTCAAGCTCTAGTTATGCTCTAGGGTAACACTTTTCATGATCGGTTACGTTTGGCCATTCTTGGATTCTGGCTTGATATGCTTTAAGATCATATTTAGGTCCTCGAGAGTGGGATCTGCTAAAACTGATGCTACTCTAGGGAGTGGTGGGGTCGCATGAGACCGGTTGGAAGGTGGTGGATGGAGATGGGAATGGTGGTGGTGGGGTAGTGTGAGAGGGAGGTTGAGATGTAAGTTCAATTATCTTGGCTCTCATTTCTCTTAGGCTTTCCTCGAGTTCACTCATCTTCTTTGCCCACTGTCTTTTCATTCTCTCGTGGCTATCTCTCCAAGCTCTAGTCCTTTTCTTAGTTGTGCTCTCAGTCTCACTAATCTCAGAATTCTTTTCCTGGCCTACACCTTGGTTCTGCTGCAAAGCCTGAGCTCTGGTGACCACTTGCACCGGTGCAGTGGAAGTTACACTTCCTGTAGAGTCTACTACTAACCCAATAACGTTGATAGGGGTGATTTTTGGCACATTATTGGGTTTCTTTGGGCAATCTCGTAAGAGATGCTCTTTTCTGCAATCTTGACAAAAACCCTGTATTGTTACTGACTGGGGTTGTGTAGGTGCAGGCATTGGGCAATCACGAATGAGGTGATCACCCTGACATCTGTAGCATGGTCCTCTAGGGAATGGGGGTCTTACTTGCCTAGGTTGAGGTCTAGGGTTGGGATTTGCGTACATGACATTTGCATACTCTGGGTCCCAACTAGGTTCACTCGGTTCTTCACTATAGTAGGATTCACCATGTTCAAAAGACTGCATGTAGTAAGCCTGGGGGCTATCCACATGTGTAGAATCAAAACTATGGTCACTAGGGTCACTTTCTGAAACAAATGGTGTTACTATCACTATGGCTCTATTCAGGTTCTCTTCTACAGCTGCATACTTTACTGGGATCACATTGGCTGGAGCTAGAGGTTGTTGGGCTAACACTGGTTGAGGTCTCTGCTGGGCCTGATATTGTGGTTGGTAGGTTTGTTGAGGCCTAGCATACTGTTGTGGTGGGTACTGGTTCTGGTATCTGTCCTGTTGTGGATATAGCTGAGGGTAATTTTGTCTCACAATTTGTTTGTTATAGGGGCAGTCTTGTGCAGTGTGGTTGGTGTATCTCCGCTCTATGGTGCAGTATTGGCTACTAGGATTCACTTGGGGTTGAGCCATAATGGGACATACATTCGCCATATGGTCACCTCCACAGGTATAGCATCTTTTCATTGGGGCAAACCTTGGGATTTGTTTGCTAGAGACACCTAGTTTTTGAGCTACTTTCTCAGCAAGTTCCTCAATAGATGTGGATTGCAAGGAAGAGAGGCTAGTGGAACTATCTGAATCTTTGTAGATTTTGGAAAGTTCTAATTCCTCCCCTAGGTTATCCTTGATGTCGATGCACATGCATACACACTCTTCTATGGTCCTAGGGTCCTTTAAGTACACATACAATCTCAATTTGGTACTTAGCAATCCATCCAGGAATAAAGCCACTTGTTTGGCTGGTGTGGATAACTCACGAATAGGGCATCTCTCTAAGTATTGTCTAAACCTTCTTCCTGCAAGTCTTACGGTCTCTTGAGGTGTCTGCTTGAAGTTATGAATCAGTGAGGAAGTATTATGCCTTATGCCACTCTTAGAGAATTCAATAATGAGTGCCTCTAGAAGTTGGTCTATGTTCCTGAAGTGCCTCTCATTTAGTGGTTGAAACCACGTAAGGGCTGTGTTCCTAAGGGTTAGACCAAAGGCATTGTACTGCATGAACAGGTCCTCAACTTGTTCAGCTCTCAAGACTTGCCTAAAGTCGGCCACATGATCGTAGGGGTCTCCAGTGCCATCGAAGTAGTTCTTCATGGACTTAACTAGCTGGGTTGGCCTCAAGGTCCTAGTGTGTTCTCTAGGCCTTGGCAAGGGAAAGTCATCAACATTTCTTGGGTTTCTTGGGGCTCTAGGTCTCTTAGTTTCTTCCCTATCCGTCTTTGTTCTCATCCTTTCTCTTCCCAATGGGTTAGCAAAACTTACCTCAGGTCTTTCCCTATTCCTGTCTCTTTGAGCTCCATGAGCTTGGGATGTTCCCGCTCCTGGGTGGCAAAAAGAGACATTAGATCTAGGTTGGAAAAAATAAATTATCCCTTCCAAGTGTAGGCATGCCTACCATGCTCTGTGACCACAAATATTCTTTCTGAAGCGTTGTCTAAATAGGTCACCTTGCCAGGGCTATTTGGATCTTTGAATTCATAGATTGTGATCGTTCCTATCTCATTAGGCTGATCAGGATTATACCTCCAAAAAGCTTCGTCAGTCTCTCGGTTCAAGAGTAAATCTATGCTCTTGTTGTCCTGGGGAATCCACTCTGGTGTGATAATTCTAGTAAGAACATATTTGCCTCGAGGTGTTTTAGGCTCTCCACCTATGTTTCCTTGTTCTAGGTCACCTATGTCCATCTCTGGGATCACATTCTCGAATTCATCTGTCCTATCTGGGTGGCTGGTGACTATGTATATGGTTCCTTCTTTGTCCAGGTATGCACCATTTTGAAACTTGACTGCTGGATGTTCGAGTCCAATGGGTTGGTCAAGATTCTTAATTTGGACCACGAACCTTCCTAGGCCATCCTCATAGATGCAAGCACCTAATTGGTTGGTCCTAAGGTATTCTAGTTGAGTCTTGTAAGGGCCTTCTACCCTTTGTAAATATGGCACACCTGAACTTCCTGTGGGTCTCTCCATACCTTGAGACATCTCTGACTCACTAGTCTCAAAGCTAGGGTAGTACGAATGATGGCTCAACTGTTGGGCCCAAGACCTAGCAGTATGATTGACACTAGCCTCTGAAGACCTAAGACTCTGTCTATCTCTCCCTAGGTGTCGTCCTGACCTAAGGTTCATATGCCTAATTGAATAGTCCCAATTTCACAAAGTACAACCTCGTTGCTGAGTTCTTTTGTATCAGTTACTTGGTTCTTTTTAGTTGATTATCGTGTTTATGATCTTGTCTGATACAACCGTCAGGAATACTTGAGTTACTTTCCGCACTTTAAGTTGATCGTTCCACATTAAGTTCTTTTCCTTTCAAGTTATCGGTCACACACATGTTATCTCTTGACTTGAATTTGATATCTTAAATAGTCTTTGACTTGTCTAGTGCCTATCGTTGCCCTGACTTACTTCTAGCACTATTCACGTGTAGCCTAAGCTAGGAATTGACAAAGGGAGTTGAGAGTATTCCAACCTCACTTGCTGATCCCTTGTCCTTTGGTGCTCAAGAACCCGGTTCTCAAGCTTGCAAAAAGCCCTTGCTCTGGATGCCCTCAAGTGTTGTCAATGGACCTGTAAAAGTCCCAAGGTTAGCTCAAGACTTAGATTCAAATGACATAATAGATCACTTCCATTCATGCAATTTAGATATCAATTTTCCCTCTGTCTTTATGGCAAATAATTCTAGAGATCCCTTGGTTTTGTTCCCCCTAGATATGGTCAACTTCAAAATACTATATCTAATAATCCTGATATTAATTTTACCAACAAGCCCAAGATCACTCCGAACGGATTTCGTATGAGGAAGTTATGATTGTTCAGGGATCTAGGATTAAAACAGGGTAAAATAGGTTATCAAGAAAACAAGGTTTTCTCTCAAGTTACTAGTGTCGCGACCTCACAAATCACTATTTCCTTGATAAGTATGCCTAAAATTTACCCCAAAAACTTGGAATAAAAAACCCTAGAAATTTGGCCGAAAATGCCTGTCAATCGCGATCGACAGGTCTGTGAATCGTGATTAACATAGGTGTCGGTCGTGGCTGTCAATCGCGATTGACAGTGTCAATCACGATCGACAGAGTCGGTCATGAGTCCTGTCAATCGCGATCGACGGTGTCAATCACGATCGACACTTTTTCCGCAATTTCCACCGTAATTTCAGTCAATCGGGGGTCTATCCATCGCAAGGGACACATGGCAATGCGAGTTCTGGTGTCAATCGTCAAATTTCAGTCGATCGCGATCGACGGTGTCGATCGCGATTGACTGAGTCCTACGTGGCAGTCCGACGAGGTCTGTCAGTCGTGATTGACAGAGTTTGTCGGTTGCAATCGCGATCGACAGTGTCAGTCGCGATTGACAGAAAAACACGGATTTTTTTTACTGTGATTAGTGATTTAGAGTGTACTCATCATGTAGATTATGATGGTGCACTTTGTTTTACCAAAAGGTCAAATTTTTTGTCGATCGCAATCGACAGAGGTCTGCGACACACAGACAGAGCCGAGCCTTTTCGTACCAGAGGAGACTGCTGGGGATGATGATACAGCTACAACCTGCAAGATCACTCAAAAAACATGCAAAACCAGTGCACACAAATCTCTCTCTCGCTCTCTCTCACAAGTAAAATGAGGGAAATGGAGTGGAGAATGTGATATGATAAAAAAAAATGGAATTTTTGCAATGAGGGAGACGGAGATTGGATATGGTGAGGATGATGATGGTGATGATGATGATGAAGTAAGAAAGAGAAAAGTAAGAAAAAGTAAAGGAATTACCTACAACACCAACATCTCAACTCTACGTCTTACCATCACACGCTTGTCCTCAAAGCTCGATCCCCGACAATGGCACCAAAATTTTGGTGTAGCTCAGTGATGAGTACCACCTCCTTTAATGTTAATCCGGGAAGACATGGGGATGGTATGAATACCTTGAACAAGTGACGGCACAAGTGTGTGAGTGAGAAGCACACTAACATGCACACACATAGACACACACGCGCACATAAGGCAAGAACAAAGAGAGAGACAATGGAGTTCTTTAGATTACTCAAAAGTGCTCTTACAAGTTCAGTTCTACAACAAGTTAACCTCAAAAATGAGCTCTCTAGCTCTTTTTATAGTTTTTGACTAGCTTTGGCCCTATCCAGACTTAGTGTCCGGCCTAGTTAAAAATTAGGTTCTAGGGCCTATTTGGGGGTTCAATCAGAGTCTAAAAATGTGAAAATTGATAGGTAGGTACTTCTAAAGCTCCTCAAGCACAAGTACTCCTTGGCTTGCACAAAATGGAGCTGCAAAAATATGAAATGGTATTTACAATGGCTTTTAGTGATGAAAATCACTACTTTTGTAGGGATTTCTTCTAGCAATTTGACATACACTTCCTGGAGCTCCGTACTTGCTCCTTCTTCTTGTGTGTCCACCTCTTTGATGTGCTCCTGTGATTTTTCCTTGACCTTCATCTTCATGAAAAATGATGGCCTACTTGCAAATCTTCTTTGACTGCTTTGCCTGCTTGGCCCTTCACGTTGCCTCCTTTGTCTTGTAAGTCCTTGACCGCCCTGACCACGGCCAACATACATACATACATACATACATACATACATACATACATACATACATACATACATACATACATACATACATTCATACATTCATACATACATACATACATACATACATACATACATACATACCAACAAACAAACAAACAAACATACATACATACATACATACATTCATTCATTCATTCATACATACATACATACATACATACATACATACATACATACATACATACATTCATACATTCATACATACATACGTACATACATACATACTTACATACATACATACATACATACATACATACATACATACATACATACATACATACATACATACATACATACATAGTAATAACTCTATTATGTTTGATGGTGAGACATCACTAAAACTTAGATATTCTAGATGAAAGGAACAAAAACCTAGTGGGTCTATATTTTCTAGTAAAGACAAAGACATCATTTGTTGATAATCAAGGGAAACCGTATGGAACTAGCTCACACAAAAAAAAAACTTTTTAATGGGAAATCAAAACTATATATGTTGGATTTGGTTTAAGGAACCATACGCTTGAAGGTTTTTTTTATGAGGAATACCTTGAAGAATGAAGTATTTCAATGGCGATGCACCACAATGCCCTCTGCTTCTGGCAAGCTCCAGGCCGATATCCTCAGAGTAGAAATCGGAGCCCCTATGGGTGCATACGGTACTCCGCACAGAGACTGCAGAATACGCAAAAAAACACAGTACACAAGTAGCACGAAGACATACTTCTTAGGTATTACAAATGCGGTCAAACTTACAGTCTGTGGCTGGTAGGCCACTATATGTTTTATTAAAGAACATATACAAAGAACTGTCCAGTGTCCATTTGGCCTTTCACATGGACACTAATAGTAACAATCTCCCACTAAAGGCCAATATGGCCAAAGTAACTATGGGAGAAAAATAAATAATGATAAAGAATACCTGAGTGTAAGTATACAAACTATACCTCCCACCTGATGGGCATGTTACACAGTATACAAGTGACCATGTAAGATCATGAATCAAGTAACCTCCATCAAGTGACAACATTGTCAAAAGCCATCCTGTGGTAGAGCTTTAGTCAAAGCATTTGCAGCATTATCTTGAGTGTGAACCTTCTCAAGAATAATGTACTCAGTGGCTAAGCAATCTCTAATGAAGTGATACCTCACCTCAATGTGCTTGGTCTTTGCATGATAGACCAGATTCTTAGCCAAAGCAATGGCACTCTGACTATCACTGAGCAAATGAGGTACATGCTGAGGTAAACCCATATCACAAGCAAGACGAGAAAGCCACAATGCTTCCTTTCATGCCTCACTTGCTACAACATACTTGGCTTCTGTGGTGGAAACAGCTATACATTCTTGAAGACGAGATCTCCAAGAGATAGCACCTCTAGCAAAATGAAAAATATACCTTGATGTAGACTTACGATTACCTACACAACTAGCATAGTCAGAATCTGTGTAACCAATAATGGATGATTTCCCTCTACCTAAGCATAAACATTTTCCTTAGTGCCACTCAGATATCTTAAAATCATCTTGAATGTTTCCCAATGTTTCTTCCCAGGATTAGACATATATCTTCTCACAACTCCCACTGCAAATGCAATGTCTGGTCTCGTAGCTACCATAGCATACATGAGACTACCAACAACAGATTGATAGGGAATTTTTGTCATGAATTCCTTTTCCTCGTCCTATTTGGGCCAATCATCCTTGTTCAATTTCACATATGTGGGTAAAGGTGTACTCAATGCCTTTCCACCTTGCATATTGAACCTGTGAAGTACTTTGGATATGTACTCACTTTGAGAAAAGTATATGCATCTTTTGCTCCTATCACGAGTAATGCGCATGCCAAGAATATGTTCGGCATCCCCCAAATCCTTCATATCAAATGTCTGACTCAACTTCTTTTTGAGAATTGACAAATCATAAGACGACTTCCTATCAAGAAGCATATCATCGACATAAAGTATCAAGCATATCAAGCTGCAATTTGAGAATCTCTTTGTGTAGAGGCAATGATCCTCATTGCTTTGAGAATAGCCTTGAGACTTCATAAAAGCATCAAACTTTTGATACCATTGTCTAGGGGACTGTTTAAGTCCATACACGCTCTTCTTAAGCTTACAAACTAGACTTTCCTTGCCAGGAACTACATAACCCTCTGGTTGTTCCATATAGATCTCATATGTAAGATCTCCATGCGAGAAAGCAGTTTTCACATCCATTTGGACTAGCTTTAAGTCCTCCATTGCAACCAATCCAAGCAACATGCACAGGGTAGTCATCTTGACCACTAAAGAGAAGATTTGTTCAAAATCAACACCATGTTGTTGGTTAAAACCCTTTGCAACAAATCGTGCTTTATACTTTGGAGAAGCACCATCTGATGTGAATTTCAGCTTTTATACCCATTTACATGGTAAAGCTTTCTTGCCCTTTGGCAAAGGTACTAAATCCCAAGTACCATTCTTGTGAATAGAATCCAAAAGCTTCTCCCTTCAACCTCTTTAATGTTGTTTATGCATCTTAAACTCATTGAAAATGACATCACTACTTCTAATCACTAACCGTGTTTCAGGATCCCATAAGGGATATCCAAATTGTCCTTCTTGACCATATCCAAGGAAAATGCATTTCTTTGACTTATGGTTCAACTTTTATCTAAGATTCTTGGGTATATGAACATATGCTTCACACCCAAAAACTCAAAGATGATCATAATATACTGGCTTCCCTGTCCATAACTCTTGTGCCACTTTTATACCTTTGGCAGTACTAGGTGAAAGGTTAATCACATGAACTGTAGTCAATACTGCTTCTGCCCAAAAACCTTGTGAGAAGTTTGCATGATGCAACATAGAGACTACTCTATCTTGAAATTCTATTCATCCTCTCAGCTACACCATTCTATACTGGGGTATAAGGAGTTGTAAACTCTCTATCTATCCCTCTAGACTGACAAAAAAGTCTGAATTCATGTGAGGTATACTCACCCCCGTTATCTGAATGTAAAGCCTTAAGCTTAGTTCCTTCTTTAGTCTCAACTAAAGCAAGCCATTTTTTGAAAGTAGGGAATACCTCATCCTTCGATTTGATAGCATATACCCAAACTTTTCTAGTCGCATCATCTATGAAAGTCACAAAGTGAAGAGAACCACCTTGGGACCTAGTCGGCATAGGACCACACACATTTGTATGAACAAGATCTAAAGGCTGAATTGAAGAGTCAATGTGTGTTCTATGCAAATTTCTAGTTTTCTTTCCATATTGACAATGCTCACAAAATGAAAAATCAGAGAAAGATAACACAGGTAAGTAGCTAGAACGAGAAAGACTTTCCATTCCACTACGAGATATATGGCCCAAACGATCATGCCAAATACGAGCCATAGGCTGTTCAGTAACAGCTAACAAATGTTCTTTCTGTGATACAAATAAAGGATAAAGTGAACCAACATTGCTTCCTTTTGCAATAACCATATTGCCCTTTGATATGCGAAAGGACCGAGCATAGAAGACCACCTTGTAACCAAGGTCATCAAGTTCACCAACTGACATCAAACTGTGTGATAACTGTGGTACATGGCGTACATTATGCATAGTAAATTTTGATCCATCAATGAACTACACAACCACATCTCCAATCCCCACAACATCACACTGATAAGAGTCACCAAGTCTCATGGTATCAAGAGACTTTGTTGCATAATTAGAGAACCATTCTCTATGTGGTGTCACATGGAAAGAAGCACCAAAATCTAGCAGCCAGGTGTGGGAAAGAGAATCAGCCATAACAGCCTCAGTTGGCACAGTACTATCAAGTGTCAACACATCAACATCATCAGAAATAGCATTAATTTCTTCAATCTTCACAGTCAAAGTAGATGGTGCAGGTAACTGTTTAACATGCCCATCAACATTCTGTCCTTTACCTTTAGCATTCTTTAATGCATAATAGTCTTTCTTCATGTGTCCTTTCTTATGACAATAATGGCATTCGATATCCCTCTTCCTTGATTTACTTCTACTCTTCTTCCATTGACCATTCTTTTCCTTGTTCTTGCTCCTGCCACATTGTTGATTCTTTCCTTGGTAAGAATCATGAACATTATATGCATCTCCACTCTAAGTGCCAACCATAGATTTTCTACGAATTTCCTCACTCAAGAGTGCTCCACATATGTCATCATAGACGATTTTACCACCAGGTGCACTATTGTTGATAGTTGTGCAAAATGTATTCCATGATGATGGCAAGGTGAATAAGAGCAATATTGCTTTCATTTCATTATCCATATCCAATTTCTGAGCCTGTAATTGAGACAATATAGCATCAAACTCATTTAGATGAGCAGTAACACTATCTGTGTCCTTCATACAAAGGTGATATAATTTTCTCATCAGATAGACTTTATTTGATGCCGTCTCTTTTTCATATGTATTGCATAACTTCTTCCAAATCTCCTCTACACTTTCACAGTCTAATACTGTAAAGTAAACATTATCTGCCAGGTGCAAGCGAATGGTAGACCTGGCCATTTCATCTAACTCATCCCAATGATCTTCATCCATGTCAGGAGGCTTCTTTGAAATTCCATTTACTGGCTTCCATTGCCTCCTTTGAATCAGCACATCTTTAATCTGATTCTTCCACAGAGAAAAGTTTGTGCCACCAAATTTTTGGATCTCAAAATGGTCTTTGCCCTGCAAGTTATAGCTCCTCCTCGGAACACTAGCACTAGACCCCGATCCACCGGATGTGCCTGAGACCTCTGATGCCATGATGGTGGAGAACTGAATAGAATGATAATGGAGCTAGAAAATTCTAAACACCAATGAATAAGTGTATCAAGGAGTAAGTCGACCACTGTATAGTTGACAAAACCAAAAATCTGGAAAAATGTTTCTAGAGTATCCTCTTCAAAATGAGCGTATCACGAGTGTCAAAATATCATAAAACTACAAGTACTGACATGTTTTCCTGCATAGTGAATCACTAACTCCACTGCATATAATCAGTTACCCAATAGAAGCCAACTAGGCTTATCGAGCACCTGTGAACAACTATCATACATCTCCTATGGCGAGGCTAGGTAACTCTTCCACCTACATCACCGAAGAGACCCCAACATCTGGGTGTCTCCCAATTAAGAAAACCTCACCACGACCCTCTTTATCAAATGTAAAAGGCTCAAAGAACGTAACCGCTATATCAATTACCACATGGACATACATAAGTGGTATCCACAAATGCGTACATGGTGTGTGCGTGCTCAATATATGGAGTAAAATGACACTAAAATGTTGAATGCACAACCCAAAGACTAGCCAATAACACTTGCAAGTGTCTGTCAACTCTGATGTTTTTTGCTCAAAAACCTGCATAAATTTGCAGCAACTGCTCCCACCAAAAATGAAACCTTTCAAGAAACCTGTAGTTTTACGAGTGTGGCTGAAAACATAGCCCTAAAGGTTGATATTTACTGTCAGATAAGTACAAAAAACACTCTTCTTGATGTTCTTGGACCTGTGTGAAGAGAACTATGTGGAGAAGTACTCCAAAAGGGGTCCAAAAGGCACCCCAAAAATGCTTCAAAAATAGGCTTTGAAAGCAAAGAATGAAGCTTTGAGGGACCAAAACATGTTCAAGGTAATGTCAATGTTAGTCTTTCCCCTTCTTCAAACACCACAAGAGTGTAGCTTAGTGGCAAGAGATTGCCACGGTTAAGCGAGCTCCGGGGGGAACAGAACTGGGATGGGTGACCTCCTGGGAAGTATCGGGAACCTCTATATTCCTTGATCGTTGTGGTCCTCCCTCGCATGCAGCCAACGGTGCCAATGGTGACTTTGGTGACTCGGATGACAAGGTATGCCAAGGTCTATGCCTTGGTCGCCGCCATAGTTATAAGCCTTGGAGAAACTCAGGGGGGGGATCAAAACTATATATGTTGGATTTGGTTTAAAGAACCATATGCTTGAAGGTTTTTTTTTTATGAGCAATACCTTGAAGACTACTAAAACTTGACTACTCTCTACCACAATAGATTTTTAATCTAGTTTGATGGGTTTTCGTTCAAAGATGCTTAAATAGTTTGCCATGGATCACATTTTTACGTCCAAATACCTTCTCATGAACCATACAAATATGTAGTGGTATTTTGATTTAATATAAAAATATGGATAAAGTTGGAATGCTTGGGCAAATCTCTGAGCCAACTAAGGTTGGCCACTCTTAAAGTCTACTCAAGAGGTTGTTTTAAGTGTTCAATATAATATAGCGATTCTCATGTTTTGCATGGTGGTATTACTATAAAATGGTGTGAAGTTAACTTGTAATTTCCTTAATAATTATCCTTCTCCTCTTGAGAAAAGCAATTTATTTTTATTCATACAATCCACTTTTTTATAATTTTATAATCTACATATAACTAAATCATGGGAATACTTGATATGATTTTTTTTCAAAAGTTGGCATTTAAACCTAATGTTGAGGAATTTAGTGGATATTCATTGGTCCCTCTTCTTTTCTCCTATAGAATTGGTAGATTGACCCTTAGAGTAAGTAATCTTTGTTTCATCAACTAAAGATAACTATGATAGCTAGACCTAGTTAAAACTCAACGAGATGATCCACTGACTTAACCATAAGTTGACTAGTCACATTTTTTAAAACAATATGACTTGAGATTTTATGCCCTTGAGCACGAGGACTCTTTAATGTCCACATTTTTGTGTCGAAAATTTGCTATTCTCCTCTTTCAACCTTGGTAGATGAACCCTATCGTATCTCCTCCTTCTCTGCTGACCATGGTGGGCTGCTCATCTCTTGATACGAGATTATATCTGTTCATTTTGGCACTTGCTTCAGGTACTCTTTTTGACAAAGCAAACCACATATTGATCAACTTGAGATTGTAATCTCATTATGCATTCCATGAACATGGATGCTCTATAATTACGTGTCATTCTTGTGCTTTTCATCATAGCTATCTTGTTGATCATGTGTGTTATCTATAGATTATTGTCCCTTTGAGATCATTGATCTGTTGTCTACTTTGTTTACCCATTTTATTTTGTAACTCAAGAACAAGTGGAAACGAGGGAATTTTGCTGTGATGTAGATTCAACAATTGTGATTCTTACTATCCTTAACGGAATCAACCTCAAAGGCTATTGTCCCCATGGAGTTGCCTATCTAGGTAAGACACATAATTTTATTCAAACGAATCCTAGTTAGCTGAAAGTATTTGGTTTCAGTATATATTTCATGATTATTGGATTGGTCAATAAATATACAGAATTTCAATAAAACCATCTGTTGGAGGGATTCTTAGACAAGAAGGGATTTGAGTGTTTGTAGGAGAAAAGGGGAAGACCAGAAGAGAAAATACATACTGGAAGCCTCTGTCGATTGATTATAGTAAGACAAATACAAGGTTGAAGCACAATACAACCAATGCTTCTGTGAAAAATCCCACAGAGTGCTCAATTACAAAATACTAAATACCCAAGGGACTTGTTGTTGTCGGCCTCCTCTGCACCAAACCTCCACCTTCTACAAGCCTGCTCTTGTGCACACGTTGCACCAAGCTTCCACTAAGGGGGAGGGATGGATACCTTCTGTCGGCGCGCGCACACTTCAGTAAGACCTTGGGATCCTTGGGGGACAAGCTTAGCACTCCCCTGCACACTTCCTTGGTCACTCTTCATGCACTTGCACTTCACTTCTCTGCGTCGCACACTGTGTGTCTCTTGCATTTCTCTCTCTTGCTTCACTTACACTATGCTCCCTTGCTTACACTTCAATGGTCCAAGAATGGTCATTGCCTTGATTTGAGTGTGTCGATTCACGTACGCTCCTAACTGCAAGAGTATCTTGGTGCTCACTTTGATGTCCCAAGATTGTCTTCACAAGTGGGCGGCCAACGAATCCCTGTTTTGTCCTGTAGTGACTTTAGAGTAAAACCAAAAAATTAATTGGGGGGCCATACTTTCACTTCTGTGTACGCTGCCACTTCACATACCTTCACATTTTCCTTTTAACTCTTCAAATGTGCACATACGAGAGGGTTCGCCTAACCTTCCAAAACACTTTAAAACTACTTTGAACCTTAGGGAAATTAGAGAAATACCTCTGCAACCTGCAACCCACTTTCTCCAATTTACCCTTTGTGGACAATTCATTGTGCACTACCTGTACACTTTGACACCTGCACTTTAGCACTTTGACTTTGCACCAATTGACTTTGACCTTGACCTTGTTGACTTTGACCAGTTTGACTTTGATCTTTTTTACTTTGATTGTGGTTGACTTTGACCAATATGACTTTTATGGGCTCAAAAATTGCCCACCACCTAATGTGCTCTCCGTCCCGGAGAGCTACAGCCAAAACTTGGAGCATATAGGACACCATGATTATGGAGCTGCAAAATCGTGAAGAGGACACCTGAGCAGCAACCAATTCCACCAAAAGCAAGATAGAACAAGCACTAGAGAAGAACCAAAAGTTGGATTTTACCATGGAAAAACAAAGGGGGGCAATGGGTGGGTAGAAAGGAGGTGGAGGGGAGGGCTGAGGGGC
This sequence comes from Ceratopteris richardii, assembly GCA_020310875.1. Taxonomy (NCBI): domain Eukaryota; kingdom Viridiplantae; phylum Streptophyta; class Polypodiopsida; order Polypodiales; family Pteridaceae; genus Ceratopteris; species Ceratopteris richardii. The sequence continues at coordinate 70,853,180 of CM035414.1, read as the reverse complement.
GGAGATGGAAGGATTTGGGAGGGTTAAGGATGTGGCTGGGCAGATTGGTAAAGGGAGTGATGGGGGTTATGATTATGGGGTCTGGAGAGGGTTAAAAATGATAAAAAAGTAGAGCTATAGAGGGTGCATATGGGATATTATGAAACATAAGGTAAGACAAGGTGAGAATAGACCATGTGGACAATGGGGGGAAATAAAACCATGTGATAAATGTGCTCAAAACATGTGGGTGTTGACCAAAAGTCAGAGAAAAATGTGGATTTTGGAAAAATTAAGTCAAAAAATGAATCCAGAGGTGCCGAAATACATGAAAATGACTCCAAATTTGAAAAAAATGGTCATGCGAGGCACGATCCAGAGCCAAAAGGGTTTAACCATAAAAATAAAAAAATCTTTATATAAAATAATTCTTTTTTTTTATTACGTCCGCGTTGCCAAGTCTCAACATATATATATATATATATATATATATATATATATATATATATATATATATATATATATATATATATATATATATATATATATATATATATATATATATATATATATATATATATATATATATATATATATATATAAACTAAATAAAACAAAGAAAAGTAATACAATAAAAAATAAAATAAAATAAGATAGAAGTAAAAAATAATTAAAAAAATTTGTGGGGGGGGGGAGGGGCTGTCAGAACGGGGGGGGTTTGCTGCGATGTAGATTCAACAACTCTGATTCTTACTATCCTTAACGGAATCAACCTCAAAGGCTATTGTCCCCATGGAGTTGCCTATCTAGTTAGTTGCACATAATTTTATTCAAACGAATCCTAGTTAGTTGAAAGTATTTGGTTTCAGTATATATTTCCTGATTATTGGATTGGTCAATAAGTATACACAATTTCAATAAAACCATCAATGTTCAAAGTAATTCTATATTGACAAGAGTAAGATTTGCAGGGTAATTATTTTTTTTCCAATAGAGAGGTAGACCATTTACCAATATTTACCTGATAAGAGATGGATGTTTTAGAATGCTTTCTGAACTTGTCCAACTCTTGTTTTTAGAACACATCGTATGGACTTTTTAGCTGGAACATCCACTTTGATAGAAAAATATTTGAAACTAATCCTTGCTTTCTTGAATATAATATATGTTGGGTTGGCTCAATAATGTCTGAAATGTGAAGTAAGTTGCTATGTGATTGTGTATATACATTGATAAAGCCCAAAAAGAAGCCTTAAACCTATAAATTATGTTTGATACTATCTATTGATTAGAGAGAATAATACTTTATTGAAATAGGGGTGTGAGAGGAGTTTTGCATTACCTATGCATTCATGCACTAATATTAGAACTTGATTGATAATAGTCGCAAGCTTGTGCAAAAGAACTTGATTGATCTTTCATTACGAGACATGGTACATGGTGATTTTTATCCTTTTTAGACTCTCCAATTGGATTGCATTCTGGGAATCCTAAGGCTTATAGAACAACTAATGAGAGTGTGTTGTTATTCTTATTTTAAAGCAAATGGTTGCTATCAATTGACTATTTACAATGACTTCTAGGCTTGATCCAAACAAGAATGACCCAAGGATATGAAAAGGTAAGATCTTGAGAAAGGTTATGAACATATATGGTGCATGACCTCAATATAAGCGATTTCCCTATAGAATATATGTCACACACACACACACATAAATTCATTCATACACACATACATACATAAATTCATTCATACATACATGCATACATACATACATACATACATATATACATACAAACATACATACATACATACATACATACATACATACATACATTCATACATACATACATAAATACATACATACATACATACATGCATACATACATACATACATACATACATACATACATTCATACATACATACATACATACATACATACATACGTACATACCAACAAACATACATACATACATACATACATTCATTCATTCATACATACATACATACATACATACATACATTCATACATACATACGTACATACATACATACATACATACATACATACATAGTAATAACTCTATTATGTTTGATGGTGAGACATCACTAAAACTTAGATATTCTGGATGAAAGTAACAAAAAGCTAGTGGGTCTATATTTTCTAGCAAAGACAAAGACATCATTTGATGATAATCAAGGGAAACCGTATGGAACTAGCTCACACAAAAAAAGAAATCTTTTTAATGGGAAATGAAAACTATATATGTTGGATTTGGTTTAAGGAACCATATGCTTGAAGGTTTTTTTTATGAGCAATACCTTGAAGAATGAAGTATTTCAATGGCGATGCACCACAATGCGCTCTGCTTCTCACAAGCTCCACGCCGATATCCTCAGAGTAGAAATCGGAGCTCCTATGAGCGCATACGGTACTCCGCACAGAGCCTGCAGAATACGCAAAAAACACAGTACACAGGTAGCACGAAGACAGGCTTCTTAGGTATTACAAATGCGGTCAAACTTAGAGTCTGTGGCTGACAGGCCACTATATGTTTTATTAAAGAACATATACAAAGAAGTGTCCAGTGTCCATTTGGCCTTTCACATGGACACTAACAGTAACGATCTCCCACTAAAGGTCAATATGGCCAAAGTAACTATGGGAGAAAAATAAAGAATGATAAAGAATACCTGAGTGTAAGTATACAAACTATACCTCCCACCTGATGGGCATGTTACACAGTATACAAGTGACCATGTAAGATCATGAATCAAGTAACCCCCATCAAGTGACAACATTGTCGAAAGCCATCCTGTGGTAGAGCTTTAGTCAAAGCATCTGCAGCATTAACTTGAGTGTGAACCTTCTCAAGAATAATGTGCTCAGTGGCTAAGCAATCTCTAATGAAGTGATACCTCACCTCAATGTGCTTGGTCTTTGCATGATAGACCAGATTCTTAGCCAAAGCAATGGCACTCTGACTATCCCTGAGCAAATGAGGTACATGCTGAGGTAAACCCATATCACAAGCAAGACGAGAAAGCCACAATGCTTCCTTTCATGCCTCACTTGCTACAACATACTTGGCTTCTATGGTGGAAACAGTTGTACATTCTTGAAGACGCGATCTCCAAGAGATAGCACCTCTAGCAAAATGAAAAATGTACCCTGATGTAGACTTAGGATTACCTACACAACTAGCATAGTCAGAATCTGTGTGTTTGCATCATATGGGGAGAAGCAAGTACGGCATACATGCAGATCTAGCACTAAGGCAACCCATTAAATTTTTCCAAACCTTACATCATTTTAAAAGTGATTCTCATCACTAAAAACCCTTGTAAATATCGTTTCACCTTTTTGTAGCTCCATTTTGTACAAGCCGAGGAGTCCTCGAGCTTGAGGAGCCTTAGAAGTAGTTGCCTGCCAATTTTCATATTTTTTAGATCTCGTTTGAGCCCTCGAATAAGCCCTGGAACCTAATTTTTAACTAGGCCGGACACTAGGTCTAGACAGGGCCAAAGCTAGTCAAAAACTATAAATAGAGCTAGAGAGCTCATTTTTGGGGTAGCTTCTTGTAGTTTTGAGCTTGTATGAGAACTTGGTTATAATAGAAGTGATTCCATTGTCTTACTCTTTTTGTTCTTGCCGTGTGTGCGCGTGTGTGTGTATGTGTGTGCATGTTTGTGTGCTTCACTCACATATTTGTGCCTTCACTTGCTCGAGGTCTTCATACCATCCTCATGTCTTCCCAGATTGACATTAAAGGAGGTGCTACTCATCACTGAGCTACACCAAATTTTGGTGCCGTTGCCGGGGATTCGAGCTTTGAGGACGAGCATGTGATGGTAAGACGTAGAGAGGACACGTTGGAATGGTAAGTAGTAGGTAAATTTCTGATTTTTCTCCATCTCCATCTCCATCTTCATCTCCATCCTCATCTCCTTCTCCACCTTATATTCCCACTTCCAAATCATTTCCCTCATTTGCTTTGTGCAAGTTTGAGAGAGAGCGAGTGTGTGTTCTTGTTTGTGTGTGTTTTTGCATGTTTCTTGCAGGTTTTAGCTTCATCATCATCTCCAGCAAGCTCAGCAGGTATGGATTCTGTCTGCGCAAACTCCGAGGCGTCGAGCTCGAGCTATCGCGACACACCGAAAAGTTGCCCCAATCACGATTCTGAGTGCACCACGACACTGCGCAGCCCTAGAGCTCCTAGGATCACTAGATAGAACAGAAAAATTCACCATATCCCGACCTATTGTGACACCTCGAGGTATCGTGACACTCCCAGGTATCGCGACACCTCGACCTATTGCGACACTCCCAGGTATCGCGACACCTCGACCTATCACGACACTCCCAGGTATCGCGACACTCCCAAGTATCGCGACACCTCGACCTATCGTGACACTCCCAAGTATCGCGACACCTCGACCTATCGCGACACTCCCAGGTATCGCGACACTCCCAAGTATCGCGACACCTCGACCTATCGCGACACTCCCAAGTATCACGACACCTCGACCTATCGCGACACCTCGACCATCGCGACACTCCCAAGTATCACGACACCTCGACCTATTGCGACACCTCAACCTATCGCGATACCTCGACCCGACCTATCGCGATACATGGGCTTAACGCATAAAATTTTAGAGTGAATTAATTGAGTGAATTGAGGTATATTTGGGCTTAAGTTTGGACACATTGGGATAACATTAGAGCCTTAGGAGTGGGCAAAAGACCTAGAAACCAGGGAGGAATTTCCTGAACCCAGAGAGCCTGTTTTGACCCCTAAGTACCTGAATGGTCATAACTTCACCATACGAACTCCGATTGATGAGATTTTGGTCTCGTTGGAAAGCTTGTTGAGAATCCTACGTAGATCTTGACTGTTTTTTGTAAGAATCATACGTGGAGTTTTAGAACATGTATTTTTAAGTTGGCCATTCGGTAGAATTAGGTGGTCATAAGATTTTGGGGGTACAGTGAGTTACTCCAAGGGGGGCCTGTAATTGTTGATGTGTGTCAGTCAATCCATTGTGGTAAAGGAGCTATATTAACTTGAGAACTTTTGCAGGAACATTGTGTGCAAGCAAGGCATTCCAAGGCAAGCTAGCAAGGGTGTGTACCAGGCTTGGGTGAAGGCTTCCTGGGCTTGTGCAGCAGTCTGAGCAGCCAGAGGATTGAGGTTGGAAGTTCTCTCAACCCTCCTTTGTCAATTCCTAGCCTAGGCTAAGTACGACTTAGGTGTGGTAATTAATTAGGTCAACGTCAGGCACGAACTAAGTCTAAGAGAACTAATCAACCAAGTGCAAGCATTAAGTAGGTCTTAAGTGTGAAAACCCTAAGGGACAAAAGTAAACTTGAATCGATCACTTATCAAGTGCGAAATTCACTTAAGTATTCCTGACGACATGATATCAAACAAGATCATAAACATAATAATCAACTAAAAAGAACAAAGTGATTGGTGCCAATTAACCTGCAACGAGAGTGTACTTGGGACCAAGGGGGTAGAGAAACTAGGCATATGAACCTTAGGTCAGGCAGACACTTAGGCCGAGACAGACAAAGCCTCAGATCTTCTGAAGCTAGTGTCAACCACACTGCTAGGTCTTGGGCCCAGCAGTTGAGTGATTACCCATACACTCCCCGATCGGAAACAAGTGATTCTGAGATGTCTTATAACATGGAGAGACCTGTAGGCAGTTCAGGGGTGGCTTTTCTAGAAAAGCCAGAAGGACCTTACAAGACTCAATTGGAATACATCAGGACTAATCGTCTAGGTGCTCGCATCTACGAAGACGGCCTGAGAAAATCTGTGGTCAAGATTAAGAACCCGGATCAACCCCATGGACTAGAACACCCGGTAGTCAAGTTTGAGAATGGAGTATACCTAGATAAAGAGGGGACTATATATGTAGTCACCACTCTTCCTGATAGAACAGATGAGTTTGGAAATGTGATTGCAGAGATATATAGAGCAAGGGAATTTAGAGAGAAAGCCAAGAACTCCCCGTGGTAAATCCGTCTTGACCAGAATCATGACTCCATAGTGGATTCCACAGGATAATAAAAGCATAGATTTGCTTTTAAACCGAGAAACTGATGAGGCTTTTTGGAGGTATAAACCTGCCCAGCCTCAGGAAGTAAGTGCTCTCACAATCTATGAGTTTAAAGACCCTGATAGCCCAGGCAAAGTAACCTACCTAGACAATACATCAGAGAGGATCTTCGTGGTCACCGAGCATGGCAGACATGCCTACACATGGAAGGGTGAATTTGTTTTTCCCCAACCAAGGTCCAATATGTCCTACAGTCACCAAGGAGCTCGCACCTCCCAGGCTCATGGAGCTCAAGGAGATAGAAGTAGAGATAGACCTGAAGTAATCTTTGCCAACCCCCAGGGAAGAGAAAGAAGGAGAACAAGGATGGATAGAGAAGAAACTGAGAGATTTAGAGACCCAAGGAACCAAAGAAATGCTGATGATTTTCCTTTGCCAAGGCCGAGAGAACACACTAGGACCCTGAGGCCAACTCAACTGGTGAAGTCCATGAAGAATTACTTCGATGGCACTGGAGACCCTTATGACCATGTGGCAGAATTTAGGCAAGTCTTGAAAGCTGAACAGGTAGAGGACCTATTCACACAATATAATGCTTTTGGTCTAACCCTTGGGAACACCGCCCTTACGTGGTTTCAACCACTGAACGAGAGGCATTTCAGAAACATAGACCAACTCCTAGAGGCATTTATCATTGAGTTTTCTAAGAGTGGCATAAGGCACAACACTTCCTCACTAATTCATAGCTTCAAGCAAACACCTCAAGAGACGGTCAGACTAGCAGGAAGACGGTTTAGGCAATACCTAGAGAGGTGCCCGATGCCTGAGTTACCTACACCAGCCAAGCAAGTGGCTTTGTTCTTAGATGGCTTGTTGAGCACCAAGCTTAGGTCATATGTGTATTTGAAGGACCCCAGAACTATAGAAGAATGCGTGCACATGTGCATAGACATTGAGGATAATCTAGGCGAGGAGTTAGAGCTATCAAAAATCTATAAGGATTCGGATAGCTCTAGTAGTCTCACATCTGGTCAGTCCACATCCATCGAGGAACTTGCAGAGAAGGTAGCTCAAAAACTAGGTGTCTCTAGCAAACAAACTCCAAGATTTGCCCCAGTTAAGCGGTGCTACACTTGTGGAGGTGACCATATGGCAAATGTATGTCCCATTATGGCCCAACCCCAGGTGAATCCTAGTAGCCAGTACTGCACCATAGAGCGAAGGTACACCAACCACACTGCATAGGACTGCCCATATAACAAACAAACTGTTAGGCAAAATTACCCTCAGCCATATCCACAACAGGGTAGATACCAGAATCAGTACCCACCACAACAATACAACAGACCACAGCAACCTTATCAGCCACCTTATCAAGGGTAGCAGAGACCTCAACCAGTCCTAGTGCAGCAACCCCCTGCTCCAACCAATGTGATCCCAGTGAAATATGCATCTGCTGAAGAAAATCCGAACAGAGCCATAGTCCCAGTCACCCCATTGCTATCAGACAGTGATCCAAGTGACCATAGTTTTGACTCCACACATATTGATAGCCCATAGGCTTACTACATGCACTCACCCGAGCATAACGAGTCATACTATTATGAGGACCCAAGTGAAAATAGTGGGGAGCCTGAGTATGCTAATGTCATGTACACAAACCCCAACTCTAGACCTCAACCTAGGCAGGTACGACCCCCATTTCCTAGAGGACCATGCTTCAGATGTTAGGGAGATCACCTTATACGTGATTGTCCACTGCCTGCCCCTACACAACCCCAACCAGTGACAATTCAGGGTTTCTGTCAAGACTACGGAAAAGAGCATCTCCTACGAGATTGCCCAAAGAACCCTAATAACATGCCTAAAATCACTCCTATCAATTTCATTGGGTTAGTGGTAGACTCTACGGGAAGTATAACTTCCACAGCCCCAGTGCATGTGGTCACTAGAGCCCAAGCCTTGCAGCAAACTCTAGGAGTAGGGCAGGAAAAGAGTTCTGAGGTTAGTGAGACAGAGAGTATAACCAAGAAAAGGACAAGAGCATGGAGAGATAGCCAGGAGAGAATGAAAAGACAATGGTCACAGAAAATGAGCGAACTTGAAGAAAGCTTGAGAGAAACCAAAGCAAAGATAAGTGAACTCGCATCTCAAAACCACTCTCACACCACCCCTCCACCACCTTTCCCTTTACCCGCCAATCCATCTTCTTCCATTCCCCAACCTTTCAATACACCACCCTTAATCCACCCACCACCCAGAGTAGGATCAGTCCTAGCCGATCCCACTCCTGAAGATCTAGACATGATGCTTAAAGCATATCAGGCCAGAATCCAAGAAGGGCCCAATGTAACAGATCATGAGAAATGTTACCCTAGAGCCGATCTAGAGATAGAGCGAACAAAGCTTTGTGCTAAAATGGTCGAATTGGCGCAAGCCATGTTTGAAGCCAGTCGCTTGTTCAATGGCTCTAACCCCATCAGAACACCATTGCACTTTGATGGTCTATTGGATAGATTGGAGAGGTTATGGAAAAGGAGCCACCTCCCAGGCTAAGGAGAGGGCAAGTGATAGAATAAGCATTCCTCCCCAGGGAGCTTATGTGCCTAACTCCACTTTTCCAGACACCTCTTCTTCTATGAATAGGTATTCACCAGAGTTCCTGAGAGAGATTCAAGAAGAGAAGTGGGCAAAGGAGAGTGAAGTCCCTCCTCCCATTGAACTCGTGGATGACGCACATGATCAGTTCCCACAGGACATCCCTTCTATTTATGAAGAACAGGAAAGTGCCCACTCTCATGAGAAGCTAGACTTTGAGTCTAATTCCTTGCAAGAGTTACTACATTTCCCAGGCCCATGGGAAACCAAGTCTACTTGCCTGAGAGCACCCACAGTCATGATAAGAAACGAAGATTCAATCATACCTAGGAATACAGAGGTAGTAAAGAACACTAAAGTGCAGTGCAATCTCACTTTAGAAGAGCTACTCAAAGTTAAGCCAGAAGTGTGGAAACACATAGCCAAACAAGTGCCAGACATAGCGAAATCGCGTTCCCAGTTAGGATCTCATAGAACAGTGCCTGAAATACCATTGGATAAGATAGGAGAAATGAGTGAAGGAGAAGAAGGAAATACCTATCTCCCAGTTACCCATCAGGGATACACAACCAAGGCAATTTTGGACTCAGGTGCAGGAGTTGCAATTGCTACAACTTCCCTATGGAAGCGTTGGGGCAAGCCAGCACTCCGACCGACGAGAATGAAATTGCAGATGGCCGATGGCCATATTGAGAGGCCCTTGGGATTGCTAGAAGGCATAACTCTCACTACATGTGGTGTTGAGTTCGAACATACTTTTGCTATATGCGACTTTAGCAGAAACCAAGCCTACGAGATGATTTTGGGAAGGCCATTTATGCGGCAATTGCAAGTAGTACAGGACTGGGGAACCAATTCCTTATACTTGCAACACTTAGGAGTTACAACCAAAGTCAATCTCAAGGACTACTCTCATAGAGACGTACCGCCCATTCAATGGAATCCCATCCATAAAGCCAAGGATGACACGGAGTCAGTGCATTCCATAGGATCAAGATCCTCATGGATGCATGAAGACACCCACTTATGGATGTGCAAAGTGGCAGTAGAAGAAGAGAAAAGAGAAAAAGCCAGAGAGGTAGGTGCGAAAGAGACACATAGATCAATTCAAGACCCAGCCTATGCACCTGTAGTTTTTCTTGACGAAGAGTTTGAGCCTCACGGCTGGGCAGAAATTTTGGCAACAATGGATGTAGCCATCAATGAAGAGCAGTGGACACCCCACTGTGATGAGGATGGCTATGACATTTCAGTCTTCTCAATAGAGTCAATCATGGGAGATGCAGTTTTAGAAGAATGCGAACCTAGCCCTGATACATTTGAGGATGCAAGTGACTCGGACTTAGAGTCAATCATTATGGACCCACCTTTTGCATCAGATGAAGAATACTTCTATGAAGTTGAAGCTTACCCCCAGAGACACGGAGAAATCACGAATGATGTGAGGTTAGCCACACAAGTAGCCACTAAGAGTGGAGGAAAGAAAAGAAAGAAGAAGGAAGTCACTCCGGAGGTAGAAGAATCCTTGTTTGAGGTCCTTGAAAACTTTAAAAAATATGAGATAGACGATAGGAGAGTCATGATAAGAATGCCTAAACGTGAGGCACAAGCAGGAGAGGCCTATGATAGCAAGGAAACTACCAAGAAAATAGTTGTGGCCATAGAAGAGGGAGAAGAAAGATGCACCTACATAGGCCATAACCTGATGGAAGAAGAAGAGCAAGAGTTGGTAGCTTTGCTAAGAGAGTACAGAGATGTATTCGCTTGGAGCTACAAGGACCTGAAAGGTGTCGACCCAGACATATGCTCACACATGATTCCCATGAACTCAGATGCCAGACCATCTAAGCAGAAGCCCTATACATACAATGATAACTACACTGCTAAGATCAAGGAGGAGATAGATAGATTGGTAGAAGCTGGGTTTATCTATGAGATTGAGCACACTGAATGGGTATCCCCCATTGTGGTTGTGCCCAAGAAGAATGGAAAATTGTGTGTGGGTATTAACCTTAAACAAGTTAATGCCGCCACAATTAGAGACAGTTATCCGCTTCCTATTACTGAGCATCTACTAGAAAGGGTAGCAGGCAAGAAAGTGTACAGCTTCCTGGATGGATTCTCTGGCTACAATCAGGTAGCCATTGCACCAGAAGATCAGCATAAGACGGCTTTTGCCACAGAGTGGGGCATATTTGCCTTTCGGGTAATGCCATTCGGGCTTACCAATGCACCTGCTACCTTTCAAAGATTAATGTGTCACGTGTTTAAAGAGTCCTTGAGGAAGAATTTGGAAGTCTATGTTGATGATCTTTGCGCTCATTCCAACATTAGACAGACCCATATACCTGAACTCAAACAAATCTTTGATAAATGCAAAGAATATCAAGTCTGCCTGAACCCAGAAAAGTGTGTTTTCATGGTCAGGCAAGGCAAAATTCTAGAACACATAGTGTCTAAGAACGGCATATCCACTGACGAAGAGAAAGTGAGAGCCATCGCAGAACTACCTAGGCCAAAGAACATCAAGGAAGTACAGGCTTTCATGGGGCATTGTGGTTACTACCGCCGGTTCATTCACATGTATGTTGTCATTGCAAAGCCCATGTACGGACTTCTGACTAACTTTGAGTGGACTGATGAATGTGAGAATTCCTTCAATGAGCTTAAACGGCGATTATGGTCAACACCAATCTTGACCACACCAAATTGGAATAAGCCTTTTCATGTTCATGTAGATGCATCCAATTATGCTATTGGGTGTGTACTCGCACAACCTACGGGCGAAGGTAATATGGATCTTCCAATTGCCTATGCTAGTAGACAGTTAAATGCAGCTGAACGGAACTATACCACCACCGAACGAGAAGGATTAGGCATGCTATACGCGGTTAAAAAGTTTAGACACTATTTGCTTGCAAATAAGTTCAAATTTTTTACTGATCACCAAGCTCTACTGTACCTGGTAAACAAGCCATGTAATACAGGCAGATTAGTAAGATGGTTTCTCTTACTAATGGAATATGACTTTGAGGTAGTAGTGAGGAAAGGCAGGACTCATTTGAGAGCAGACCATCTCTCTAGGCTCACATCTGGAGAGGCCCCACAAGGAGTCTCAGATGACTTACCTGATGCTTACTTGTTTAATTTGGAAGTTGTACCTCAGTGGCCTAAGCCATTAGTGCCATTATTGACATATGGGCCTAACCACCCAATAATAAACACACAAGATAGGGAGATAGTAAAAGCCCAGAAGTATCATATCATGGCAGGAAGTGTGTACAAACATACAGATCACGGGGTATTAGCCTGTTGTGTGGAAGAGGAAGAGTACGCGAAGTGGTTGCAATTAGCACATGTAGGTGCATTAGAGCAACACTACTCAAAACAACGAACCCTACAAACATTGAGGAAACTTGGAGTATACTGGCCAACTATGGAAGCAGATGTTCATAGGATGTGCAAGGAATGCCCAATTTGCCGCACTAAGCCACCAATGGAACATGCCACCCTTTATCGTGTTTCTCTAGTGCCAAATTGGAGCGAGCCATTAGTGGCCTTTCTGAGGACGAAAACATTCCCTCAAGAAATGACTCTGGTTAGACAAAGGAGCTTAGAACAAGAGGCACTAGACTATGCTCTCATTGGAGATAATCTATACAGACGAGGAAAAGATGGGTATCTTAGATTGTGTGTCCACGAGAGCGAATATCTGAAGATATTAGAGACTGCTCACCAAGGTGTAGCAGGAGGACACTTTGGTCCAGATCGGGTGTTCAAAGCAATTTTGTTTGCAGGTCTTTGGTGGCCAACTCTTCACATGGACGCACATACCTATGTGAAGAGGTGTGAGGTTTGTCAACGAACTCAGTATCCCATACGCAAGGATGAGATGCCATTGAAACCTATGATGGGTGGACGTGCATTCTCTAAGTGGGGAATAGACTTTGTTGGTCCTATTAATCCCCCAGCTAAGGGTTCACATGCTGAGTACATCATTGTGGCCACAGACTATCTGACCAAGTGGGTAGAAGTGAAAGCCACTACGAAGAATGATGCTCAAACAACATCAAAGTTCTTATTTGAAGATGTGTTCACTAGATACGGATTGCCAATAGAATTAGTAAGTGATAGAGGCACACACTTCTTGAATGAAGTCATAGAAAACCTTCTCCAAGAATTCTTGGCAGTACATAAGAAGTCTGCCCCTTATCACCCACAAGCTAATGGCCAGGCCGAGAGCACAAATAAGATCTTATGCAATGTGCTGACTAAATTGGTGAATAACAAACGCTCTGATTGGGACAAACAGCTACACCACGCTGTTTGGGCATATGGAGTTGCCTATGAAACGGTACTCCAAGCCACGCCCTTTCAGATGGTATTTGGCCAGAATGCAGTGCTACCATTGGATTTTTTGATACCTACCTTGAAAGTAGCACAAGAGCATGATTGGACAGGCCATGAACTCTCCTCTAGAGTCTTTGATCTTGAACGTTTAGGGGAGACGCGATTGAGAGCTGCAGTAGGAATCTATGCAGCCAAGAAGAGGCAAAAGGCGTATTTTGATACACATGTGAAGGATAAAGGCTTGAAAGCAGGAGACCTAGTCCTAGTCTACACATTGAAGCAACATGCACGAAAATTGGAGAAAAGAGGCTACGGACCTATGATAATCAATAGGATCTCCACAAGTGGAGCAGTACAACTAGCCACTCTAGAAGGTGACATACTACCAAGTTACATAAGCAGATGTAGAGTCAAGTTATATCAAGAACTCCTAACGGAAGAAATGCTCAATCGACTTGTTACTGCAAAGAAACGTAAGGATGAGGAAAAAAGAATTCGAGAAGAAGCACAGGCTGAAGCTTTAGAACGCATTGGATGAATGAAATTGAGAAGGCAAGGTAGAGATCAACCCATGACTGACGCTCATGAAGCTCTAGGTTATCACATGGCCATGTGCGAGGCTTCAAGTGAACTGGCCCGTAAGATAGTTGATCGACGACCACAGAACTTTAAAATGCACCAATCCAAGCTTCCTAGATCAAGTTATGGTCAAAATACCAAACAATTGTCGAAAGGTGTTGACCTGCACATTTACCTCTTGTGACCTAAGCTTCCATTGAAGCTTCTTGCACACCAACCTTCAACAAGCTCTAATATTAATTGAGGGCATTGGTGCGCAGAACAAGAGGAGCAAGGAGGAGATGGAGGGAGAGAGAGAGAGGAGAAAAGAGACATGGGCACACACGTGGGAGCCTCAAAACCCACATAATGATCTCCCTTGAGGCAATGCTCTATATATGATGTATGTATATGAATATAGGGGTAAGGTCACATCATCCTTACATCCCCAACAATATCAAGGCCAATATGTGATGATCCAGGATGACATGTATCACTTTTTCATTTCTCTGACATGTATAGTGGTCACACCAGTATATGTTAGGGATACTTCATTGAGCTTTACTAGATTTATCTACTAAGAGTGATTGCACATTTTTTTTCTTGCCAACTCACTCATTCCATAGACATTAGGATTTTCTTTATGTACTATTCTTTATATGTTGCACTAGTTGTATTTTTTTTTTAGGTCATTCTTGTATATTCGTTTGATGTAATAGAAGAAGAAGAAGGAGAAGAAGATCATAGGCTTCCTTGCCTCAATCTATGTGTGTGCTCCTCTTTGATTATGAGTGTGTGTGTGTGTGTGTGAGCTCTCTTCCTTATCTCCTTCCTCCTGACATGGTATCAGAGCCAATGTAGTTGTAGAGAACTCATGGAGAAAGCCGACGGTGAAGAGTATGTGACAAAGCCTTTAGAGAGCGCGATTCATAAATGACCTCAGATTGCTACGAAAATTGGCATGAAGGTAGAAGGTCCACAGAAAAACTAGGTGAGGTTGCAAAACTATAAGTTGCATTCTGTTGGACAACAATCAAACATTCTAGATCCATAATTTCAAGCAATTTTGTGTATTGTTGATACACAAAAGCTTTCTTTTTATGAGATCAAACTATTACATCACAGTGCGACAATGTTTGAGTAGAAGTAGTGCTTGTAGTATTTTTGTAGTGTTATGAATTATTGTAGAAATGGCAAACACGGATCGAATGAGTCAGCTTATGAGCAATAAGCTGGAAAAGAACAACTTCCATGTTTAGAGATTCAAAATGATAAATTTCTTGATGGGAAAAGGCTACTGAAGGTACATCAAAGGAGGGAACGAAAACCCTCTACAATTACCATAGAGAAATCGGACTGCAGACAAATTAAGAGCATGTGAGAATGAAATCAACAAGCACAAAAGGTAATGTATTGGATATTTGTTAGTGTATAGGATAGCATGATTGGGCACATATAACATGCCAAGACTATGAAAGAGGCTTGGAACAGTTTGGTCATATTGTATGAGACCAATACAAATGCATGCAAATTGCAAGTCAAGAACGAGCTGCATACACTAGAGAAAAAGGGCATGTCAGTGAGTGACTATACCTTGAAAATCAAAAGCATATGTGAGTCACTTGCATCTATTGGCATAAATGTAGATGATCAGAAGTGTATCTTCTATTACTATTAGTGTCCATGTGAAAGGCCAAATGGCCATCGGACACTTTTGTATATGTTCTTTAATAAAACATATAGTGGTCTGGTCAGCCACAGATTGTACGTTCAACCGCATTTGTGTGACCTAAGAAATCTATGTTCGTGGTCCATGTATTGGGTGTTTTTTGTGTATTTAATAGCCTTGTTGCGGAGTACTGTGTCACGTTTGAAGCTCGATTTTCTACCCCAAATCTATCAGTGGAGCTTTAGAGAAGGAGATTCCATTGTGGTGGATTGGTAACAAAATACTTTATTGGTATCATATCATTTTGATGGAAAAGCTTAGTTCCTTTTATGCAAGCAAAGCAAGCACCCACCCACCCACCCAAGGCTTATGACTAAGATAGCAACCTTGGCATATCTTGTCATCCAAGTCAACGAGGTCACCATTGGCACTGTTGGTTGCATGTGAGGAAGGACCTCAATAATCAAGGAAGATAGAGGTTCTTGGTACTTCCCAAGAGGTCACCCATCCCAGTACTCTTCTCCTCGAAGCTTGCTTAACTGGCAATCTCTTGCCACTAAGCTACACTCTTGTGGTGTTTGAAGAAGGGGAAAGACTAAGGTTAGCATTACTTTGAACATGATTTGGCCCCTCAAAGCTTCATTATTTGTTTACAAAGCCTCTTTTGAAGCATTTTTGGGGTGATTTTTGGAGTCATTTTGGAGTACTTGGGTGCGTAGTTCTCATTACATAGGTTCAATAACATTAGGAAGAGTGCTCTTTTGTACTTCTCTAACAACAAATATTCATCTTTGGGGTTGTGTTTTTAGCCACACTAGTAAATCCATGGGTTTCTTGAAATGTTTTCAATTGTGGTGGGAGAAGCCATCGCTAATTTATGCAGGTTTTTGAGCCTAAAGTATAGACTTGGCAAACACTTGCAAACCTTGTTGGCTAGTGTTTTGGCTGTGAATTCAAACTTTTGGTTCCATTTTACTGCATATATTGAGCACATACACACTATGTACGCTGATGTGGATACTGCTTATGTACGTCCATGTGGTCATTGATATAGCAATTACATTTTATTTCATAAAGCTTTTTACATTGGATAAAGAGGGTCGTGGTGAGGTTTTCTTAACTAGGAGACACCCAAATGTCGCGGTCTCTTTGGTGATGTAGGTGGAAGATTTACCCAATCTCGCCATAGGAGATGTATAATAGTTGTTCATAGGTGCTCGATAAGCCTCGTTGACTTCTTTCGGGTAACTGATTATATAAAATGGAGTCAGTGATTCACTATGCGGGTTAACATATTAGGACTTGCAGTTTTATGAGATTTTGACACTAGTCATATGCTCGTTTTCTAGAAAATATTCTAGTGATTTTTTTTTTTTGGTTTTGTCAACTATACAGTGGTCAATTTACTCCTTGATATACTTATTGGTAATGTAACACTTGGTCATCCTTTTTTTGCCTTAGTGGTGTTCAGACTCTTCTAGCTTCATTATCATTCTATTAAGTTCTCTAGCATCATGGGAGCAAAGGTCTCAGGCATGTCTGGTGGATCACGGTCTAGTGCTAGTGTTTTGAGGTGAAGCCATAACTTGCAGGGCAAAGACCATTATAAGATCTGAAAATTTTATAGCACAAACTTTGCTCTATGGAAGAATCATATTAAAGATGTGGTGATTTAGAGAAGGCAAGCAAGCTAGTAAACGGAATCTCAAAGAAGCTTATTGACATGGATGAAGATGATTGGGATGAGTTGGATGAAATGGCCAGGTCTACCATTCGGTTGCACCTAGCAGATAATGTTTACTTTATAGTATTGCATTCTGAAAGTGCATAGAAGCTTTGGAAGAAGTTATGCAATACATACAAAAAAGAAACAGCATCAAATAAAGTGTATCTGATGAGAAAGTTATATGATCTTCGCATGAAGGATACAAATAGTGTTGTTGATCATTTAAATGAGTTTGATGCTATGTTCTTGCAAATAAAGGCTCAGAAAATGGACATGGATAATGAAATGAAAGCAATCTTGTTGTTATGCACCTTGCCACCATCATGGGATATGTTTTGCACAGCTATTAGCAAAAGTGAACCTAGTGGTAAACTAGTCTATGATGACATATGTGGAGCACTCTTGAGTGAGGATATTCATAAAAAATATTTGGTTGGTACTTAGAGTGGAGATGTGTATAATGTCATTTTCAATGAGTCTGAGATGCATAAACAGCCCATTAAGGAGCTTGAGGTGAGAAGAGTGGTGTTTGAGGATACTAGTCGTCCAATCAGAAATAGTAATGTCATTTTCAATGAGTCTGAGATGCATAAACAGCCCATTAAGGAGCTTGAGGTGAGAAGAGTGGTGTTTGAGGATACTAGTCGTCCAATTAGCATACATAAAAATATTGCACATAGGGATGTTCAAGAGAATGCCCAATCGGATCATTCTGCAAATGTTCTTGTTCAACAACCATTGAGACGCTCTTCATGTGTCTCCCATCCACCTGATCGATGTGTTTTAGGTTTGGATTTTGTTATGCTAACAAATTTTGGTGAGCCTTCTTGCGACAAAGAGGCCATGCAGACAAAGGATCATGTCAAGTGTTAGCATGCCATGAAGAGTGAGTTGGATTCTATTCACAACAATGGTAACTGGGATTTAGTATATTTGCAAAAGGGTAGGAAAGCTTTACCATGTAAATGGGTATATAAGTTGATATTCACATGAGATAGTGCTTCTCCAAAGTATAAAGCATGACTTGTTGCAAAGGGTTTTAAGCAACAACATGGTGTTGATTCTGATGAAATCTTCTCTCCAGTGGTCAAGATGACTATCCTTTGAATGTTGCTTGGATTCGTTGCAATGGAGGACTTAGAGCTAGTCCAAATGGATATGAAAACTCCTTTCCTGCATGGAGATCTTACAGATGAGATCTATATGGAACAAACAGAGGGTTATGTATTTTCGTGGCAAAGAAAGTCTAGTTTGTAAGCTAAAGAAGAGCTTATATGGACTTAAACACTCCCCTAGACAATGGTACATAAAGTTTAATGCTTTTATAAAGTCTCAAGGCTATTCTCGAAGCAATGAGGATCATTGTCTCTACACAAAGAGATGCTCAGATGGAAGCTTGATATGCTTGATACTTTATGCCGATGATATGTTGATTGTTGGGAAGTCCTCTTATGACTTCTCAATTCTCAAAAAGAAATTGAGTCAAAAATCTGATATGAAGGATTTGGGCGATGCCTAACATATTCTTGGCATGCGCATTACTTGTGATAGGAGTAAAAGATGCATATACTTGTCTCAAAGTGAGTATGTATCCAAAGTACTTCACAAGTTCAATATGCAAGGTGGAAAGGCATTGAGGACACCTTTACTCACATATGTGAAATTCAGCAAGGATGAGTGCCGCAAATCAGATGAGGAAAAGAAATTCATGACCAAAAGTCCATATCAGTGTGTTGTTGGTAGTCTCATGTATGCTATGGTAGCTACGAGACCAAACATTGCATTTGCAATGGGAGTTGTGAGCATATTTATGTCTAATCCTGGGAGGTGGTCATGATGATTTTGAGATATCTGAGTGGCACTAAGGACAAGTGTCTATGCTTGGGTAAAGGGAAAGCATCCATTATTGGTTACATAGATTGTGATTAATTGAATTGGGAGGTGGTCATGATGATTTTGAGATATCTGAGTGGCACTAAGGACAAGTGTCTATGCTTGGGTAAAGGGAAAGCATCCATTATTGGTTACATAGATTGTGATTAATTGAAATATGAAAGTTACTGTAAGACAATAGTTACGCAATATAACACAGGAGCAATAGCAGAGAAGATAACAGATATAGGAGAATCTCAACAATTTTCTACTAGCAGCAAGTACAAAGATGATGGCGTTGTCCACCCGTGCGCTCTCAAGGTAGAGCTTAAATGGTGATCTAGACAACTCTAGATAGGGAGATACAAGGTAGAGGTATGCTGGCTCAACTCAATGTCTTAGGTAGTGCAGAAGTCATGTATATATAGGATCATGGGTGGCCTGCCATGGACGGCTATACATGGGCGGTAGAGAGTGGGCGGCCACCGCCCGCGTAATTGCCATACACGGCTTAGACTGGTTGAACCGACCTAACAAATATAAATGATTTCTGACTCCGATAGGGAATATTCCATGGAATATTCCCTTTACCGTCGCGCCGGGGGCGCTGCCCCCGGACCCCCACCAGGGGGCCCGCTGGCCCCCTGGGACCCCCCCGCCAGGGGGCCCGCTGGCCCCCTTGGACCCCCCAGCCGGGGCTGCTCACCGCTGCCCCGGACCCCACAATTGGGGACCCTGGTAACTCCCTTTCCTTATAATATCTTACATGGTCCAATATGACCTTCATCCAACATTCAAGTTGGGATTCCCATCAATTGGGTAATGCACACTTGGCTTCTCCTCATAAAGGGGGCCTTACAAAATGTGCATACAATCATGAGGGGTAGACATTGATCATACTCTAACACCCCCCCTCAATGTTTACCGATGATAAATCAAGTAGGTCTCGGTCCTATGCCCATCTGTTGAAGATGCTTGTTGAGCTGCTCTCTTCCAAGTGCTTTAGTGAATATGTCAGCACAATTTGCCTCTGTTGGGCAATATTCTAGCTCCACAATTTCATCTTCAATTAGCTCACGAATGTAATGGTACTGTACTTCTATGTGCTTGGTGCGAGCATGAAATACTGGGTTCTTTGCAATAGCCATACAACTTTGATTATCACACTTGAGTACAATTGGCATATTTGATGGAAAGCCTATATCTGCAAGAATTCTCCTTAACCAGACTGCCTCACAAGAAGCAAAACAAGCTGCTTTGTACTCTGCTTCAGTGGAGGAGAGTGCGAGAGTTGGTTGCTTCCTACTTACCCAAGAAAATATTCCTGAACCAAGTGAGAAACAATATCCAGAAACTGATTTTCTAGAATCACAATCTCCAGCCCAATCTGAATCACAATATCCTTGGAGTGTATCACCTGTGGTATACAAAATACCAAAATCCAAGGTTCCTGCAATGTACCTTAGAATTCGCATTCCAGCATTCCAGTGACTCTCCTTAGGTTTGTTGGAAAACCTGCTTAACACTCCAACAGCATAGCAAATGTCTGGTCTAGTGTTGCACAGAAAAATAAGACTTCCAACGAGCTTCCTATACTTCTTAGCATCTACATCAGGCATGTTATCATCCATAGATAGCTTATGATTTACCTCCATAGGTGTGCTAGTTGGTTTGCAGTCCATCATTCCAAATGCCTTGAGAATTTCTTTGGAATATTTTTGTTGTGAGATGAAAATGCCATCCTTCCTTTGCCATACTTCAATTCCCAGACAAAAATGGAGTAGACCTAAGTCTGTCATTTCAAACTCAGTGCCCAAGCTGATCCGAGTTTGATTGATGAGTTCCTGATGATCTCCTGTAATGATCAAATCATCTACATATACAATGACAACAACTAGCTTGCTATCCCTTTTCGTTACATACAAGTTAGCATCAGAAGTACTTCTTTCAAAACCCATATTTTTGAAAAAATGATCAATTCGTTGGTACCAAGCCCGTGGAGCTTGCTTAAGTCCATACAAAGCTTTCTTCAACCTGCAAACTTTATTTTCTGAATTGGGCACCTCAAAACCTGGTGGTTGAGATACATATACCTCCTCCTTGAGGTGACCATTCAAAAATGCAGATTTGACATCCATCTGGAAAATAGGCCAAGACTTTTGTGCAGCTACTGCAAGTACCGTCCGAATAGTTGTCATGCGTGCTGTTGGTGCAAAAGTTTCTTGAACATCAAATCCTTCAATCTGTGAAAAACCCTGTGCAACTAATCGTGCCTTATACTTTTCTAATGTTCCATCAGCTTTATACTTAGCTTTCCAAATCCATTTAGTACCTATTACCTTCTTCTTTGGCGGCAAGTCGACTAGATCCCATGTATCATTTTTGAGTATACTATCATACTCAGACTGCATTGCCGCTCTCCAATCTGGATCATCAATGGCTTCTTCAATGGTGGTAGGTTCCTTTATCGAACCCATGATATCTGCCATTAGAGCCATGTTAACAATGTGTTCTGAGGCTCTTCTTTGCTCCTCTATTCTCTTTGATCTTCGTAATCCATCCGATGATGATTCTGGTGCATCTACATGTGGATTGTGATCATCAAAGAGCTGTTGTGCCCACTTCGGTAGTGGCTTACGCTGTGCAGCTACAATTGGTTGGCTTTTTATTGAGGAAATTTCTCCATCAGATGTTTCCTCCTCCTCAACTTTAACCTGTCTTTTGATAGGCACAAGGTGAGATATTTCTCCGTTTGATGAGATAGTAGATTTACCTTTATCTTCTACTAAGTGTGGTCGTTCATCAAACACCACATCTCGGCTGACAAAAATCTTCCTTGCCTCAGGATCCCATAACCTGTATGCTTTAGACTCTTCACTATATCCTAGGAAGACACACTTTTTGCTTTTTGAATCCAACTTTGATCTTGTTGAATCAGGAATATGTGCATAACAGAAACAACCAAAAATTCTGAAATGCAAAACTGAAGGCTTTTTACCAGAATATGCTTCTTGAGGAGTCATCCCCTTCAGAGCTTTTGTGTAGCTTCGATTGAGGATGTAGACTGCTGTATTGACTGCTTCTGCCCAGAATGAATCAGGCATGTCTTGAGCCTTTAACATACAACGAGCCATTTCAACTACTGTCCTGTTCCTGCGCTCAACAACGCCATTTTGTTGAGGTGTATGAGCTGTGGTAAGTTGCCTTTTCACACCATGCTCCTTATAGTAATT
Source organism: Ceratopteris richardii (assembly GCA_020310875.1). NCBI lineage: Eukaryota > Viridiplantae > Streptophyta > Polypodiopsida > Polypodiales > Pteridaceae > Ceratopteris > Ceratopteris richardii. The sequence goes on along the minus strand of CM035414.1, from coordinate 70,831,122 downwards.
GTTGAATTCTGTTGACAAGAATTCACCTCCTCTATCTGTTCTAAATTTCTTCAGTTTCCTTCCTGATTCACTTTCTACATACTTATGCCACGCTTTAAATTTTTCAAAAGCATCAGCCTTCTCTCGAATGAAATAAACCCACATCTTTCTACTATAGTCGTCGACTAACAGCAAGAAGTAGAAAGATCCTCCTAAAGCAGGTGTAGACATTTTACCGCAGAGATCAGCATGTACCAACTCTAGAGGAGCTTGAGATCGATTGCTGGTCTCTCTTGGAAATGCCTTTCGTTGTTGCTTGCCCATCATACAAGCTTCACAAGGTTCCTGCAACTCTGAAAATGCAGGCAAATGAGCAACCATCCCTGTTCGTTGCATCTCCTTCAAAACTACAAATCCGAGATGCCCAAATCGTTGGTGCCATAACCTGCTTACATCTTTATCTTCTGTAGCAGTTAAAGCACTTAACTCATACAAGTTATCCCGTCGTGTGCCTTTACCTACAACATTACCTGATGAATCCATGATTTCCGCACCACTCTTATTGAAGTGAACTTCGAGTCCACGATCTGTTATTGCAGAAACTGACAACAAATTTCTTTTGAGTGTAGGTACATAGAGAACATCGGATAACTTTTTCTCAACACCTGGAGAAGTGATAAAAGAGATGGTTCCAGTTCCTTCAGCTGGACACTTGGAGTCGTTTCCCACCACTACATTGATGGATTCCCGTAGAGGCACTAGGGAACTATACCAATCCTTTTTACTAGTCATATGGCGAGAAGCTCCACTATCTAAAATCCATGGCTCATCAACACGAGCTTGAGCAGATGAACATACCTCTTCAATAGCTACCCAAAGTTCCAGCTCTGTGTTGTTTGCAGACTCTTTGTTCTTCCATGATGATTTTACAGTCCCATTCCGTTCATCAGCTTGCTTCTTTCTGCAATCCTTGATGGCATGGCCTTTCTTTTCACAATAGAAGCAACTTCCTGTGAACTTTTTCTTCTTTGGCTTCTTCTTTGATCCCTCTGAAGAGCCTTTACCTTTTGCATTTGCTGAGAATGCAGCATCAGTTGTACTTTGCCGATTCTTCAGCCGCATCTCTTCTTCTAAAAGCATGGCACAAAACTCTTCAAATGTAAGAGGAGTTGGCCTTACCTGAGTGTTAAGGGCTGTTACTAATCCATCATACTTTGCTGGAAGAACACGTACAGATCTTCGAGCTAGCTCTTCTGGTGTTATAACAACACCAACTGCAGCCAATTGATCTTGAAGATGCTTTATCCGTTTGATAAAATCTTCAGCCTTTTCAGAATCAGAATGCTTTTCATTTGCCAACTGATTTTCTAAATTCTGTATCCTAGTGTGGTTCTTGGTCTCATATTGTCGAGCCAATATGCCCCAAGCCTCATGTGCTTTAGTAGTATGTTGAACTAAAGTAAGCACAGAATCACTTACACTAGTGACAATCGCACATAATGCATCAGCATTCCGCCTCTTCCAAGCTCGTAGAAGATCTGGATCTGGCTGAATCATCAATCTTGAATTTGCTGGATCTTCAACTGGTATAGGCTCTGGATCCAATCCCATCGGTCCCATGACAGTGTCTAGTAATTCATAGGAGTCCAAAATTGCAGAAATTTTGAACTTCCAGAGTGTATAGTTGGTTCCATCCAGCTTCCCTTCAGTGAATGCAGGTGGACGAATTCGAATAGGTGCAGCATTAACATTAGGTGAAGCACCAAGACTAGTGTTCGACGATGAAGCCATCATGTAATCACTCGAATAATCTACTGATATTCTAGTCTGCTAGTAGGCTAAAATAATGATACTTCTCAAGCTATTCGAACCTTACTGCTCTGATACCATGTAAGACAATAGTTACGCAATATAACACAGGAGCAATAGCAGAGAAGATAACAGATATAGGAGAATCTCAACAATTTTCTACTAGCAGCAAGTACAAAGATGATGGCGTTGTCCACCCGTGCGCTCTCAAGGTAGAGCTTAAATGGTGATCTAGACAACTCTAGATAGGGAGATACAAGGTAGAGGTATGCTGGCTCAACTCAATGTCTTAGGTAGTGCAGAAGTCATGTATATATAGGATCATGGGTGGCCTGCCATGGACGGCTATACATGGGCGGTAGAGAGTGGGCGGCCACCGCCCGCGTAATTGCCATACACGGCTTAGACTGGTTGAACCGACCTAACAAATATAAATGATTTCTGACTCCGATAGGGAATATTCCATGGAATATTCCCTTTACCGTCGCGCCGGGGGCGCTGCCCCCGGACCCCCACCAGGGGGCCCGCTGGCCCCCTTGGACCCCCCAGCCGGGGCTGCTCACCGCTGCCCCGGACCCCACAATTGGGGACCCTGGTAACTCCCTTTCCTTATAATATCTTACATGGTCCAATATGACCTTCATCCAACATTCAAGTTGGGATTCCCATCAATTGGGTAATGCACACTTGGCTTCTCCTCATAAAGGGGGCCTTACAAAATGTGCATACAATCATGAGGGGTAGACATTGATCATACTCTAACAGTTACATGGCTCGTCATTGTGCTTACATGACCAAGGTAATACAAGATTCTAAAGCTTCTTGTTTTGAAGATGCAATTGGAAATGCAGATTGGAAAAAATCTATGGATGAGAAGATGGCTTCACTTTATGGAAATGATACATGGAAGTTGGTTCCATTGCCGCAAGGAAAGAAACCCATAGGCTACAAGTGGGTTTTACAAGATAAAGCACAATGTTGATGGTAGCATAAGCATGTACAAAGCATGATTGGTAGAAAAAGGATGTGCATAGACATATGGCATCGATTATGAGGAAACGTTCATCCATGTAGATTAAATGTATACTATCAAAACACTTGTTGCATTAGCTATAGCAAAAGGATGGACTTTTCATCAGATGGATGTGAAGAATGCTTTCCTACGTGGTGAGTTACAAGAAGTATAAATGGGCCATTCACAAGGATATGAATATTCAAATCACTTAGAATGTGTTTGTAGGTTACAAAAGGCTTTCTATGGACTTAGACAAGCCCCTAATGCTTGGCATGCAAGGATTGTTGATGTTACCGTTATTGTCCATGTGAAAGGTCAAATGGCCACCGGACACTTCCTTGTATATGTTCTTTAATAAAACATATAGTGGCATGGTCTGTCACAGACTGTAAGTTCGACTGCATTTTAGACCTAAGAAGTTTGTTTTCGTGCTCCCTATGTACTGTGTTTTCTGTGTATTCTGCAGCATCTGTGCGAAATATCGTGTGCAGCCTTAAGAGCTCGATTTTCTACCCCGAGCATCGTCATGGAACTCTCGAGAAGGAGAGCACACTGTGGTGCATCACCATCAAATTACTTCACTGGTATCAGAGCCAGGTTTGATGCAAAAAGCTTTGTTCCTTTTGTACGAGCGAAGCGAGCACCCCCCCCCCCCCAAGGCTTTCTCCAAGGCTTATGACTAAGGCAACGACCAAGGCATAGACCTTGGCATACCTTGTCATCCGAGTCACCAAATTCACCATTGGCGCTGTTGGCTACACGTGAGGGAGGACCTCAACGATCAAGGAAGATAGAGGTTCCCGGTACTTCTCGGAGGTCACCCATCCCAGTATTGTTCCCCCCAGAGCTCGCTTAACCGTGGAAATCTCTTGCAACTAAACTACACTCTTGTGGTGTCTAAAGAAGGGGAAAGACTAAGGTTGACATTACCTTGAACATGTTTTGGTCCCTCAAAGCTTCATTCTTTGCTTTCAAAGACTATTTTTAAAGCATTTTTGGGTGTCTTTTAGAGCCATTTCGGACTACTTTTGCACATATTTTTCTTCACACAAGTCCATGAACATCAAGAAGAGTGTTCTTTGTACTTCTCCAATAATAAATATCAACCTTTGGGCCTGTGTTTTCAGCCGCACTCGTAAAACTATAGGTTTCTTGAAAGATTTCAGTCTTGGTGGGAGCATCCACTACAAATTTATGCAGGTTTTTGAGCCAAAACATTAGAGTTGATAGACACTTGCAGGTGTTATTGGCTGGTTTTTGGGCTGTGCATTCAGCCTTTTAATATCATTTTACTGCGTATATTGAGCACATACACATTATGTACACTTCTGTGGATACCGCTTATGTACGTCCATGTGGTCATTGATATAGCGGTTACGTTCTTTGCATAAAGCCTTTTATGTTTGATAAACTTAACCGGGAGACACCCAGATGTCGGGGTCTCTTTGGTGATGCAAGTGGAAGACTTACCCAACCTCGCCATAGATGTATGATAGTTGTTCATAGGTGCTCGATAAGCCTAGTTGGCTTCTATTGGGTAATTGATTATATGCAGTGGAGTCAGTGATTCACTATGCAGGCAAACATATCAGTACTTGCAGTTTTATGATATTTTGACACTAGTCATACGCTCATTTTGCAAAGGATACTCTGGTAAAATTTTTCCAGATTGTTGGTTTTGTCAACTATATAGTGGTCGATTCACTCCTTGATACACTTATTCCTTGGTGTTCAGACTCTTCTAGCTCCATTATTTCATTCAATTTTCTACCATCATGGCATCAGAGGTCTCAAGCACATCCGGTGGATCAGGATCTAGTGCTAGTGTTCCGAGGAGGAGCTATAACTTGCAAGGCAAAGACCATTTTGAGATCCGAAAATTTGATGGCATAAACTTTGCTCTATGGAAGAATCAGATTAAAGATGTGTTGATTCAAAGGAGGCAATGGAAGCCAGTAAATGGAATTTCAAAGAAGCCTGCTGACATGGATGAAGATGATTGAGATGAGTTAGATGAAATGTCCAGGTCTACCATTTGCTTGCACCTGGCAGATAATGTTTACTTTACAGTATTAGACTGTGAAAGTGCAGAGGAGATTTGGAAGAAGTTATGCAATACATATGAAAAAGAGACAGCATCAAATAAAGTCTATCTGATGAGAAAATTATATGGCCTTTGTATGAAGGACACAGATAGTCTTGCTGCTCATCTAAATGAGTTTGATGCTATATTCTCTCAGTTATAGGCTCAAAAAATGGATATGGATAATGAAATGAAAGCAGTATTGTTGTTATGCACCTTGCCTTCATCATGGGATACATTTTGCACAGTTATTAGCAATAGTGCACCTGGTGGTAAACTCGTCTATGATGACATATGTGGAGCACTCTTGAGTGAGGAGATTCGTAGAAAATTTATGGTTGGCACTCAGAGTGGAGATGCATATAATATTCGTGATTCTTACCAAGGAAAGAATCAACAACGTGGTAGGAGCAAGAACAAGGAAAAGAATGGTCAATGAAATAAGAGTAGAAGTAAATCAAGGAAGAGGGATATCGAATGCCATTATTGTCATAAGAAAAGACACATGAAGAAAGACTGTTATGCATTAAAGAATGCTAAAGGTAAAGGACAGAATGTTGATGCGCATGTTAAACAGTTACCTGCACCATCTATGTCGATTGTGAAGATTCAAGAAATTAATGCTATTTTTGATGATGCTGATGTGTTGACACTTGATAGTACTATGCCAACTCAGGCTCTTATGGTTGATTCTCTTTCCCACACCTCGTTGCTAGATTCCGATGCTTCTTTCCATGTGAAACCACATAGAGAATGGTTCTCTAATTATGCAGCAAAGTCCCTTCGTATCGTGAGACTTGGTGATTCTTACCAGCGTGATGTTGTGGGGATTGGAGATGTGGTTGTGCAATTCATTGATGGTTCAAAATTTACTATGCATAATGTACGCCATGTACCTCAGTTATCACGCAGTTTGAGGTCAGTTGGTCAACTTGATGACCTTGGTTACAAGGTGGTCTTCTATGCTCAGTCCTTTCGCATATCAAAGGGCAATATGGTTATTGCAAAAGGAAGCAAAGTTGGCTCACTTTATCCTTTATTCATATCACAGAAAGAACACTTGTTAGCTGTTACTGAACAGCCTATGGCCTGTATTTGGCATGGTCATTTGGGCATATATCTTGTAGTGGAATGGAAAATCTTTCTTGTTTTGGCTACTTACCTGTGTCATCTTTCTCCGATTTTTCATTTTGTGAGCATTATCAATATGGAAAGCAAACTAGAAATGTGCATAGAACGCACATTGACTCTTCAATTCAGCCTTTAGATCTCGTTCATATAGATGTGTGTGGTCCTATGCCGACTAGGTCCTTAGGTTGTTCTCTTTACTTTGTCACTTTCATAGATGATGCTACTAGAAAAATTTGGGTATATCCTAGCAAATAGAAGGATGATGTATTCCCTACTTTCAAAAAACGGATTGTTTCAATTGAGACTGAAAAAGGAACTAAGCTTAAGGCTTTATGTTCAGATAATGGGGTGAGTATACCTCACATGAATTCAGCCTTTTTATTCAATCTAGACGGATTCATAGAGATTTTACAGCTCCTTATACCCCAGTACAGAATGGTGTAGCTGAGAGGATGAATAGAACTATTCAAGATAGAGTAGCCTGGATGTTGCATCATGCAAACCTCTCACAAGGTTTTTGGGTAGAAGCAGTATTGATTGCAGTTCGTGTGATTAACCTTTCACCTAGTACTGCCAAAGATTTGAAAGTGGCACAAGAGTTATGGACAGGGAATCCACCATATTATGATCATCTTCGAGTTTTGGGTGTGAAGCATATGTTCATATACCAAAGAATATTAGACAAAAGTTGGATCATAATGTTGGAGATAGATGTTTGCGGAAGCACGCAAACAGCACAAGGAAGGAGAAGAAGCTTGGAGCATAACACACAATACTGAATGTATTACTAGAGAATGTACAAAGATAAGTAGCCCATTAGGGCAAAAGGCATATATACAAGCCGAGGGAAAAAAACCTCCTAAAGAGGGAAAAAAGTGCCCCGGCAGTCCTAGTGTGTTCACACACATCACTACCTAAATATAGCAACAAATCCCCCCTAGGAGTGATGCAGTGAACAAGGATTTGGCACTCATGTATAAGGAAGTGCCAAGCTATATGGAAATCACTCCACAAAAGGAAGTAAGCCCAAGGCTTTGCGGAAAGCTTCAAACTTCTCCTTAGACAGAGCCTTCATGAAAAGGTCTGCAATGTTCTCCTGCATGGGCACATATGCCAAGTTGATCTCCCCAGTAGAGAACCTCTCCCTGACATAATGATAATGCACCTCAATGTGCTTAGTGCAAGCATGGAACACAAGGTTCCTCACAACTGCCAATGCGCTCTGACTGTCAGTGATGATGGTGGTGGCAGAAGACTGACCAACACCCAAATCAACCATAAGGCATCTAAGCCACACACACTCAACAGTAGCTCTGAAAGCTTCCCTATACTCAATCTCACAACTGGAAGTGGCCACAGTAGGCTGCTTCTTGCTCAACCAAAATATACATGAGCTACCAAGCCTGAAGCAAAAGCCACTAGTGGACACACGAGTGTCATAGCAACCACCCCAATCTGAGTCAGAAAAAGCATGCAAATCTGGCGGTAGTGATCCCCCCCTTGGGATAAAACAACCCAAGTAGCCAAATACCACTCAAGCAGCGAAAGATACGCTTAACCGCCTGCCAGTGCTTGAATCCTAGGCAATGCATAAATCTGCTCATCTGTGAGACAGCAAACTGAATATCTAGCCAAGTAATGCATTAGTAAATCAAGCATCCAACAGCCTGCTGATAGAGAACAGCATCAAATGCATCTCCAGCATCATGAAGACTTAATCGTAAACCTGTCTCCATAGGAGTGGCAATAGGCTTATAGTCTTCAAGACCAAAATGCTGCAATAATGTGTCAATATATGTCATTTGACACAAAGCCATTCCACCATCAACTTGCATAAACTCAATGCCCAAATAGTGATGCAAATGCCCTAAATCAGACATCTCAAATGAGGCATGAAAATCAGCCTTAAAATCAGCAATATGCCTCCCATGAGGACCAGTGAGCAGCATGTCATCAACTTAAACCGCAATGATCAGAAGTACATCATTAGCACGCTTAACATATAATGTGCTTTTAGTTGGACTGTTCTCAAAACCATGTGCAATCAGATAGGCGTGTATCTTCTCATACCAAGCACGTGGTGCTTGCTTTAAACCATATAATGCCTTCTTCAACCTGCACACCTGGTTTTCATGCCCTTTTGCACAAAGCCACGGGGCTAAAAAACATACACTTCTTCATGCAAGTCACCATTCAGAAATGTTGTTTTAATGTCCAACTGATGTACATTCCAACCATGATGAGCTGCAAGTGCACAGATGCTATGTACAGTAGTCATTCGGCAAGTAGGAGCAAAGATTTCATCAAAATCAATGCCTCTTTCCTGCACATAACCCTTTTCAACAAGCCTAGCCTTATACCTGTCAATTGTACCATCAGGTTTACGCTTCCGCTTGTATACCCACGTAGTGCCAATGGCCTTCTTACCAGGAGGCAAGTCACATAAAGACCAAGTACCATTCTTCATTATTGCATCATATTCAGATTGCATAGCAGCCATCCAATTTTCTAAATTTTGTGCTTCATCAAACGAAACAGGCTTAGTCTCATCACATAAACTAGATGAAGCCATAGCATAGCAATCTGGTGCAAAAGAGGCACTATGAAAGCCTGATCGAGTACGATATGACAGAGGTGCATCTAATTTGCTGTCATGCAAGGTCTGCACCATCCATTTTGGCATAGTTCTTGCCTGCTCAATATCAGCTCTCTCATCAATAAGTGCATCCTGTAAATCTGCATCAGAAATGGAATGATCTACATCATCACATGAAACTTGCAAATGCTGAGAAGGTGCCTCATTAGGACCAGCACTAGACTATCCACCTGTAAAAAGAGGCAGCAAAGTATCATACATGTCTTTGGAGCTAACAGATGTCTTCTTAGTACATGAAAGCAATGGCTGAATAGCATCTTCCACAAAAAAAACATCACGGCTAACCAGAATGTGTTTATTCTATGGATGATACAAACGATAGCCTTTAATTTCAGAACTGTACCCAACAAAAATACATTTTACTACTTTATCATCCAATTTTCTGTGATGTTCGGGCACTAATGCATATGCCAAACAACTAAAAACATGCGGATGAGCAACAAATGGCTTGCGGCCATGCCAAGCCTCATAGGGAGTGATAGATTGCAACGCTTTAGTGGGACACCTATTAAGTACATATGTTGCACACATGACAGCCTCAAGCCAGAAACTATGTGGTAGAGCCTGACTCTTGACCATACACCTCGCCATCTCCATGAGTGACTTGTTCTTTCGTTCAGCAACTCCATTCTGCTGAGGTATGTATGGCACTGTACACTGGTGTTTTATCCCACATTCAACCAGAAATGCATTAAAATCAGAAGACATATATTCCCCTCCTCGAACTGAACAAAAGGTGCCCATTTTACATGATGACAGATTTTCAACCAAAACCAAAAACTGTTTGAAGCACATGAACATTTGGACTTTGCCTTCAATGGATATACCCATGCATGGCTGGAAAAATCATCGATGAAAATCACGAAGTAAAGATAATTCCCAAAAGAAGGTGTTTGCATAGGACCAAAAACATCACTATGTACAAGCTGCAATTTCTGAGTAGCCCAAACTGAACCATCTTTTGGAAAGGACAAACATAGCATTTTGCCCAAAATAAAGCCTTCACAAACATGTTTGCCAGGTGCCTCAAGTTTGGGCAAAGAGGACACCATTTCAGATTTCTGCAGGCATAGAAAACTAGCAAAATTCAGATGTCCAAAGTGTGCATGCCAAAGCTTTGCATCTGACATAGGCTGAGAATCATGTACTGCACATGCCGAATCATTTACAGATCTTTCATAGTCTATGAGCTTATACAGCCCACGACATAAAATGCCAAAAGCAATAATCACATCGCCATTTGACAGATCATGAACTGTACAGCTGTCATCTATTGGAGTTAGACGTCTGCGGAAGCACATGAACAGCACAAGGAAGAAGAAGAAGCTTGGAGCACAACACACAATACTGAATGTATTACTAGAGAATGTACAAAGATAAGTAGCCCATTAGGACAATAGGCGTATATACAAGCCGGGGGAAAAAAACCTCCTAAAGAGGGAAAAAAGTGCCCCGACGGTCCTAGTGTGTTCACACACATCACTACCTAAATATATCAACAAATCCCCCCTGGGAGTGATGCGGTGAACAAGGAGCTCGCACTCATGTATAAGGAAGTGCTAAGCTATGTGGAAATCACTCCACAAAAGGAAGTAAGCCCAAAGCTTTGCAGAAAGCTTCAAACTTCTCCCTAGGCAGAGCCTTCGTGAAAAGGTCTGCAATGTTCACCTGCGTGGGCACATATGCCAAGCTGATCTCCCCAGCAGAGAACCTCTCCTTGACATAATGATAATGCACCTCAATGTGCTTAGTGCGAGCATGGAACACAGGGTTCCTCGCAACTGCCAATGCGCTCTGACTGTCAATGAAGATGGTGGTGGCAGAAGACTGACCAACACCCAAATCAGCCATAAGGCATCTGAGCCACACACACTCAACAGTAGCTGTGAAAGCTTCCCTATACTCAGCCTCACAACTCGAAGTGGCCACAGTAGGCTGCTTGCTCAACCAAGATATACATGAGCTACCAAGCATGAAGCAAAAACCAATGGTGGACACACGAGTGTCATAGCAACCAGCCCAATCTGAGTCAGCAAAAACATGCAAATCTAGCGGTAGTGATCCCCCCTTGGGATAAAACAACCCAAGTAGTCGAGTGCCACTCAAGTAGCGAAAGATGCGCTTAACCGCCTTCCAATGTGTGACTCCTGGGCAATGCATAAACCTGCTCATCTGTGAGACAACAAACTGAATATCTTGCCGAGTAATGCATAAGTAAATCAAGCATCCAACAGCCTGCTGATAGAGAACATCATCAAATGCATCTCCAGCATCATGAAGACTCAATCGTAAACCTGTCTCCATAGGAGTGGCAATATGCTTACAGTCTTCAAGGCCAAAACGCTGCAATAATGTGTCAATATATTTTGTTTAACATAAAGCCATTCCACCATCAACTTGCATAAACGGAATGCCCAAATAGTGATGCAAATGCCCCAAATCAGACATCTCAAATGAGGCATGCGAATCAGCCTTGAAATCAGCAATATGCTTCTCAATAGGACTAGTGAGCAGCATGTCGTCAACATAGACAACAATGATCAGAAGCACATCATTAGCACGCTTAACATATAAGGTGCTTTCAGTTGGACTGTTCTCAAAACCATGTGCAAACAGATAGGCATGTATCTTCTCATACCAAGCACGTGGTGCTTGCTTTAAACCATATAATGCCTTCTTTAACCTGCACACCTGGTTTTCATGCCCTTTCTGCACAAATCTATGGGGCTGAAAAACATACACTTCTTCATGCAAGTCACCATTCAAGAATGTTGTTTTAATGTCCAACCGATGTACATTCCAACCATGATTGGCTTCAAGTGCACAAATGCTCCAAACAGTAGTCATACGGCATGTAGTTGCAAAGGTCTCATCAAAATCAATGCCTCTTTCCTGCGCATAACCCTTTGCAACAAGCCTAGCCTTATACTTGTCAACTGTACCATCAGGTTTACGCTTCAGCTTGTATACCCACTTAGTGCAATGGCCTTCTTGTCAGGAGGCAAGTCACACAAAGACCATGTACCATTCTTCATTATAGCATCATATTCAGATTGCATAGCAGCCATCCAATTTTCTGAATTTTGTGCTTCATCAAAAGAAACAGGCTCATTCTCATCACAGAGACTAGACGCAGGCATAGCATAGCAATCTGATGCAAAGGAGGCACTATGAGAACCTGAACGAGTACGATATGACAAAGGTGCATCTAATTTGCTGTCACGCAAAGTCTGTACCAGCCATTTTGGCATAGTTTTTGCCTGCTCAATATCAGCTCTCTCATCAACAAGTGCATCATGTAAATCTGCATCAGAAATGGAATGATCTGCATCATCATATGAAACCTGCAAAGGCTGAGAAGTTGCCTCATTAGGACCAGCACTAGACTGTCCACCTGTAAAAAGAGGCATCAACGTATCATACGTGTCTTTGGAGCTAACAGATGTCTCCTTCGTACATGAAAGCAATGGCTAAATAACATCTTCCACAAAGACAACATCACGGCTAACCAGAATGTGTTTAGTCTATGGATGATACAGACGATAGCCTTACTTTCAGAACTGTACCCAACAAAAATACATTTTACTTCCTTATCATCCAATTTTCTGCGATGTTGTTCAAGCACTAGTGCATATGCCAAGTGAGCTATCTCGTATAACCTCATTAGCAAAAATCAATTGTTCCTTCAAGTCTTTGATCTTCGTTAGGAAATTGTCCATAGAATCACCTTCATTTATGTGCTCACTCTCCAACTGTTTTCGGAGGTAAGCAACACGAGCCTCATTCCTAGCTTGGTACAATGTGGTAAGTGTATCCCAAGCATCCTTAGCTGTTCTGCAAGAGCGAATGTGAGGAATAATGGCACGTTTGATAGACAAAGCTATCAATGCATGTGCCTGGGCATCTCTACCATCCCAGCAAATCTGATCTACAGTAGGTGTAGCAGAAACCGCAGCACAAACAGGAATATGCAGAATATCATCATCTTCGACACCTTTTGCATCAACTTCAGTACCTGCAGTTGTAACAGTTGCAGGTGTGATAGGACGTTTTTCGACACCCTGCACAATGTTCCACGATCCTTTTGCAACCAACACATGTTGCATCATATAAGCCCACAACGGATAGTTGGTACCATCCAACTTATCCTCAACAGCCAACATACGGAATACATCACTGCTTTCAACCATGGCCAGTGACTAAAATACCTTGATGTAGAAAATTGATTGTACCACAAAAAGTTGAACGGAACTACCGAGACGAGTTCTGCTAAACCTGTAGCAGACTTTGAGACGCTTATACTGGCGAACTGAAACAGGTATATACCTTTGGCATAAAAAGATGAAATAGCCTGCACAAGCACTGTGATAGTGCGTTCGAAAACAAGCTGTTTTGATCTCAAAAACACGCTGAGTATGCTCACCAAAATTCGTGCGCTTTTGAGACTGCAACTGGAGGAGTGTCGATGGCGCCCTAGATGAAGCGACGACCTGCTCTGATACCAATTATTGGAGATAGATGTCTACGGAAGCACGCAAATAGCACAAGGAAGGAGAAGAAGCTTGGAGCACAACACGCAATACTGAATGTATTACTAGAGAATGTACAAAGATAAGTAGCCCATTAGGGCAATAGGCATATATACAAGCCGGGAGAAAAAACCTCTTAAAGAGGGAAAGAAAATGCCCTGGCAGTCCTAGTGTGTTCACACACATCACTACCTAAATATATCAACACATAAGTCAAAGAAATGCACTTTTCATGGATATGGTCGAGAAGGACAATTTGGATATCGCTTATGGGATCCTAAAACACGGTCAGTGATCAGAAGTAGTGATGTCATTTTCAATGAGTCTAAGATGCATAAACAGCCCATTAAGGAGGTTGAAGTGAGAAGAGTGGTGTTTGAGGATACTAGTCCTCCGGTTAGCATTCATAAAAATGTTGCACATAGGGATGTTCAAGAGAATGTCCATTTAGATCAGTCTACACATATTCCTGTTCAACAACCATTGAGACGTTTTGCGCGTGTCTTACATCTACCTTATACATATGTTCCAGGTTTAGATTTTGTTATGCTAACAGATGCCCGTGAGCCTTCTTGCTACAAAGAGGCTATGCAGACAGAGGATCATGTCAAGTGGGAGCGTGCCATGAAGAGTGAGTTGGATTCTATTCACAAGAATGGTACTTGGGATTTAGTACCTTTGCCAAAGGGCAGGAAAGCTTTACCATGTAAATGGGTATATAAGCTGAAATTCACATCAGATAGTGCTTCTCCAAAGTATAAAGCTCGACTTGTTGCAAAGGTTTTTAAGCAACAACATGGTGTTGATTTCGAGGAAATCTTCTCTCCAGTCGTCAAGATGACTACCCTACGCATGTTGCTTGGATTCGCTGCAATGGAGGACTTAGAGCTAGTCCAAATGGATGTGAAAACTGCTTTCTTGCATGGAGATCTTATAGATGAGATCTATATGGAACAACCAGAGGGTTATGTAGTTCATGGCAAGGAAAGTCTAGTTTGTAAGCTTAAGAAGAGCTTGTATGGACTTAAACAGTCCCCTAGACAATGGTACCAAAAGTTTGATGCTTTTATGAAGTCTCAAGGCTATTCTCGAAGCAATGAGGATCATTTTCTTTACACAAAGAGATGCTCAGATGGCAGCTTGATATGCTTGATACTTTATGTCGATGATATGTTGATTGCTGGGAAGTCCTCTCATGATTTGTCAAATCTCAAAAACAAGTTGAGTCAGACATTTGATATGAAGGATTTGGGGGATGCCAAACATATTCTTGTTATGTGCATTACTCGTGATAGGAGTAAAAGATGCATATACTTGTCTCAAAGTGAGTACATATCCAAAGTACTTCACCGGTTCCATATGCAGGGTGGGAAGGCATTGAGTACACCTTTACCCACATATGTGAGATTGAGCAAGGATGATTGCTCCAAATCAGATGAGGAAAAGGAATTCATGACCGAAATTCCCTATGAGTCTGTTGTTGGTAGTCCCATGTACGCTATGGTAGCTACGAGACCAGACATTGCATTTGTAGTGGAAGTTGTGAGCAGATATATGTCGAATCCTGGCAAGAAACATTGGGAAGCGGTCAATATGATTTTGAGATATCTGAGTGGCACTAAGGACAAGTGTCTATGCTTAGGTAGAGGGAAAGCATCCATTATTGGTTACATAGATTCTGACTATGGTGATTGTGTAGACAATCATAAGTCTACATCAGGGTACACTTTTTCAAGAATGTACAGCTCTTTCCACCACAGATGCAGAGTATGTTGCAACAATTGAGGCATGTAAGGAAGCATTGTGGTTTTCTCGTCTTGCTTGTGATATGGGTTTACCTGAGCATGTAGCTCGCTTGCTCAGTGATAGTCAGAGTGCCATTGCTTTGGCTAAGAATCCGGTCTATCATGCAAAGACCAAGCACATTGAGGTGAGGTATCACTTCATTAGAGATTGCTTAGCCACTGAGCGCATTATTCTTGAGAAGGTTCACACTCGAGATAATGCTGCAGATGCTTTGACTAAAGCTCTACCACAGGATAGCTTTCGACACTGTTGTCACTTGATGGGGGTTACTTGATTCTTGACCTTACACAGTCACTTGTATAGTGTGTAACATGCCCATTAGGTGGGAGGTATAGTTTGTATACTTACACTCAGTTATTCTTTATCATTCTTTATTTTTCTCCCATAGCTACTTTGTCCATATTGGCCTTTAGTGGGAGATTGTTATCGTTAGTGTCCATGTGAAAGGCCAAATGGCCACCAGACACTTCCTTGTATATGTTCTTTAATAAAACATATAGTGGCCTGTTCAGTCACAAACTCTAAGTTCGATCACATTTGTAAGACCTAAGAAGTCTGTCTTCGTGCTCCCTGTGTACTATGTTTTCTGTGCATTCTGCAGCATCTGTGTGAAATACTATGTGCAGCCTTAGGAGCTCGCTTTTCTACCCCAAGCATATAGTCGTGGAGCTCTCGAGAAGGAGAGCGCACTGTGGTGCATCGCCATCGAATTACTTCAATTGACTACTTAACCACCATTCGATTTTCTAGGTGTGATGCAGATCATTCATTATATGCAAGGAAGGGTGATGATGGCATCACGATTGTGGCTATTTATGTTGATGACTTGATTGTAGAAGGTGACAATGAAGCAAGCATTAACGAGGTAAAGCAAGTGCTTATGCAGGAATTTGACATGAAATATCTTGGTGTGTTGTGCTATTTCTTGGGCATTGAGTTTATACATATAGAAACAGGTATATGGATTTCACAAAGGCAATATGCCTTGAGTATGATGTGAAAGTATGGTATGGCTGATTGTAAGCCAATTTCTATGTCATTAGATCAAAATTTGAATTTGGATGCTACAGCAAGTGAAGCATTAGAAAATGCTACTATGTACAGGAAAATTGTGGGAAGTTTGATATATATCACATTTGCAAGGCATGATCTAATCTACGCCACTGGACTTGAAAGTCAATTTATACAGGGTCTGAGGAAGCTACATTTAGATGCTTTGAGGCACACTCTATGTTATGTGAGTGCTACTTTGGTTTATGCATTGTTTTGTGAAGTGAGTGTAGATTTGCAGGTTCATGGATACACCGATGCAGATTGGACAGGTAGTATTCTAGATAGAAGGTCTATTACTAGTGGTTTTCTATTCTCACTTGGGAGTGAAGCTATTACATGAAGCAGCAAGAAGAAACCCATTGTTGCTTTGTCGAGTACAAAGGCTGAGTATAGAGGTGTTGCAATGGCAGCACATGAAGCATCATAGTTAGAGATGCTACTTTTCGATTTAGGTGCGGAAGTGCAAAAGTCGATCATCATCTGTTGTGATAATCTTAGAAGCAATTAGCACGAAATCCTATTTTTCATGCTAGAATAAAGCATATCGAGGTACATTATCACTTCATCCGAGTGAAGGTATTAGTAGGTGATATTGATCTTGTTTATGTGAGGATAGATAAGGCAAGTTGTTGATATTTTTACTAAAGCACTTGGAACAGAGAAGTTGAAGTAGTTTGGGAAGATGCTTGGATTAGAGGACATGACCTTGAGCTTGAGGGGTAGTTTTGAGATATCAAGCTCAACATGTGATGATCCAGGATGACACATATCACTTTTTCATTTCTCTTACATGTACAATGGTCACGTTGATATATGTTATGGATACAAAATTGAGATTTACTAGCACATTTGTTTTCTTGCCAGCTCACTCATTCGTGGACATTAGGATTTTTCCTTATGTATTGTTCTTTATATATTGCACTAGTCAAACTGTTGTTTGAGGTCATTCTTGTATATTCCTTTTATGTAATAGAAGAAGAAGAAGAAAATCATTCTTCCTTGCCTCAATCTATGTGTGTGATCCTCTTTGATTATGAGAATGTATGTGTGTGTGTGTGTAAGCTCTCTTCCTTATCTCCTTCCTCATGACATATGCCTCACATAACATCAACCTAGAGAAATTCGTAGAGAGTTTAGAGCTCCTTACACCCGAGTACAAAAAATGGTGTAGCTTAAAGGATGAATAGAATGTTGCATCATGCAAACCTTTCACAAGGCTTTTGGGCACAAGCAGTATTGACTACAGTTCACGTGATTAACCTTTCACCTAGAACTCCCAAAGGCCTGAACCAGGCACAAGAGTTATGGATAGGGAAGCCACCATATTATGATCATCTTCAAGTTTTTGGGTCTGAAGCATATGTTCGTATACCCAAAATCTTAGACAAATGCTAGACCATAAGCCAAAGAAATGCATTTTTCTTGGATATGGTCGAGAAGGTAAATTTGAATATCGCTTATGGGAACCTGAAACAGGATCAATGATCAAAAGTAGTGATGTCATTTTCAATGAGTCTAAGATGCACAAACAACCCATTAAGGAGGTTGAAGTGAGAAGAGTGGTATTTGAGGATACCAATCCTCCAATAAGAATGCATGAAAATGTTGCACATAGGGATGTTCAAAAGAATGTCCAATCAGATCAGTCTACAACTGTTCCTGTTCAGCAACCATTGAGACATTATGCACGTGTATCACATCCACCTGACAGATATGTTCCGGGTTTCGATTTTGTTATGCTAACAGATGTTGATGAGCCTTCTTGCTACAAAGAGGCTATGCAAACAAAGAATCATGTCAAGTGGGAGCATGCCATGAAGAGTGAGTTGAATTCTATTCACAAGAATGGTACTTGGGGTTTAATACCTTTTCTAAAGTGCAAGAAAGCTTTACCATGTAAATGGATATATAAGCTTAAATTCACACCAGATAGTGCTTCTCCAAAGTATAACGCATGAGTTCTTGCAAAGGTCTTTAAGCAACAACATGGTGTTGATTTTGAGGAAATCTTCTCTCCAGTAGGGGTATCATCTTGGAGCTCTCGAGAAGGAGAGTCCACCATCATGCCTCCCAAAAAGAATACTTCAGTATGTATGTATGTATGTATGTATGTATGTATGTATGTATATATGTATGTATGTATGTATGTATGTATGTATGTATGTATGTATGTATGTATGTATGTATGTATGTATGTATGTATGTATGTATGTATGTATGTTGGTGTGTGTGTGTGTACACACACACACACACACACACACACACACACATATATATATATATATATATATATATATATATATATATATATATATATATATATATATATATATATATATATATATATATATATATATATATATATATATATATATATATATATATATATATATATATATACACGTGTGTGTGTATGCATGCATGTATCTCTCTCTCTCTCTCTCTCTCTCTCTCTCTCTCTCTCTCTCTCTCTCTCTCTCTCTCTCTCTCTCTCTCTCTCTCTCTCTCTCTCTCTCTCTCTCTCTCTCTCATTCTCTCTGTATATGTGTGTGTGTGTGTGTGTGTGGTGTTGTGGACTCAAAGATAAGAATTCCAACCACTCATGATCCAAGCCCAAAAACAAAGAGAAGGATCATGTAAAAACTATAGAGAGACTTGGATAAGAAAGAGTAAGAAGGCATGTAGCAAGTTCTAACCTCTAATTAAATAGAAAAACAAAGCGAAGGAAGAGATTTATTTTACAACCGCCCTGCAACATAATCTTAGGGTAAGGTTCCTTCCCAAATTATTACTTGTTAGCCTTTCACAACTACACTTTTTGCCTACATGGATGAATTCAATGCTAAAGTTCTAGAAACCTATAAGGAAATCAAAAAAAATAAAAGTAAAGCTATTGTAAAGAATAATCAAACAACTTACAAGAATAAAGTATAGATTGTGACACCCAAAAAGAAAGGTATGATGTCCATTTCTTGACAAAGCTATGAAGTCCATTTCTTGAAGAGGGGAAAAATGGATATGAAAGCATCGCAAGGTAAAAATCTAGAGTTGTTGTCAAAGTATTTGCAACCATAGGGTATACATGGAGACACTTTAAATCAGATGGCACCATTAGGAGATTGATGCAACTATTACCTTAAGGTGAAAGCTAATATATTTCTAAGATATAAATAATGTATTCCTAAATTGACGGCCTGAGGAGATTATCTAAATGGAGAAATCCTATGATTTTTGGCATTCAAAACACCCATCTTTTACGTTTTCTTTCTCAAAAAAGCCATAAAGATTTGAAATCAAAGGATTTTGAAAGTTCATGTATGTTTTGAGGACAAAGTAACAAACTTTTACACTTCTTTATAAATGAAAAAGGGAGAGAAGATTGTCTATCTTTTAAACATGCAAATCATAACTATTAAAATCAATCATATTGAATGAAAGCAAAGAAATGCCGAAAAGTGATCTTTTCAAATCGTTGATCTTTATGACCTTAAATTAATCTTTATACATTCAAGTTTTGTATATGGGTGCAAGCATGTATCTATTCCAAAGGAAGCATCTTTTGGAGGTACTAATCACGTTAGTATGCATAGATGTAAGGGATGAAGGAAATTCGAAAACTTCTAATTTTATCGTCAAAAGAAGAGGAAGAAGAAGTTCATTCAACCATCAAGTGGGGAAGATTTTCTAAAGTGTTATTTCCAAAAAATTCCTTATGATGATATTATTTTCAACCTTCATGAAAAAATAACAAGATCTTACATTACATTTGTGGTAGGAGGTTTAGTCTCAATTTTAGCATGTACCACAAATCAACACCTAATGCTATTAAAAAAGCATTCAAATACATAAACGAGGCATCAATGACAAAATTAACTTCCTTTATACGATGACTTGATTCCATACAAATTCAATGACAAAATTTTGTAGTATTAGAAGGAGTATTGAATTAAATAAATAGGTTTTGCATCTATGATCCCCGCACGTTGGGTATGTTTGGTTGGACCTTTCACCCCTCGGGAAGGTTCAACCCCTCCTAGCAATAGGATAGTACATGGGCCATGGGCCACCTGAAACTACTTCACATTTCACCTTACAAGTTAAAACCTTGTATCTCCTTTGAGCCAATTGATTCATCTAACCCCTCCTTTTTGGGATACAAGATATCCCATGGGTACTATTGCCCACCTTGTCTTGTACTTTCAATCCATTCAAGCTAATCATGGGAGATTAGAACTCTTTCCCAACTTCCTTTTGTAAAAAAGAAAGTTTGGCTCCTACAATAGGTATAAAACTGATATCACGTAGATCAAACAAGTGACCCACAAACACATTATCTTCAACTATCACTAAGTAGAAAGCTTTGGACCTTTCAACATATGAAGTACATGTGGCTCGAGGATTTCTTCAAATACTTAATCAAGTTTAGATGGATCTTTTATTCATGGAGACGGTATGTCAAGAATCCACCTTCAAAGCCATCATATGTCCCATGCAAGGAGCAAGCACATAGAGGTGCATTATCATGACATACGAGAGAAGGTTTTCAACAATGGGGTCGACTCACAATATCACACTTATTCCTAAAGGTTTGACACCTCTACCAAGCTTAATGATGCAAGCAATCCATTCAAAGCCAAAACTAGAATGAGAAAAATGTGATAGAGACAATCGCAAGAGGGACTTTTCAATGGTTTGGAGCTATCAAAATCAATGTACCAACACTTTTCAAATAAAAATGTTGAGTTCTATTCCATTAATTTATCCACTTATAGTTATAACTTATTTAATTCGATTGTTAAAAATTTACATAGCCTTTTCAAGTGGATGTGATTGAAAGTATCTAGTACTTATGGATTAGGAAAAAAGAAATGTACACATCGCAAGAACTTCACTCTCTACTATGTAAATCCAACTGGTGGATCTACACCTCAACTTCCATTGTAGATTTGCCTTCACCCAACATTCAAATAAACTCCAATGTTATTTGGGTTCATTCCTTAGAGAATATACGTTTAAGAGTCTAATTTTATTTCTTTTCTTGATTGTTGTCATCTAATTTTGCATCATCCCAACTTAAATATCCTTATTTTATCAAATGTTGAAAGATTAAATACCTTTAAGAATGTAGAGCATAAACTAAGAAAATATCCTAAGGAGTGAAAAAATCATGTGAAGATTTTAGTTTTTTTATGTATCACCAAATGTACAAAGAAGACCTCTATGACATTAGGATATACATACATGCCAAATTGAGTTTTTTCACCTACATTGCCACCAAATATGCTTACACGTCCTCCATGAGGGTGAGATAGTGAACAAAAGATGAACATCTATAGAGAAATATTAGCATTTGGATGCAAATGATTCTATACGCTCTTGATTATCTTTGAGCTTGAATTCAAAAATATCATATTTAGGAATAAATATCAAGTTGACCCCTCCACAATGTCCTTATCATAATGGTAATGCAACTCATATGCTTTTTGCAACCATATATAGTAAAATCTTTGCAACTACTAATGATACCTAATAGTCAAATCTAAGAAACCATCCAAAAGAGATTCAAGTCAAATGAATCCAATTGTATTCATGAAGATTTCCCTTTGATAAAGTTGAAGGTTCATGTGACCAAAGGACTTTTGACTAACCTTCACAAATCTTATGCACACCCTAAAGTGAAACTATGGTTCATTAACACAAGTATGTGTAGCAAGAACCAAGCATCCAATTCTTAATTATGTAAATATAACAACACAAATATGTGATTCTCAAAAAATGATGCAATCTGAACTGGCAAAGATCCTTTGATAGTTGGACAATGAGACTACAACATCTCAACCTCCACATACGCTAGCATATCTTTTCCACAAGTCAAAGACCAACATACCTCATTCTTCACACATCCATGTTGAATTTCACCTAATAAAATTTATATTTTGTGCTTCGACAGATGGATATGCTCTATCCTCATCACAATACTCTCCATTATACGTTCTGAAAACCAAGGGAATGAAGCGATCATACAAAGGAGCATCCAACTATCTTGCAGCGTTTGCACTAATCATTTTTTTCAGATATCCATTCCCACTATTTTATAACCTTCTCTTCAACATAGTGACTACGAGGAAATATTCACATGTTGTGAAGCTGACACGGATTGACCAAAGGTTCCTTAAGAGTGGCCAACAAAATTGTGATCTTGAATTTCCAACACCATAGCAAGCTAACATGCCTTATATGCTTAAAACATGCATACCAACGATACAAAAAGCATCACAAATATTGGATCTCCCATGAATTTGTCATTGTTAAAGGTGAATAGTCCTCATCATAATCCACTATAATATTAACATCTCCAAAGAGAATTAATGGATCACAATATTTCCATCCTCAACCATCTGCAAATAAAGCACATAACCACCTCCAACCCTTACATGGTTAAGAAGAACTTTCCAACAAACGGACTCTGAACTCACTTGCCAGAATTATAATATTGCTATGGTACCGTAGCTCCTTGTTTAAATAAAAATATCCTGCCAACCAACAATGTTAATATGATAAAAGAAATAACTCATTGTTAGATTGGCATATCACAATGTGTCATAATTACAATTATCACAATTTGTCCCATACTTGGAAAGTTACCTAAATATTCAAGAATAAGTGTGACAAGGGCGCATGTGCGAGAAACTTCAATCAGAATTAAACATGCATGCACGTATACATCCATTCATCAATACATGACATACGCATGAATGTGTACGTACATTCATATGTATATGTAGTCTATACATATTTATATATATTTGTGCATATGTACATTCATTTGTATGTGTACATATGTATAGCACGTATTCATGTGTATGCAAGTACCTATGTGTCTCCATTTGTATGTATGTATCCATCAGAGGATGCATATGTATGTGCATTTACCTAATGTACGTAACGTGTATGCATGCATGGTTATCACTCACGTGTATTTAGGAATAAAATACGGATTCATCACATTATGTTCCATAAAATATTCAACATAAACATACCGACAATGTCCACCACATGAACAAGAGCATTCCAAGACACAACCGAAGAAGAAACCGAAACTGCCCAAACAAAAAAAAAACTAGGCAGCACGTGAACAAAACACTACCTCGCAGCAAAACCAACATTTTTCATCTTGTATGAAATGTTGCCATGGGATCGCAAAATACAAACTATAGCTCAAATTACTCAAGTAGTGAAGACTGGTGAATTAAAAACCGTATGCACATTCTGATACATTTGGTAAGTTCAATTACACCTTCAGCATATTACCACACAGCACTGCTTGTACATGTAGTAAACCAAGCTTTACTACATGTACAACACCATATGTAGTGCATTCACTATACTACTCAATTCAGATGCAAATGTTTGCATATAAATTGCAAGCCATAACACTCATCCACACCTCACAAGATCATACATACTGGAATCTCTCCCATGTAAGTGAAAACTCGGATTGCTAAAGCAGTAATCTCACATGGATGGTATACTGTGTATTCACTCCAACACATTAGGCAAGTTCAACCATACCTTGAGTGTGCACATGTAATTGAACCATAGCATTGATCGCAAACATAGATGGAAAATCTCTTACTACACTGCTATACACATCGCACTGACTGTCCTATCCATTTCCCATTCAAAATCTTAGCATTTTGATACTCCTCCGAAGCCATCCCATGAAAAATTGGCTTCATCTCTATATAGCAAGATCTGATGATGCATCATTGACCACTGAGCCATCTCCAGTAAAATAGGATCTATTCATGATCCATCTGATGGGAATAAGATGATGAACTCATTCCAAACCCAATAATCACAATAACCCATTCGCAGATACAGATGCAACACCATTGGCCATACAATGCCCATTACTATGGCTTGCAAATGACCCGTTGTTGTATCCATGTACATTTGGTGAGCTCCCAGAAGCAGCTCGGATGAAACCTGCAAATGAACCATTACTGCTACATATATCATATATGCATCCTTCCAGAATAGAAATCTATTATAGAAATTTCAAACAACCTAGGAAGAGAGGCGCAGGCTTTCCAGGCCTTGACTTGAATTCTGGATGGAACTGCACACCAACAAAATATGGGTGTCCAAGAAGCTCCAATATTTCCATACGCTTCCCAGTCTCATCCTTCCCGAAAAAGTGTAAACCAGCTGCATCAAGCTTTTCAACCATATCTGGATTCACCTGCAAAAATATCAGCAGAAAATTCAGAATGCTTTGATTGCAAGGGAACACAAGATAAATAGGCTACTTCATGAACATACGCATCGCTTTATCAGCTTCAGTTTTCATTCAAAAGCACACAAACTGACCTCATATCTATGTCTATGCCGCTCCTCAACATAAAATTCTCCTCCATCACCATGATGTCCTTGTAGCTTGTATCTTTTAAAAATAATGACAAGATGATGAAATGCTGAGCATACATGAAATCAGGTTTCATAGACATAAAACCACTTACAAATTTGCAGTCATACAGTCAGACGTTGTGAAGTACGTTTTGCGTGATCCAAGGCGCATAGTACCACCCATGTGAGTCTTTGATACCTGCAGTGGATGTCGAATACGATGCTCACATATTATGCTCAAAGACTAGAAGAGTCCTCCAGACACTCCACATGACCAAGTACTCATCCTTACTTGCTCAAGGTATGCATTCACATGAACGACAAGTCCAACATGAGCATACAGTCTAAAAGGCAGAAAAACATACCACACATACCCTCTACTAAGATTCTCAAATACTCCAAGAAAGTGAAGCCTTCCTAATAAGTAAACACCATATGCAGAAGCCTATAGAGAGGGATAAATGCAATGGGCTTCAAGAAGGTGGTCAAGACAAGAAGACATGGAGAATGGGGACACCTCTGGCATGAATATGACACAAGGATGAGGTGTATCAGCATAAAACTCTGTACTGTTTGCATCCTCAAGCTTCAGGACCTGTAAATTAGTAACCAGACTCGGTTCAGAAACTTGAACCATCAACAAAAAAAATTATGCTGCTCAATCAAATAGCAGAATTACCGTCCGACAGAACTCGATAACAGCTATCTGCATCCCAAGGCAAATGCCTAGATAAGGAACTTTGTTTTCTCTTGCAAACTTGGCTGCCAGTATCTTACCCTGAACTCCTCTGTCCCCAAAGCCACCAGGAACCAGTATTCCGTCTACATTCTATACCAAATATAATACACACCATGAAGGACTTGAAGCATAATAATGTAAAACCCCTCTCATGCCAAAAAAGTTAGAAAATACAAACCATCTGCTAAATACCACAATGCATAGTTTTTCCATACATGAACCATACGGCAAACGCATACGGGTATGAAAGTATGAAAAAAGTATGGAATTTCATTTAAAATATCATACGCGATATCATACTTCTGGCAGAAAAAATACTAAAAATCTGAAACTTACATATATAGCATATATATAATATTTATGCATGTATCTAGTGTATATATGTATGTATGTATATGTGTGTCTCTATATATACTTATGTACCCTATTCAGCATACATTCAGGCCCAAAATGAAGACAAAAATTTTTCAAGAATGATGTCCGAGAAGTATGGAGTACGGAATGAACCATATGGCAAACATACCCATACTTTTTCATACGTACGGAAAAAATTCCATACGCGTACGAAAATAACTATGCCACAATGTTAACTGACTTCGCAAACAATATTGATCTATTTCTAATCTAACCAGGACAATAGAACTGTTTGAAAAATAGTAATTCATTCAGAGCTTGAGCAAGAAAGAGATTTCTAACGTCCAAACTACACTCATGAGCACATTGTTAAATTGCTGCTCTAATGGACCTCATCGTCAGCACTTGGGGGATCCTATTGTCAACATAAAATATTTACAAAGCGGACACTACAAAAATGTTGCACAAAAGTGGGCAAGTGCTATCATGAAGTGTCTATAAACCAATATTTCCAACACAAACCATACAAAGAGAACAGCACCAGTTTAAAATATTCAGAAAATTTTTCCACGTACAGAAAGACAAAGAACAATCTTAAATGTATATTCCCATTTATTTACCTTTCAAATAATCGTTTATTGTTAAAACTTAAAACTTATGTAAAGAGTGAATGCATTATATATTATATATGTTAAACTAATACATGAGCAATACATTGAAAATAGACGATTCACTGACAAATGTTTATACTACATGCATCAGACACATAATGAAAGATATATTCAAGGACCAGACAGGAAGGATAACATAATTCTCAGCAGCCCACAGTGAACAAAAAAAAGGCTAAAAAAGCTCGAAACTAGCAGCTTTTAAGCCCAGAAACACTTCCACAAATGCCAACATTCCAAAACAATCTGGAAAATTCAGTTCAAACATTCAGTAAGCAGGCCTAAACAACATTCACATGCAACCATGGACAAAGCAAGGGAGGCCTTTGCAGAAACAAGTGCAGGACCATTCCCGGATCATAGAAAGATAGAATTGGCACAAGATTACATTACAGAAGGAGAACATGTCATGCCTCTCTCCCATGCACAAGCATGCCATAGGTCATCTCTCAACTATGTGAGCACACAGAAAGAAATGTCAGAGTATTATCCAATGTATATGCATGCATATCATGGGCAACATTCCTCAGCTAGAAACACAGCCAAGAGAAGAGCACGCCTGTGGGTATTTATTCAAGCAACAAGAGTATGTCAAAAGGTTGGAAAATCTAGACAAACAAAAAGATTGAGTGTTCAGGTGAAATGCCAATCATATAAATGGATAGAACACATTATTTGCCGAGTGAACACACAACATCAGACCACTTCCTACACCTGTCACCAACTATCCAGCAAAGTTTTTGGTGCATAAAATTGGGAACGAGCCTCAAGCATATCATATATATATTTAAAATGGACCTCCAACTAATATAGTACCTAATTCAGAAATGAAATATTAAGCCTTCAAAATCTTGAGCTCTCCCACCTAGATTTAAACAGAGTCTCTCTAACTACCGTGAACAGTTCAAATTATTCATATCAAGGAGAAACATGATTATCTGACAGTCAAGAACCTAAAGACCTTTACAAAAGGTCCGGCCAAAACGCTCTTGCAACCACATACTTTCTTCAAATGTAACTTGTTAACCATCCTTAGCAAAAACAGACACCGATATATGTTTTTCAAGATTGAAGTACATCAGCGCATTCATGATTGTATAACCACTACCATAAATAGCTAATATGGTATTTTACCAATTCCATGAACCTTGCGAGGTTAATTAGTTGCACAAATAATTGTATGCGCTGATGCTTTTTCTTAATATCGGTCAAAGATCCTTATGATGGAGCCATGTGACTTGATGCTGAACAAGCAGCTCGAGTGCTTCACATTGATACCAATGCATGTCCAGCTTGGCACAAGTGCAAATACTTTTGTTGTTTATTTTTCTTTTTTTTTTCTTTTCTTTTTTGTGTGGGGGGGGAGGGGGGTGTGTGTGTGTGTGTGTGTGTGTGTGTGTGTGTGTGTGTGTGTGTGTGTGTGTGTGTGTGTGTGTGTGTGTGTGTGTGTGTGTGTGTGTGTGTGTGAGACTAGCAAAATGACAAATGGCTCAATACCCTGATTTCCAGTAAACACTTAAATCAGCCTTTCTCAGAATCGGAAATGGCCAAACTTGGTCAAAGATCGTCAAATGTTTTATTGCATATTCTTATCGAGCTTTGGGAGAGCTATCTATTTATATATGACCCTCTAT
This sequence comes from Ceratopteris richardii, assembly GCA_020310875.1. NCBI lineage: Eukaryota > Viridiplantae > Streptophyta > Polypodiopsida > Polypodiales > Pteridaceae > Ceratopteris > Ceratopteris richardii. Next base: position 70,803,257 of record CM035414.1, on the reverse strand, counting down.
GATGTGACTACATATGGACTCTTTGAAACCCTTATTCTCAGTCATGCACATGCTTTTTTATCATTACGAATTAATGGCTAAGATTTAATCTACGAAAAGCACCTTAATCTAATGGTTGAGATAGAACGTCGAAAATAAAGCCATTCAAAGCTAAACACGGATGCAATAAAAGCTATTTTTAACAAATTCCTTAATTTGCGAAAACCATCTTGGCTTTTTTGGTTTTTATGGCACTAACAGCTTATGTGGGCTCAATTTAAATATTATGGGCCTATGGGGTGCTCATAGTTTAATCTTCTACACTTAACCCAACTGTAATCCAGGTGGATTGCTGCTATTGGAGTTCTTGTACCTGATTTTGGAGGTGCTTAGCTGTTGGCCCCTAATTCTTCACACACACATAGAGTGTGTGCATGCTCATTCTAAGTAAGTTGCTGCATCTTTTTTCTACCTTCAAGTCTTGCTGCCGTATCATGTCTTACTGCCTCAAGAGGAGAAGTCATTACGGCTATTTATAGCAGAGAAGACTCTATTTTCTGGTTTGCATGCAGATTTTTACCACTTATCTACATCACATTCTTAATATTAAGCCTAGTCTAACTAACAATCCAGCTAAAATCATTGTTCTTTAACTTTAAGACACACTTCTCTTATATTTTGTGCCTATCCATTCCATATTCAGCCTCTAAAACAATGATTATAAAGGCCAATCATTCCATCCTTAACCATTCCAATTTACATACTTCTTTAACATTATAATCCTTATGAAAGGAAAAGAAAAGCAGGGATTGACAAGTGGTTTGCACACCTTAAGGGTATCCCACGCAGCAGCATGTACTGCTGGTTTCTGTAATAAAAACAGAAAAATACTTTGATTGCAGGTATAATATTATCACCACAACTCCCAACAACTCATGAAGTTAGCATCAGACTAACCTCATTTCTAGTAGAATCTTCCAAATCAGTGGCAGCTATCCATTCTAAGCAAAGCTTTTTAGAACATGCAAGTGATGCATGCACTAGAGCCTGTCAAATAGAGACAAATAATCAAACTGAAGCATGACCTGCCAAAGCACATAAACATGAATTCCATGCATAAATAAAAGCAGACCTTAATAACAGAAAGATAGGAATCTGATAGACCAGTGTACTTCCCAACCATCGCAATTTTCACCTAAAATCCGAAGACACAGATATTACCCACAACAAGCCTTGCATACTCTTAAAAACTACATGCACTGCTGCTAAACCAGGTATAAATATGGTATTGCAGAAAAACTCACAGGCACAGAAAGACTATCACAAAGCTCTGCCCGGGCCGTCCATTCTTCCAACGCTGGATTAACATGAAAACTGGGATGGTGGACAGAAGCTATTTGAAATCTATTACAGTTACACCTAAAATCGCAAGTCCAAAATACAACTAGCACATGCAGAACAGGGGAAAAGGATGAGAAGGAGATGAAAACAGTAATAATAGAGGATGCAGGATGAAAATTCCAAGAAAATCTACCTGAAAGGGGCAAGTGATTTCCATACCTTAAATTTAGCTGTTTTAATATAGCAAGGTGGGCCTTCTGATCCTGTTGTTGCAAAAAGTGGCAATAGAAGGAAAAATTAAATTTAGCCCATTCAAAATAAAAAAGATCGAAATAAGTATTTCAAGGACAAAACTGTACAAAAAGCAAAAAAAGATTCGAACTGCAAAGTAGGATTTGTGCAAAATATGTCTAGCAAACCACATAAAGACAGGCAAAAAAATGATACAGCTTGATTTTATGATTCAAATCAAGCACCAAGGGTTACCTTCAGCAGCAATGGAACATGCCAAATATTTGAAACGTCGTAGATATTCAACACATGTTCTGCCTGCAGAAGACCTTTCAATGGTTGATGGATAATGTAATATAAGAACACACACAATCTTGCATAAAAAGAGGACTCTTGCTCCTGAACTGGTAGAGAGAGAGAGAGAGAAACAGAATAACAGTATTAAAAAAGTAGAACGTACTGAAACGTGACAAAACTGCATTAATTTCTCCTTAGTGGATTGCATCAGAGGCTGCAAAGACTTCAGATATAAGTATAGCTGAAAACTTCATGTATCTGCATGCTTAATGTTGTTGGGCGTGTGGAAATTGTAACTCGCTTGAAATAACACATTCACTAACCTTTGCACTTCGACAGGCCAAGAGGTTTGGCACGAGTCCTAATGCCCTCAAATCCTTCACGGAATGCTGTGTTGGCTTTGTTTTCTGATAATCAAAAGAGTAACTACTTGATTCCTTACAACTTACAATCATAAGAAATACACTTCACCATAAAAGTATAACAAAAGTTTTCGATAAATTCAGTCAAACAGGTTCAGTTTTCTACCTGTTCTCCAGTAGCACCAAGAACAGGAACAAGGCTTACATGCACAAGACAAAAGCTATCTTGCCCTGTACAATTGAAAGCATTGGTTGTTAGAACATAAAATGAAATAATGCAAGTCCCATCACGTTAAGAATGCATACCAACTCGAAATTGAAATTGGCGCAAGGCTTCAACAAAAGGAGAGGATTCAATGTCACCTGGAAATGAAAAGCAAAGAAATGTAATCTTATACCACAAATTAATCATGAAAAACTAGAATATCCATGTGATTACCGACAACTCCTCCCAACTCAATGACACAAACATCAGCTGAAAGGTTGGTACCATCAACAGGAACAGATGCAACCCTCTCAATCCAGTCTTGTATTTCATCAGTGATATGAGGTACCACCTACTCATATCAAGAAAAATGAATCATCGAGCTGTTCCGAAATAAAAGTCAAAGCAGTTAAGCAAGAACAAAAAGACACTGATCTACCAAAAAGCTAACTACAAGGAATTTTTATTGCAACAGACAAGCCTACTTAAACTTACGCATCAGGACAGTACATCTGCAAGCATGTCAAAAACCAACCTGAACAGTCTTCCCCAGATAATCTCCTCGCCGCTCTTTATCAATAACAGACTAATAAAATGCAAATAGAAAGATCAGTTAGTAGACGTGCAACCTAAAAATTCAAAGCAGTGAGGAAAATTGTAAGTTACTAGAAGTAATAACCATTAACATTAAATGTACCTGACACATAAGAGAAACCATTTCTAATGTATACCTGATATATCTTCCCTGTGGTTATATTGTTGTCCCTCGTAAGTGTCACATCAAGAAATCGTTCGTAATTTCCAAGATCCAAATCAACCTATGATTTTGAAAAGAAAGGGCAATCTCTGGCTGTGATTGAAGTATAAATAAATCGCCATGCCTATAAAACATGGTGTAATGATGACTAATAATGTGTAACATCTCATATAGACACTGCAAAGTAGGAACAATCTTGAGCAAAAAACATGGCTATGGTTATAGCTTCAAAGCAAGTTTCATGAATCTTAAAAATACCAACTACATGAGTCGGTATAACACTGTTAAAGACCTCGAAAAGGATGGGCAGATGAATCACCAAGGAGAATAAAATGTCAATAAAAACAGATTGGAAGCATGAACAATTGAGCTACAGACTCCCTGCTATGATACAAATGACCAGGCTACTTATATTTGCCTCATGTTCAAAAAAAATTACCAATTGGAATCTTTCA